>JAJOZX010006940.1:0-115000 GCA_023014485.1 Bathynomus jamesi | reverse complement strand
AAATTTTTACGTCAATGGAGAGGTTAATCGGCAAAACATACGTTATTGGAGTAATGCTAACCCTAACTGGCTGAGTCCGACGAAGATGCAAGGTGCCGGTAAAGTGATGGTGTGGGCCGGGATATGGGTGACAGAATTATTGGACCAATTTTTTTCAGTGGAAATCTTAATGCCGAAAGGTATCTTAACATGTTGCAAGAAGAGATTTTCCCATCCCTGCTAAACAAGGAAGGTAACTTCCCAGTTTACTTCCAGCAAGATGGAGCTCCACCTCATTATGGTCTTCACGTGCGTCGGTATTTGGATCAGCAGTTTCCGGATGCTTGGATTGGTCGGCGTGGTCCTGTGGAGTGGCCTCCCAGATCCCCAGATCTCACCCCCCTTGATTTCTATCTTTGGGGGCACTTGAAGGCCATGGTGTATCAGGAAAAGATACGAGACATAAATCATCTAAAGGAACGTATCACCAACGCCATTACAAGCATAACGTCAACTGTGCTAATGCGTGTTCATCAACAGTGGGGAACACGTATTGAAATGTGTTTTCAAAACAATGGCAACCATGTAGAGCATATTATATAAATAAAATGGTTGTCCATAAAAAAATGTTTATTTTTCCTATGTATGGAAACTTACGGCCCACCCTGTATATATATATACACATATATATATATATATATATATATATATATATATATATATATATATATATATATATACATACACATATACATATATATATATACACACATATATATATATATACATACACATATATATATACATATATATATATACATATATATACATATATATACATACATACATACATATATATATATATATATATATATATATATATATATATACACACTATTTTTATATTTTACCAGCACCGAAATCAAAATTTAATTGTTAGTCCTTGTTGCGCGTCACATCATCTGCCGTGAGAAATGTCAGATTTAAATACTCATGGTTAATATTTGATCTAGTGAATGAAATTATGCAAGGTTTTGTTTAAAGTAAATAAAGTCCATTTATCAAAAGCTTCATAAAATTCTTAATCATAATATGATGTTGGGAGAAAATAAAGAAAAATAAGTAAGTCACGTGCGACTGATCACACGAAGTGATATAGCAGGGTGTTACAATACAGACACACACAACTTGACGTTCCCTTCTGTAAATTCCGTTGTATCTCGCTGTTGAGTTGCAATTTGTTTGGTTTTTTACTTTTCAAAATTCAGTTTTTTTGTTTGTCTGTGAGAGAACCTCTCTCCCCCTCCGTCGTTTACACATATACGCTCATAGAAACCGGAATCAAACACCAGCGTGGGTAATTTCCGTATTATTAACAAAATAGTGATAAATTAATTGATCATTTAACAAAATGGTAAATATGTCGGGATTTCAACTTGATTTTAAACGAATTACAATCACAATATTTTTTATCTCAGCATTTAAATTATTCCACAGTTTTAATCCAATGAAAATGGATAGTTTTTGAGATGAAGACAACCTACAGGGTGTCCATAAATTATTCACCCCATTATAAGCCTTAATAAATTCGTTATTATAGGATCTATCTTAAAACGGTTTGCGGCAATTAATAACACAACTCAAGAAATTTTTGTTTTAATTCAGTAAACCTCCACGTGAGCCCCATTGGTAGCGCGCAGAACATCAAGGCGATAGATGATTTCGTTCCAAACATTAAGAAGCATGTCTTGCGTGATGGAAGCTAATGTCTCTTCAATCCGGTGTCTTAATTCTGTGATGTTATTAACCTTCTTTGCATACACTCTGTCCTTTGTGTAGCCCCATAAAACGAAATCCAGAGGCGTGATATCCGGGGAACGAGGAGGCCATGGAATAGGGCCATCTCGTCCGATCCAACGAGAAGGGAACTTTTCACTGAGGAACCTCCGCACTTCTAATCCCCAGTGTGGCGGTGCCCCATCTTGCTGAAAGAACACACGGGGCTGCATATCCTCAAGCTGAGGTGCAGCATACCATTCAAACATATCTAAGTAATTTGTAGCCTTCACAGTGTTCTCATGGAAGAAAAATTGCTCTCTCCTTCACTGTCGCCATTGTGCTCCTAGTGGATGTTCTGCGAAATAAAGAAAAAAAATTCTTGAGTTGTGTTATTAATTGCCGCAAACCGTTTTAAGATAGCTCCTATAATAACGAATTTATTAAGGCTTATAATGGGGTGAATAATTTATGGACACCCTATATATTGAGGAATATCATGCTTTGGCCTATTTCTGGTATGATATGAGTGGATTTTTTGATGAGTTACAAAATATCTATTTACCCGTGGAAATAAATGCGATAGTATTCTAAACAAGGCCTAACATAAGACATACAAATTACAGATGCTGGAGGTATTGAAAAAAACGTGTAAGACTGCAGCTCGCTCCTCCAACAAGCCAGGCGAAGAGTGTAAGAGAGCAGCGCACTCTTTCACCAAGCCAGGCCTAGAGACGGGGTCACCTAACCGAGCCTAACCTAGCCTAACCGGAACATAATATAACCTAACGCTGCCTAACATAGCCTAACCGGAACATAATATAACCTAACGCTGCCTAACCGGGTATAATAAAACCTAACCTAGCGTAGCGGTACCACCATAACACCAAGCCTAAACTAACCTATCATTTTAACCTGTCCATCTATTTATCTATCAAGAGAACAACTCGCTCCTACACCAAGCCATAACACTAAGCCTAACCTAGCCTAATCTATTTACACCAAGCCATAACACCAAGCCTAACCTAACCTAATATATATATATATATATATGATACACACAGACCGTGCATGGAACAAGGAACTCTTCTGGGATAATTAAATCCACTATAGTCCGAATAAGTAATGGTAAATGACAAATACCATAGTTTTTCTTTTTCATGATGCTACCCCGACGTGGGCAACGGGTCACTCGCAAAGAGGTCCCATAAATATAGCTTCCCTCACCAGCTATCTGCAAAGCAGACAGGATCCAGCTTTGGGACATGGATCTAGGATTTAAAGCAGCCTAGCCCTGCTACATTTAGATCCTCAATATAAGCAAAAGACTCGCTGTCTTCACGTCAGATTGAATACATCAAAGAAAAAGGGGTAACTATTATATTTTAGCCAAAAACCAAAACTTAAACCTCAACTGGCAGAATTGAGCGTCCACTCTTCAAGGCACATAACATGTCCGTTTCAAGATGGGAATGAACTCAGAATGGTCCCCTGAGTTTCTTATGATACACACAGACCGTGCATGGAACAAGGAACTCTTCTGGGATAATTGAATCCACTATAGTCCGAATAAGTAATGGTAAATGACAAATACCATAGTTTTTTTTTCATGATGCTAGCCCGACGTGGGCAACGGGTCACTCGCAAAGAGGTCCCATAAATATAGTTTTGGTTTTTGGCTAAAATATAATAGTTACCCCTTTTTCTTTGATGTATTCAATCTGACGTGAAGACAGCGAGTCTTTTGCTTATATTGAGGATCTAAATGTAGCAGGGCTAGGCTGCTTTAAATCCTAGATCCATGTCCCAAAGCTGGATCCTGTCTGCTTTGCAGATAGCTGGTGAGGGAAGCTATATTTATGGGACCTCTTTGCGAGTGACCCGTTGCCCACGTCGTGCTAGCATCATGAAAAAGAAAAACTATGGTATTTGTCATTTACCATTACTTATTCGGACTATAGTGGATTTAATTATCCCAGAAGAGTTTCTTGTTCCATGCACGGTCTGTGTGTATCATAAGAAACTCAGGGGACCATTCTGAGTTCATTCCCATATATATATATATAAGATTTGATAATAATAAACTGATTTACAAATTCCAAAAGATGACGTGAGAAATGTCAAGTATATTCAATAAAATAAGCTACTTAAAAAACCACTAAATTCATTAATAAATATAATCAGTGCCGGCCTTAGGGGTGTGCGAACCGTGCGGTCGCACAGGGCCCGCAACTTAGGGGGGCCCGAAAATTTCACAGAAATTTACCATCGACGTCAGAGTGCCAAAATTGGTATAAATTAATGTAATTTATTTTTTTATTTTCAGATCACCGATCCATCATGGCCTTAATGATTGCATTGAATATTTAAGCTATAAATGACAAAAAATAAATCTGTATTTCAGTATTTGGAGTGCTGCAACTTATCAAGTAAGATAGGTATGATATAACATTTATATTGCTGAGCTTTCTAGACTGGTCTTACCTATATATTAAAAACAAATTTTATCCTATTCCTAATTAAATATCCTAAGGCCGGCGCTGGTTGAAACCTCTTATGATAGTTTAAATATTTGATAATAATAAAGTAATAAGTAGTAATAATAGTAAAGGCTGTTGGTCTGTTGGTATTCTGATACAGGTGCACCTGTATAGTTAAATTTTAGTTCTTGTACTTGTTAACAATCTACTAAAATAAAATGATTAGCAATGAAAAACAATTTGACTTGTGTCATGGGGGGCCCGTACAGTATACTCTGCACAGGGCCCGAAATATCCTAAGGCCGGCGCTGATTAATTATAATTTAGGTACCTAGAACCTGTACATCCATGGTGACCAACACGTGGCGCATGCGTCAAATGTGGCGCATTGGCCTTTCGAAGTTGGCGCATCATGCTTTTAGAAAAATTGTGAAAATTTTCTTTAAAAGTCTATTACTGGTATAGAATTCCTTTATCATCGGTTTCTTAATAGAGTCAATAGACCATTTAGAAAAATGAATTTGACATAGTTATATTACAAATTTGGGAGCTATTGAAGAATAGGGACCCCAGCCTTCTTTAGTTAGCTTTATAAGGCTAACTAACGAAAATATCATGACCTAACCTAACCAATCGCCAAGGGCGTACAGTTAACCTAACGATTGGTTAGGTTAGGTTGTAATATTTTCGCTAGTTAGCCTTATAAGCCTAACTAAAGAAGGCTGGGGTCCCTATTCTTCAATAGCTCCCAAATTTGTCACTTATTTTAACGTGATACATGAATAATACAATTGAATACATGATGATTATAAATAGGTTTATTATTTATTAACTCTTAGATTTTGCATACAATCGTGCGTCTGGCAATGGCATCCGTATCTAATTTAACTGGTTGGGTCGCTAAAAACTCACTATTGTGACTATATTTACGCCACATTAGGTTAGCTTGGTTAAATTGGTTTAGTTTCGTTAGAAACTATATATTATATATCATTATATATAAATGATAAAACATAAAGAATGTTACCATATAAAATATAAAGAATAAATATAAATTATGGTACGAAGTGGCATCGTTTTATAAATGTTTACTTCATGTCAGTCATACGAAATAGCTTTACTGTTAGCCAAAAAGAAGAAGCCATTTACTGATGGCGAAGAAATTGTTACGCCTAGCCTAGAAATATTCGGCAGATGTCTTGGTGATCAGAATGTAGAAAGAAAAGTTGGTGAACTTACACTGTCAAAGCAGACAATAACGAGACGTATTGAAGATCTCTCTACTGATGTATCTGATCAATTAAAAGTTCATGCCCATGCTTGCACCTTTTTTTCAATTGCATTGGACGAATCTGTCGACATATGTGATACAGCCCAGTTAAGCATTTTTATTAGAGGAATTGACGATAATTTTAACGTCTTTGAGGAACTTATCGGTCTTCAGTCACTTCATGGAACGACGAAAGGGTCAGATGTATTTGAGATTAAAATCATGCTTAGAAAAATTTGAATTGGATTGGAACAAACTCATGAGTATTTGCACTGACGGAACTCCTTCAGTGGTCGGTAAAATTGTTGGCACCACAACTTTACTTGAAAAGTTTTTAAATCGTCCTTTACTGAAATATCACTGTATTATACACAAAGAATCATTGTGTGGGAAAACTTTAAATCTCCAGGGTGTTATGACAACAGTAGTAAAATGTGTGAATAAAATTAGAGCAAGAGGATTATACCGACGAGAATTCAGAGAATATTGTGATATGCTAGAATTGGAATATGGTGATCTCATTCTTCATTGTGATGTGCGTTGGCTCTCCAGAGGACAGGTTCTGAACAGGTTCTGGCAATTAAAAGACACTGTTTTTCATTTCTTAGAAGAGAAAAATGAGTTACCTCAGGGAAGGACGCTCTTATGTGACAGTGAGTGGCTATTTGATTTAGCATTTCTAGTTGATATGACCGGTCATCCCAATAACTTAAATTTGAAACTACAAGGTAGCAACAGATTGTTTACTAACCTAGTGAATGATATTAATGTATTTGGAATGAAATTAACACTATTAGTTTTCCAATTAGAAACCGAAAATTTAGACCATTTTGAGCATCTAAAAATGCAGAGCGAAAATAATGATTAGTGAAATTGATTTATGAAAATAATTGCGAAAATAAAATTAATGCGGTCACGACTCACTGACTCCAATCTAAAAAATCTGCTTTTACTTTCAACAACAAATTTAAAGCCCAGTATAGACAAGTTGGCGGGATTAAAACAAACTAAAAAATCTCATTAAAGGTAAGATTAATTTTTTTTTATTATATATACATTTGTTGTCATTTTAAGATTTTTTTTGGTGCATCGGAACTCTGGCACAAGAAAAATGGCGCTCGGTATGTAAAAGGTTGGCCACCACTACTGTACATATATGTGTATTGCGGACAGACGCATATATTAGCATGTAAGAGGGTATGTGCATGTGTGCGCATGTGTATAATGAAAGAGCAAAACGAGTCCAATTACGTGCATTTATTATTTTCAGAGCTTTCGGCGTTAAACTAACACCACCCTCAGTGCTAAAATAGGAAATAAAACATATACTGTATAAGAGCCATTACGAACTAAAATACCACAACAATAAAAACACGAGTTAAAAAGTTAAAGTTGAAAAAGTTAATCAAATGTGTGTGTATGTACGTGTATATGTGTACATATATGTATGTGTGCGTGTGCGTATATATATATATATATATATATATATATATATAATATATATATATATGATGAATAAAACCACGAAGGAAAGGAAACACGAGTGGTGCTCAAGCGCTTTCGTCTAATGACATCCTCAGTGTTCCTGAGGATGTCGTTAGACGAAAGCGCTTGAGCACCACTCTGTGTTTCCTTTCCTTCGTGGTTTTATTCATCATAAATATTTTTCACGTGTTACTTTCGTGAAATGTTTATATATATATATATATATATATATATATATATATATATATATACATATATATATATACAGGGCTGTGGAGTTGGCACATAAAAAACCGACTCCGACTCCTCAATTTTTTGTCTATCCGACTCCGACTCCGAAGGTATATTAATTCTAAATCTGCTATGATGATAATTACAACAGAGGCATTTCATCACCACCACGTGAAGCATCATCATCTGTGGTCGGTCATTGTTACGGTAACTTTGTCTGTAGTAAAGAATCTTGTAAGTGGTGCTTGTCGTTCAGTAGATTTCTGATCTTTTGTTAACTTTGAAGTAGTTGGAAGGTTTTTATTACTATCTTTCTCAATGACAACTTCTAAAATTTTGGGATGGAAACACTGCAAATGTCTTTTCAAATTGATGCTCTGGTGGTGCATTTTTATCAGAGCCAGTAAAACCACTGATTTTGCTTCACATAATTTTCATCATCATCATCATCTCTATCATACACTGACACACGAAATGTTCCCATCTGTGGTTATTGTAAAATATTCAAAAAACTGCAGACTTTGTTAGAAGTGTCTTTGCCATTGTGAAAGGGGTTTTAACTGAAAGTTTAAAAACTTATGAAATTTAGAAAGAACTCGAAATTAAATAAGCATTAAAAATAAAAAATATTATCTGAAAAGAAAAAATTAATAATGGCATTAGTGTCTGAAATGGAAAACATTGTGTTTATTATTAGTGGTTTAACCAACCATAGCTGCAGTGATATCACACACAAAAACATATTTATTAAAATTATATTGAGGTCGGAGTCGGAACATTTTACCGACTCCGACTCCAGCACACCAAAATTGCTTCGACTCCGACTCCACAGCCCTGTGTGTATATATATGTGTATATATATATATATAATATATATATATATATATATATATATTATATATATATATATATATATATCGGGTGGTCCGAAAAAATGACGCATTTTTTAAAAATTAATATCTCAGTAACCCCCTTCCTTATCATGACAATTTTTATATGCAAGATACTTTCAAACTTCTTTTTTTGAATGCAAGAAACGGAATTCTGATATCTTTTATAGTTTTCTCGCAATTAACAAAGTAACAACATGGGTCAAAAAAACGAATATCATGAGAAAGGAAAAATTTAATCAGAAATTTAACTAATTAATTTACAGTAAATGATCGATTGGACCACCACTATGTTGACACACTAATCTAAGTCTTTTCTTCCACACAAAAATAATACTTCTTACTTCATTAATGCCAATTTCTTGCCAAGATTCAAGTATTTTACTTTTTAATTCTGATTCGGTGAATTTTTCTCGTCGACCTCGGTAAACCTTCTTTTTAGTAACTCCCAAATTGAGTAGTCCATAGGATTACAATCTGGGCTTTGTGGTGGCCACTCATTTTTCGTTATTAATTTTGGTGTATTGCTAATCAGAAACGACTGTGTGGCGTAGCTTGTATGCGACGGTGCTCCGTCTTGTTGAAATATGAAATCATTTTCTTGATACAGGCGACGACAATCCGGCAACAATTTTGTTCTTAAAAGTTCAATGTAATTTGCAGCATTCACCTTTGTCTTTTCAGTTTCAATAAAATGAACATCTGTCTTGCCATTCCAAGAGACCCCTGCAGATATCATAACCTTTTTGGAGAATCTTGACGTTTCATGATACAATCTGTTTATTGAAATGTCACACTTTTTACCACGCCCGTAGACAACATCATTTTGACGGTTTCGCGGAATTTCTAGAGTGAAATCTTTTTCATCCGTGAAGACTATCTTTTTAATATCAACGACAGAGAAATTATCAAGTAACTTTCTGCACCTTGTTTTTCTTTTATCCTTAACAGTATCACTTTTTCTAGAAGATACTATTCTTTTGAAGGCTTTTAGTTTTTGTGCTTTAATTATTCGGTGTACAGAAGTCTTTCCAATATTCAAATGTTTAGCAATTGTTCTTTGTGACAAATGACTTCCTGGTTTATCTTCTTGAGAGCAGATTTTATCGTTGATGTAATCCACATTTTCTGGAACCGAAGCTGTTTTAGGTCTACCGCTTCCTGGTTTTCTGGCAGTACTTCCCGATTCGCGAATCTTCTTTAAGAGTCTTTCCACTGCACGCCTTTTCCACTTTTTGCCGGGAAACTCTTGCAATAACCTTCCAGTCTTCCATCCTTTTTCACAGTAACAATTTTTAATGAGAATACGATCTTCCTCTGACAACATCATTAAGGGTACTGACGAATTGTTAAAAATAAAAATATCCACAATTTGACTTGTTCATTCCTGTAGAGTTTTGTAATAACTTGCAAAAATATCGCATGATATCGTATAAAAATGATATCGTATAAAAAACGGATATTATATTGCGATTTTTGTTTTTTTGACCCATGTTGTTACTTTGTTAATTGCGAGAAAACTATAAAAGATATCAGAATTCCGTTTCTTGCATTCAAAAAAAGAAGTTTGAAAGTATCTTGCATATAAAATTGTCATGATAAGGAAGGGGGTTACTGAGATATTAATTTTTAAAAAATGCGTCATTTTTTTCGGACCACCCGATATATATATATATATATATATATATATATATATATATATATGAAAATTATTTCACGAAAGTAACACGTTAAAAATAATTATGATGAATAAAACCACGAAGGCATTATCTATAAAATTGATTGTAAACAATGTGATTCCTTTTACATAGGTCAGACGGGAAAGGATTTGCACACACGTATAAAACAGCATCAATATTCCGTTACAACAGGACAGTTGTCCAGTGCCCTTTTTGTCCATTTGTCAGAGTTATCCCACTGTATTGATTGGAATAATGCTTCAGTTTTATTTCACTCTAGCAACATTGTTAATAGAAATATTCTTGAGTCTGCCATTATCAAACTTACAAATAACTTCAACATAAGCAAAGGTCTTTTTCAACTCGATCCTGTTGTTTTGAATTCCTTCAGAACAGATTTAGATAAGAAAGGTAGAACGCTAAATCTTTGGTAAACTTGTATGCCACCCTAATAACTTTTATTTTTCAATTTTTATATACAAAAAAGGGTAGAGTGCTAACACCCGGGCAGATTTCCAGTATAAATTTGTATTTTTTTTAATTTTTTTAATTTTTTTATCTATAACATTGGTTGGAAACAATTCATTTAATCTTGTGCTAAAAATCGATAATTTTCAATTTTTATATACAAAAGAGCAGAGTGCTAAAACCCGGGCAGATTTCCAGTATAAATTTGTATATTTTTTTATCTATAACATTGGTTGGAAACAATTCATTTAATCTTGTGCTAAAAATCGATAGTTTTTCCTTATAAATCTGTGTGCCCCTCCCACAATCCTTTAAGTTTGTTTCTCCGTTTATTGTATATATATATATATATTTTTTTTTTCTGTAACCTATATATAGGCTGTAATTCTTTATGTACTTCAGTGTTCCTGAGGATGTCATTAGACGAAAGCGCTTGAGCACCATTCTGTGTTTCCTTTCCTTCGTGGTTTTATTCATCATATATATATATATAATATACAGTATATATGCGCCTCGGTGGTGTAGTGGTTAGCGTCGCTGATTACGAATCCATCGGCCCCGGGTTCGAGACCCGACGGCAGCCGGCGCGCAGTAAAACCCAGCTGTTCATCCTTCCACACAATAAAGAAAGTGGTTGGTAGATACATGGGTACCCTAGGTGGCCTAGTGGTTAAGACGCTGGGCTACTGATGGGGCGTGGTTCGGATTCCACGCTAAACTGTAGGTCTAAGTTGGAGTGAAAAGCTTGACTTTCGTCAGAATGAACAATTCGGGCGGAAGCTAACCAAAGGTTACCAAAGGTATATATATATTATGAATATAGAGAGAAAATATATAAGAGTGTATATATATATGTAGCCATTACTATTTTTCGTCTACGTGGGAAAATACACGTCTGAGATACAGGGCTTGCAGCGATCAACTGAGCACGCAAGGAAGAGATATGCCCAAGTAGTAGCAGGAGTCACGTGACCAATCATACAGGTGGGCGGAGCTTAGAACTTTCTCCTGTACACACGCTCGGCGGAGCTTAGAATTTTCTCCTGTATACACACACATACACACACACACAAAGGAGAAAATGAAACATTAAATAAAACGCGATTTATTTAATAAACGAAATATTTAAGGTATATATAATTACAAATACGTGTAATAAATAAACATATCGTTAACAAAAGACATATATAACAATCAAAGATTATGGTATCCAAAGGGTACGGTATCATAGGTACCAGGCACCTGGTAACGTTTCCTATAGGTGTTACGGCACACCTTTCTACCCCTAAGTTCCTTCACGCCCCCCAGCTTCTGCGCCAAAAAATTGTGGGTACCTACAGTTAGTTGGGGCGGCTGGTCGCCCTCATCATCATCCAAGCACACAGATCCTTCAACGAATCAACGTTAACGACCCGCCGATTCACCTGGTTGAGCGTGATACCTTTAGCCTTCACGATATATTTCATATCCTCCCCCACCCTCACCCGTACCCCATAAGTTTTTGGCCCTGTTGAGACAAAAGAGTCGGCGTATGCGATGTCTCCATACTCACCCTTGATCACATCAGTTAACTCCCCGAGGAATTCACCAATAGGAGGCATGTATTCACCCTCCCTAGCTGTGAATATCACACTATCTGTATCGGCGTACAAAACCCTCCGATCAAGAGAATGCAATAGGCCCCAAAGTTTGATCTGGGCGTAGACCGTTGTGAAGCTAGCTACAGATATGTTTAAAACCGTGAGGTATCTGTGGCCAATTGTGTATTGTTGTACGTTATTATGTAAGTATTACCTACATTCACGATCTCCCTCACCTCTTTATCGGAAGCGTTGGCATAATCCCAAACTTCACTATAACTTTGTGCCAAATGAACGTTCCTTTTACCAGTATTCTGTGCAAATTTTCCCCAAAGACTGTTTAGACACAACTTTGCACTAAAGCGCTTGCCTGGGTTCTTTACAATTTGGGAACGGTCAAGCTGTATACCTTCACGGTCACGGTAACGTTGAATATAAGCCGATTTTTCATCTTCGGTATCAACTCCTCGCGGATACCCTGATGCTTCTACCTTATCCTTCAAAAAAGCGTTTATATATGGTGTGAAAAGGTTGGGTAGCTTCTGAAACCTCCACACCTCATGTATCTTCAATATTCTGTAGCCATGGCGAACAGCTAGATCCAGCTCTAGGCTTGTATATACACCTCTGATCTTACGCTGGTTGGTTGTATGATTACATTCCCCATTGTTCTCCTCTCCGCACATCACGCACAAGGGAAACATGAGCTTGTGGTCTATAACGACGGGTAAGATCGGCATCCATAAATCGCCTGGGGGGAGCACATCTACGAAAGAAAGGCCGAAATAGTACCCGTTAAAATTTGTTGAAAACACCTCGATGGTGGGCAGGTCAGGTCTCACCAGTTTCTCAGGTGCACCCACGGGGTACGGATTGTTCTTCATCACGTAGGAATATAAGGAACAGAAGTCGTAGTAATGGAGTTTCACGCCTCCGTAGGCGGAAAGTATAGCTTGAAGGGATTTGTACACCCTCCGAACAAGCTATCACCGCATTTGAGAGGATCCAGCACCATTGAACGCTTGATCGTGTTTATTTCTTCAGGGTACTGTTCATCTGTTTCCATCCGTGCATCATACTCATGCTCCCACAAGACTTTGTGAGTGAACTGGGAGCCTATAAGTTGATCGCAGGTGCGGGTCCACGCAAGACTGTCGGCAGACCTACCGTGGATATCTCCTACGATTCCACACTCAGGACGGGGACATCCGTGCCACCAGCAACCGTTAAAGGAGTACACAGTCTTCTCACCAGAGGCAAAGTTTTCGCTTAGACCATCAACCCAAAAAACACGACCATTAACCTTAATGGGTACTTCACCCGTGTTGCGGGCATGCTTTATATATACACACCTGTCTGCTGCTGTAGGTGTATGAGCCAGTAAATAGCCTTGTGCCCATAACTGCGGGGACTGTTTTTGTGAATAATGGATAAGGTGTCTTTAGGCATGGTTATTCTTGAACACCGTAAAACATAGAGGCGAGCGTGGTTGCGACTTGCAACGGATCGCATTTGAAACGGCCTATATACATCCTTTTAAACGCCTGGAAACATACTCTAAGCACGCGCACATCATTCACGCAATAACGCTCGCATTCATCAGCTATATTGTAAGGTTTACATTCATTAAAACTGTTGTAGTAGCGATCAAAATTACGTCAAGTAATTACGTCAAGTAATGTTTGGGTGGAGGTAGTCCTACGTAATTTAAAGTTTCGCTAGTGAGGAATGTGTAAGGGAAATATCCTTTTGAAACTTCAGCGGCTAGGCCCATCACCTTAGGTAGCTTTGCTAATTTACAAGGTGTGAATAATAAAGTGTCTTTAAACTGTACATTACCTCTTATTTGCATCTGTATTAATTTGTTGCCTCTTTTCAAGGGATTGCCTGTAAATATCTCAGATGACTCGTGCTCAAGCAACTCCTTATAAAGGAAGTGTCAAATTTTGCCCCATTATGGGCAAGAATATACAGTCATTTTTTTTAACTTGTCCGCTAATTTGACAATACAGGATACAGAGTTTCACAGGGCTATCGTGGACAATCGTTTTAAAAACGTTTGTCCGTTTACCACATTTGTGACATTCATCACACTCGATCTCCATACACTCATCACAGACAGTCTGGCTTACAAGTAAATGTGGAATAACCTCTTTGGTTTCAGCGTTCGTGTATGTTTCTATATCGTAGTACACAGTTATACAAGGGCTATTTTTAGGCTTCGCGTCTTTCATATAACATACATGCTTTACTCCAACCTCCTTACATTTCTCATGGCATGTAGAACAGTGAATTTCATCACATTTATGCATGAATTTTCCCAATTATCCATCATGTGAAACATACCACATTCACAGATTCTCATTTTCTTGCACGTGCTAATTGATTTATGGAGCTCAACAGTTATTATTGAAAAATGTGCGTCTACACACATCACAATCCCTCTTCTCAGCTTCAACTACACGGCTTTCACATTTGGAGCTTTTACACTACACACATACCATGTGGCAATCTTTACAATGTTTCACTATATCATCCGCAAACTCGATACACCCCTTACACAAATCATGATGTCGTCCATATTTTCGACTTTTGTCATAACTCGCGTAAAGGTCCCTTATATTACGGATGGGGAGATACGTTGTTCCTGACAGCAGCCCTAAAATAAGTAGGGGTCTTGTACGATCTCTCACACTGCTTTTAAAAACATACACAGTCGTACGACGATCATCCATTCCAAATACAACTATGCGAACATTCATTTCCTGTTCTACTCTTCTCAGCTCCTCAGTACCCATATTACAGTCAAACTCAAGTTTACAGTCTACAGCTAGTTTATGGGCACGCTCCACTACCGTAGGCAATCAAATTTTTTGTGTCCGTGTATTTAGTACAGTAAACATACGAGCTAAGACTACTGCTATAAAGCCGCAACCACGATCGACGTTTATATGCCGCCTGTAAATAGCCTGAGAATTGAAGTTAAGAGTATATGGTGTGGCACTATGTCCCGCAACACGGAATACACGGTCAATATTTACCGTGAAGTTGTCCATATTGAAGGCTATACTACTTTGAGAGGCCTGCGTTATACGGCCTAATATATACTCTATAGTCTATATCTACAGCTGCCAAGCGTCTTAATGTTATTACTACCCAAAAATAATCTACATCTCCGTCATCTGACCCGAACCCGAAGGACAGCCGCGTTCTGCCTCGTTCGTCGCGGTAGTCCGTGTTGAACACCATTGCTATACATGGATCTAGGAGCAACCCTGACTATGTACCGATTTCTAGTCAAGGCTGGGGTGGGGGTAGCGGTGCGCACCAACTCGAATGTTATGCCATCCTCTACAGAACGAGAAGCTGCTGCTGCTGTGAAGGATGTACCTGGAATTGAACAGGAATAAGGGGGGGTACATTTGAGGAAAGTTCTATTGTGGGGGTTGTGTCGTAAGACGTAGAGGGTTGCGACTCTATTACTGGTGGTCTAACAACCGGCGCAATCCTGGAACGCTTTATACCTGACGTGGAGGGCTCTTCGTCGTGCCTCCGCTTTGAATTGTCGCGTGCTACAGGTATCGTTGGTGTGGACTCGGCAATGGAGATAGTCTGTGATCACAACTACGGGGCTCCAATAAACCTTAGCCCCCCCCGCCCATGGCCTAAACCATTAGAGGTAAGTAAAACTAAACATACCTTACAAAAGAGAATTTAATCCTGCATTTACTGAGAAACAATTAAAACTTGGTGTTCCCGCTATTGGCTTCCATGACAGCCTGAATTCGCTTTCGGTAGCTTGTCAAAAGTGACATGAATAGATCTTGATCGTTACGCAAATTTGCTAAAACAGTTTCAATGTGTTGCGTCATTGTATTCTTCGAAAATCGATTTGCTGCAGGTTGTTGAAACAAGAGACATTCAACCTTGTCCTTTATAACTGATCCAATGTGTTCACAGACGTTCAGGTCAGGAGAATTTCCTGGCCATTCTTCATTTCCAAAGAAATCGATCTCATGGTTCCGCAACAACTGTTGAGTGGCTAATGCCTTAAAGCAGGGGGCCTTATCGTGCAACCCATGAAGGTGTTATAAAGGTGGCTCCAGCATCACGAGCTTCCCGAAATGTTATTGCTCGTATGCGATCTATCACACGTTGCCTCTCCGAATCACCAATTAATTGAGAAGCCATTATATTATCACTTTATCAGCTAGAGTAATTTTAATACCTGCAATAAATAAAGAATTTTATATATTTTTATAATCACTAAAAACTATTTCGATATAAGTAAACATGTAAGCTGCAAATGGGGGATCTAAGGTTTTTTGGAACCCCTTACACTCTCGTCGGAGTCATCTATAATACGATGGGGTTATGTACCTCATCGTCATTCACGGTTCTGTGGGAGAAGAGAAAAACAAGACTAGAATATAAGGATTATCACTTAAATATTTATTATATTTTGTAAATGACCCACTTAGGAGTGTGACGTGTTAGAAATGGATTCTGTAGGAAAAAATCAGGTTCACGAGCCCATCCACATGTATTATATCTGGCCCTACAGGATGTGGTAAAACTGTGTTTATGCTTAAAATCATTAAAGAAAAGGGAGAGATGTTCTCAAAATTTGTGCAAAAAGTTATATGGTGCTATTCGACGTATCAATCAGTGTTCAACGAGTACCAAGATATTTTGTTCCACAAAGGTGTATGTGACGTTAATTCGTTAAAGGGAAATGAACACACAGTCACTGTAATTGACGATCTCATGTTGGAGATGGATAAAACGTTTTCCGAGACATTTACAGTATTCTTCCACTATCTTAACATAAGCGTATTCTTCATCAATCAGAATCTATTTTTCAAAAATAGATACATGCGCGATATGTCGTTAAATACACAATATCTAGCCTTATTCGCGCGACGTAGAGGTGTATCACAAATTGTGATATTAGCCAATCAAATGTTTCTGAATCAGCTTAAGGAGTTTTTGGAAGTTTATAAAGAAGCTACAAGCCAGCGTTACGGATATTTGCTCTGCGACCTTCATCCGAGAAACACGTTTAGGGTGCTTCTAAGAACGAATATATTTCCAAATGAGCCTGAAACGGTGTATATTCCAGAATGACAAAGAAGCTAAAGAAATACCATGAATTAATAAAAATCTATCATAGACTGCCTCGGGCAATGCAACAGATGTTTGCTAAAAATATCGACTCCAACTTTTTAAAATGCATCTGTGAAATCTGTCTTAACGTTATAAATTGTAATGTATCAATGAAACCCCCTGAGAAGGCTCGCCTACGCCGTTATAAGAACATAATACGTGCACTCGCTCGTAAAAGTCAACTGTGGGTAAGAAAAAACGAATTATTGTACAAAGAGGAGGGTCATTCCTCCCCATCTTCTTTTCAGTTTTGGGTCCTTTACTGACTAGATTAATATAATGAAGAAAGTGGTAGTGATTCCACACGAGGTGTATGCTTCACTGCAAAGTTCAAAGAATCCAGACACGGTTCTAGATCCCCGTAAAAGCAGGCTTAAAAGAATGGAAAGCGAATTGTTAGCCCTATTAAACAGTGAAAAAACACCTGATGAGAAAAGAATTTATACCAAGAAGCTCTGCAGAAATTTCTTCACGAGTACGAAAATTATAAGAAGCCGACAGAGATTCCCGTGGTTATTAGGCACAGCCCGGAGAACGATGGGCATGGTGACATAGGGCCTGGGTCCGACAATAGAGCTGACCAACCAAAGATTAACGGGTCGGCCACACAACATATCGAGCATGTATTAAAAAGCACTCCCCCACATACATTGAGGAATAAAGGTTTAAGTCTTTATAATCTATTGAATGAGGATCCCAACATAAAATGGACCGATACAGGTGAGATCATTGTGGAAGGAGCAAAGATACAGGGATCGAATATCGTAGACATCGTCCATGATCTAGTGAGAAAGTGGAATAGGCCCTCACCATCAGGATGGAAGCATATTAAAGCAAGATTACAACAAATAAATGTCCCCAAAACAATGATAGAAAATCTGAACAGGTTAAAAGACTTGGAACACGTATCGCACGTGACACAATTGAAAACGCCATCACCCCCGGCGGTAATACCTCTGAAGAGGAGAAAGAAGAGGTTAAACAACGATCAACCCTACCCACATGCCTCTAAAATGCGCAAATGGCCAACATATTAAGAACACGCTATTATGATATTTCTAGCCCAGCCTCCTACGGAGGCGTAGATAGACTGTAGAAAAGTGTTTACAATGATGGAGTAGGGAAAAAAGATGTTGAGAGTCTTTGCGGGAGCAGGACGCTAATACACTTCATAAGCCTGTGAGAAAAAGGTTTAAAACAGCCAAGACAACAGCTGCTTCGACTGACCCTATTTGGCAAGCAGATTTAACAGACATACAAAGATATTCAATGTATAACGATGGTTACCGCTACATCCTATTCATAATAGATGTATTCTCTAGATATCTGTGGCTAATTCCCTTGAAAAATAAATCGCCTGAAACAGTTGCTAAAGCTACCAAAACGTTGATGTTGAAAGAAAACAGGGTTCCTTGTTATTTTTGTAAGGATATGAGGAAAGAATTTATAGGTCGAGCTTTTCAGAATATGTTGACAGAGTTTAATATCAGCTACTACACTACCAATTCTATACATACGACATCTTTAGCTGAAAGAGTTCAACGTACCATAAAGGAAAGCATGCACCGCTATTTTACACATAAAAACACACAGATTTCTAGACATTCTGGAATCATTGGCCTCATCATACAACCGCTCACACTATCGCACGATTGGGACAACACCTAACGAGAGTTTAGAAAGAGCTGCGCGCACAGAGCCTGATGTGAAAAGAGATGGAACACCACCACCACATTCTGTGCGTTTCAAAATCAATGATTATGTAAGGCTGTCGCGTTCGTGAAATAAATTCCGGAAGGGATTTGAACAAGGATGGACACGCGAGATTTTTAAAGTTAGGGCTATGAAATCTAAAGACGAGAAAATGTATTACGTAGAAGATTTGAATGGGGAAGAAATCGCAGGAGGCTTTTACCGCGAGGAGTTGCAGAAAGTGACATTTAATTTAGGAAAAAATATGTTTAAAATTGAAAAAATTTTAGGAAGCAAAAGTTCAGGAAAGAGAAAAATGTACCTGGTAAAATGGCTAGGATACCCAGAAAGCTTCAACACCTATATAAAAGCTTTTGCAATAATGAAGCTTAAATAGTATGCAACATGGCGCCTAACCATTTCTACGTCACACTCCCGTCCTCCTCGTCCCTGTCTGTACACCCTACCAACACACTAGCTAACTTTGTAACAGAACTCCACGGACCCATTGAATTGGGTCGTGATACATATGAGGTGGATATACGCGAAATTCAGCTGAATACCCTTTTTTAAGTATTGATTATAAAGAACCCGTTTTTACGATTTTTAGAGCCTGTAATGAGTGCGAAAAAGCCGGGATAACTCGGGATGAAACCATGCGTACCGCACTGACTGGGGATGCACGGTATTACAGTACAGAAGTAACACTAGGACTGGGTCATTATGGTGCGGTCGAGGATGTTGTGGGAGACTTAAATGTAAATTTAAAAAGCTCAAATCTTACGGGCGATTTAGTATATGAAATCGTAAACAATGTTCCCCATGCATGTACTGTGGCCCTAAAATCGCAGGCTAACAGAAATATTAAAGACCAAAGAGTGTTCAAAATTATGACCGATGGACGATATTGATCAGTCATCCAAAGAGATACATTTCACGAACCACAACACGACTTGTCCAGCCTAATGTATCAGTTGAAATTGGAGAAAATGGTTGATGGCTATAAACCCCCCCGACATGCGCTATATTTACAGCAATATAGTGGAGCACCAGTTTGTTGGGGATACTCAAGCACGCCTACTACGCATTGCTCACATTCCCAACCATAGAAGGAAGAGTTTGAGTAATACATATGATAGACCCCATTATGTGAATGTCGCAGCTAATCTAATAACCAATATCTCAATATATATAAGAACGATTGAGGAAAAAAATTCCCATTCGGTAACGGGAGCGTAACAGTGAAGCTTCACTTTCGACGCACTGAGTTATAATGGACAGAAAGCCTTTCATAGTCTATCGAGGTATGAGATACCAGCGTGGTAGTGGACTTGGATCCATTTTTTCAACCTTACTACGTACGGCTGTCCCTTTGCTGGAGAGGGGTGCCACATACCTCGGGAGAAAAGCTCTACAATCAGGTCTTAACACGGCAGAAGACATATTGGCTGGGGCTAAACCTAAAGAAGCTCTAAAAAAACACTTAAGGTGTACACGGGACGAAATCACATTCCAGAAGTTGCTTGTGAATGGAGTGAATATGGATTATTCATCAGATGCTGTGTTTCCGCTTTGCGCGAGAGCATATAGTAATCTGATCCATATTGCAGGTGATTGTGATGAACTCGGGACTGGGGTAACGCAGAAAGAATTCATCAATCAATTTAACCTTTATTTGTTTGACATCACACCTGACTTATCTGCTAATGTAAATACACACTTAAGTCCACAACAGAGTGGAAACATCTCAGTCAGATTGGAATTCGCCAAGCCTATAGACGTGCCTATAAGTGTACTAGTATACCTCGAGTCACAAGCCCTAATAGAAGTATACAGATTTAGGGGCGTTGTCACTGACTCTTAAAATGGACGCGAATACACTTCAGAGAGTAATGAATAGTGAACGAATCACACGTTCCAAATTTATCGGTGTTTGCGAAGAATGAAACATTGAAATTGCCAACTACGAGAGATTGCGGTAGTCTTATTGTGAACACGGATGTTATTGGTAGTGATGGGATTCATTGGTTTGCGATCTATTTTAAAAATAGGGACCGCATGTACTATTTTGATTCACTCAGCACTCAACCCTGGAGTGACCCTGTTATTGTAAACTTTCTCGATCAGATGCATATCCCCGAAATTGTATGGAATCCTTTCCGGCTACAAGGATATTTTAGTAATACTTGCGGGACATACTGCCTTTCATTTCTCATGCATATATCACATGGTAAGGAATTTATAAATTTTTAAAATTATTCGACCCGTCACACTCAACGAAACGACGAAATGGTATGCAGACAGATAAAAAGCCGTTTACCGATTGTGCCCACTCGTATAGTATGATGTTCTGTTCGTGTATATATATATGTGTATATATATATATATATATTATAATATATATATTTATATATTTGTATCCAATAATGTTAGTTTGTATATTCCGTAGCTTATTTAAGATGGTTATTGTACTAAAAACATGATTTGTTTCATTTAATAAATTGATGAAAATACATTGTCTTCTTCCCCGAAAAAAAAGATCGAAATATAAAAAAATACCTACATTATTTCGTTAATAATGTGACAATCATTGAGTTGACTGTTCGGTAAATCTTCTACCTCCATATTCAGGTCCACGACATGCGTTTCTTCAAAACGAAAAGATTGTATAACACATGTCAAATCCTCATCGGACCTTAAAGGAGAAAGAATAATTAATTAGTTCATACTGAATCTTTTTTGATAAAAACCCAATTGTTTAAAACATATACAGAGTATACATATAGTAAGAGTATTACACTGTGAAGATATCTTTGAAACGCTCAGAGAAGTTCCTTTAAGAGAAAATGCCGAATAAAATTTATTATGGAATTTATAAAATTATTTAAAACATGCAAAGGATTGCTATAAAAAAATTCAACGAATCAAAACAGGAATTTAGCATAATATTAATTGCAAACTAATCTATAATTGCGGATACCTAAATGACGCATTTTTAATGTGGTGAGATGAATTACTACAACCCTCTAACATATGATGAAATAATCCAGAACAGTGCTCTTTCTCCTGATGACAGGCACGCTAAATAAATAAACAGTTCGCGAATAATTGGCTACAAAAAATAAAATTACAGGCACATAATTACTTACATTTCTACGGCAGTCCCTTGCGTCGGATCGTAAGGAGCGTCATTACAAGTATCATCAACGGTTTGCGTTGGAAATAATCCGTCCCGATCTGTTGCGTTAAAAATATTAATTGTAGACAACGCGACAGTGTCTCCATCTTCATATAAATCCGGTAAACTGTAAAGTTCTTGATTCATGACGGAGAGAATGTTTATTCACTGGTGAAAACGACTGTTGTAAGTTCCACCTGAAAATATTTCCTTTTATATGCATGATCCCCAAGCACCACCCCCAAAAGACTAATAGGCGGTTCGTAAGTTTGATGATTGGTTGTCAATGTAACTGGGCGGGGATGTTAAATTTGTGTACCAATCGTAACACCGATATAACGGGTCCACGCTTTGGACATCCCGATTGGTCGACTAATGGTGTCTTTATCTTCTCTCCGTAGCTTTAATGCTCACATCTCAAGGTGTATTGCCACTTGCAATCTCTACCACGATGGTTTAAAATATTTGCATTAATATTTGCGCCCATACTATTCTGTTTTCCCATTTTAGAACCCACCCCTTTATGCAATATCCCTCACCACTTTGCAACATTTATCAACATTTGCCACTTGCAATCTCTATCACGACAATATTTTACATTATTATTATTTGCGGTCATACTGTTCGATCCTCAACTATGGTTCATCTATTCAGCTTGACTTTTTACTTGCCAATTCTTGAGTAGGAGTGTGATTAAATTGTTTAGTTCGTGAAAATGAATGTCTGGTTGGGCTGGTAGATAAATGGGCGCCCTAGGTATCGTAGTGGTTAAGACGCTGGGTGCTGATCGGAGGTTGAGCGATCGATTCCGGATGGTGACATTGTAATTTCGTGGTACATACAATCCCCGATGAGCCGGGTGTACCTATGTGAGGTGGAGTAAAAGATGCCAACTCACTACTTCATCAGATCAACTCGAGAGGAGGGGCGATAAGCTCATTCTTCGTGAAATCATCGCACGTAATAATAATAATAATAAACCTTTCCATTTTTCATTTTCATTCATTCATTTCATTTCAATAACAGAGACAATGTAAAGTTTTAACACAACTATGAAGATACCACACAAATTACATGCAAAGAAAAATAAAATAGATTTATATACAGTATACACTGTAGTAGCAAGGGAACAAAATTGAAGTAGTGAGCGGTGGTTTCATCGTGGATGTTCTAGCCGAAAGTGTGTCGAGGGACCTTTGCGGTCAACTTTTTTGATCGACGCTTCAACTGTTTCGAGTTTATACCGTTAGACCTTCCATTCCTCGAATAAAAAGAGTTGTTTTAACGAATGCCTTCCTTGTCTTTCGAATTATAGGTAAACTGAATATTATTCTTATAGAATATTTAAAATGTTTACTGTCAATTTATAGTATACTGTAAAGAATGAATTAATATTAAGATGAACGAAAAAAATCAACGAAATTGTGAAGACAATATATATATATATATATATATATATATATTATATATATATATATTATATATATATACATATATATATATATATACACAGAGGAATGACAAAAGTAAATAGACATTTTCGGTTTGGCTTTAGAGTAAATCACTGTACTGACATGTGCTTTTATATGCTAAAGGAAACCATTCTAAAGTACAAGATGTCAAGTAGCATTGTTTTTGAACCTGAAAATTTTCGCTGAAATTTATTTATAAAAAATATAGGTGTATAGAAAGGATTGTCAAACGTAAATAGACACTTTCGGTTTGGCTTTAGAATAAATGAAACGTTTCATGTCTTTCGAATTATAGGTAAATTAAATATTATTCTTATAGAATACTTAAAATGTTTATTGCCAATTTAGTATACTGTAAAGAATAAATGAATATTAAGATGAACGATTTCTTTTGTTAAGGCATGGATTAATTGTCTAGTGTTTTTCTTTTATTGTTAATACTGGTGATCGTTTAAATAATTAGTTCTCTTGCTGAACAAGTTTAAGTAGTCTCTCTTGCCTTTAATAAATAAATGGCAACTCATCTAAATAAAAATTAAAATAAATGTGGCAATCTGACAACTCACCCTAATAAGGTACACCTGTACATAATTAAAATAAATGGTGGTATCTGGTAACCCTCCTTACATAAATAAATAAATATATATTGCTCTCTGGTAACCCCTCCATATATAAGTGATATCTAGCAACTCACGACCCTCTATATAACAGCTGCTTGGCCCCTGGACGCTCAAAATGCGACGGACTCAAGTGGAATAAAGAACTCTCTTTCCTCTCTCCTTCTTAGGTTAAGTTTCCCTTTGGGGGGGTGAGGACATCCCGCCTTCTCCCCCAAAGACCCTCCTCCTTCTCCTTTCTCTCCCTCTCTTACGTTAAGGTTACCCCTTTGGGGGGAGGTCATCCTCCCTTCTCCCCCGAAGCTCCCCCCCTTTGCAGCATTAACTTGTTGCATAACGCTTTCCCCCTCGGCAGTATTGAATTGTTGCATACCCCCCTTTGCAACATTGCAACATTCTTGCACTCTCCCATTTTGCGGTCATACTACTAACATCAATCCATTCCTCTACCGGTTTGCTCATCCACGCGGTTGAAGTAGTAGTCAAGAGCTGGAAAACAAACCACGATCTTTCGTGTAGTATGTCTATCAGCTGTGTATCATTGTCTAGGAGGACTAGGCTTTCTTCATTTTCTTCCGACACTGGTAGTGAGGCCAGCTTTTGTGCCATATCTTGTTTCTGTTTGCTGGTCACACAATCGCTGCAAAGAGCAAACACTACCTTTTCTGGCACTCTCAGCTACTTCCTTGTCCACCATCTTGTAGCGGATCAGATCTCGGTAGAGGCAGAGGTCGTTGACAGGAGCATCAGCAGCAACTGGCGCTGAGAGCCAGGGTCGGACGTACAGTACGGCGGTAAACTGTACCATTCTTTGCAACGTCAGTAAGGTGTGTTCATCGTAACCCAGCTGTTCCCGAAACAGGTACATCTTCGTGTTGTAAATCACCTAAAATGGATAAATTCATTCAATTTTTATTAGATTCTATGCCAATGTTTTAATAATGGGAAAATTCAATGATTTAAAATATCTATATACTATATTTGTCTATAATTTTTCTATTACGTTGTAATATTTATCAGAGAATTTATATATTTATTATTTATACTATTCTACATGTTTTTACAAACCTTGGCCATCCAACGAGCGTGATGATATGCACCTGGACGACGGAACTTCACTTCGTGAGGCTCACGAGCTCCGAGCACAGTGAGTGTTAGCATGTTTTAACCACGTGTCGTTGATAGGAAGTATCTTGAAGGTTGCTGGATCTATATCTAGCCATCTGCACACAAAATATAATGTTTCATGTTTGCCGTATAAATTATCTTTGTTCAAGCATGATAAGTACATATTTTTTGTATTAAACTATCTGTGGTTTAAATTATAATTTTTTCATATTGTTTCATATTCAGTATTTTCTAAAACATAATGTAGCAAGATATCTTACTTGTCCTGTAATTCGAGAAATCTTGGTTCAGATGGACCACTTGTTTTTCCAAATAGTTTAGCCGATACTGACCCTACTACCAATTCTAAAACATAATAGCGACATTCTAGATGGAGTAGCCTTCTTCCCAACATGCTTTGAAGCCTGACTACTGCTCCCTGAATTCTTCCTGTGTTACTAGCAGTTGTGTCGTAGCAAAGTCCAACGACACGTTCCTCTATATTCTACTCTTCTAGAGCGTCCATGGTTGCACGTGCCTGCGATTTGCCAGTCCCATCCTGAAGTCTATTTATTAAAAAAGTTTTCCATTTACATGGTCTGGACTGCCTGAGATAAGGATGGCTTGTCTGTGCTCCTGTATCGCAAAGGAATCCTGTATTAAAAAAAAATTAGGTAATAATGATTACGGATTTGTAAAACATTCAAAATTTTAAAAAGCAGCGTCTAGAAATATAAGCATTGTATAACTAAGTGTTGATTATACATCTATTTCTATACCTTCATCATCTTTCCATCCCAGTGTACTACAACATATTTTGGAGGGGCAAATTTACTCTTAACATCTTGTGCCATTTCACGTCGATGTAATGCTCTCTATCTCACTGTAGTTGCCTTGGAGATGTTAAATTGGTCAAGATCCACCGGTGGAACTGCTGGTCGCACGACTGCACTGACAACTCCAGCAACCTAATAAAAATAAGATACACAACATTTTTAAGAGAAGTAATTGTACAAACAAAGCCAACTCAACTCATGTAAATTAATCGTACTGATTATATATATAATATATATATATATATATATATATAGATATATATATATATAACTGCAAACAACAGTATAATTAATGTAAAGAACGACGCTTGTATAGAAGAACGTTCCACACAAGATGAGGAGGAAGAACGAACAAATGTAGGAGAATTACGACTTCTGATTAATCGAGGCCCATGGTGTAGTGGTTAGCATATCTGACCGGCAATCGGAAGATCCCGGGTTCGATTCCTGGGTGGTTACCTCACCTTTAATTTGTTCGTTCTCCCTCCTCATCTTGTGCGGAACGTTCTTCTATACAAGCGTCGTTCTTTACATATATTATATATATATATATTATATATATTATATATATATATATATATATATATATATATATGTTATACGAAAGTAGATCAACCGGTAAACAAACCTGATTGTTGGACAGGCGGAATCGATCGGCCATCTCAATAATGGGAGTACATCTCAGAAGCTTACGAGGCAGATTGACAAAAACTGTCTTCAATACATCGTTTTGTGGGTGCAACGAATTGAATATCCGAACCATTGATCCTTTCAGAATTATTACTCTCAGAGTCATCCGAGTTCTCAGAGAAGGCTTCAGTATAATGCTGTTCCTTTGAAGTGGAAGCTACAGAATGAAGACTCGCATCTTTGGAGTGTCGGGCTATCTTATTTTCTTCTCGTCTTAACCTTTCTGCTTGTTGTTTTCTCTTTGTGCTAAACACTTTACATCCCCAGACATTGTACCAAGTCTTTCTGAACGTTGATCTATATAAAACCTAATATCTTCGTCTTTATCGTATGCATTTAGGAATCTGTTGCATTCGATTTCTTCGATCGCATCATCCGCTCCGATGTCCCACAGTCGATCAAGTTTGTCCGTAAACAGCTTTCTCTTTTTTCCAGGGTCAGATTCCCTTTTCCCGTTTCTGTTTCTGTTTAGCACATTCCACTCACTCCACAAAGCTTCCAGATTCTTAATTCTAGCCATCGCCCAGAATGTAAGAACATTGTCAACAGTTATTTTGACCGCTTCTCACCTATTACAACACTTTTCGTTAACATAAAAGAAATAACTAAGAACTTCTCGGGCAGTTGGCAATTTCGAGCCGCGGATAGTGTGTCGGCTGTCCTACCAGGAAACGTTCAGTCGAGTGTCTCAGTAGAGGAACTGAAGGCGAAACCTCGTCCTTTTTGTTTTGGTTCATTTCGCAATCACCTTTATACCATTATTAGAATATTTCGACAAACAAAATCAATCTGCAACAGAAAATGAATTGTAAACGAGGTAACAACCTTACGCCAGACAGACTATACAGAATTTAAGAAATTATTGACTGAAAAAAATACGACTTGAACTACAGTGGGTTTGACATGGCCCTACATTCAATTAAGTTATATGAAACATGCATATAATCGTCATCTGTATAATAAAAAACAATGATTTTAGGTACGTTTTGTTATAGAAAATGGCCTTGTGGTCGCCCACAAAATATAAAAAACAAGAATAATGGAATACAGAAGAAAGCATGCGACACCGCCATGATTCAATTGTTTATTGAATGATATACAAATCAAGAAATAAGTGCCTTATTATTATAAATTAAATTATACAATTAAATTTGGGAACAAATGAATGTTATATTAGTAAATTGCAGTGGTACCATTATTGCTAATCACAAAATTTCCCTAAATTGCTCTAAATTGAAGAAAAACTGAAGTTTCCTGAAATCCGAGAAATTCAACCTCGATGAGGAACCCCTAAACAAATTTTGATTTTGACAAAAATGGTATCAAAGAACTTCTATTGACTTATATAATTGGAAAAAATACCATCACCTATAAATTTCAAACTTTTGTTTTTCTGAACTACCCTAATTTTTTTTTTAATTGGTGTTGTTTAACCTCATTCGCAACATCTAAAGTCATATGATGGAGGGGACCTACAGCTTTGCGTGGAATCTGAACCACGGGTCGCTACATAATCTGGGCGCAGAGGACAGTCTCCTATCCAACTACTACCCAGACCCAATGTCGCTTAACTTCGCTGATCGCCGGGAAGCTGTGTTTCGACATCGGCCACGACGTAGCCCCGAATCACCCTAATATATATATATATATATATATATATATATGGCAGTTGCACTGACATTTTCAGACAGTTTTTACACAAAATAAGCTTAAAATGGCTGGCTTACGGGGTTCCGCCCCGGACCCCACTGGGGAAGCTTCCAGCTCTCCCCCAGACCCCCTTGGGACATTCCTGGCTACGTCCTTGCTAGGGATTAAAGTAGAGTGCATCTCACCCAGGCAAAACGCACTCTAGTAAGATGAAAATTACTCCAGAGTGCTCCACACCTGATTTTTTTATTCAGATGTGGAGCATTCTACTTACTGTACTACTGTGCTTTCAGTTGTGCATAGTTTTAGTGACAACTGAACTGTGCTTCTGGCGTTGTTCGCCACTTCGGTAATTATTCGTTAAATGGCTGCGCGCGACTTTGGATATGAGAATGTTTTTCTGGGCCGGTATTAATAAACATTGCTAGCGTTACTCCTCAGGTTACCTCTAAAAGATTATTTGTTGGAAGATGGTCCTAGAAATAATGCTAAAATAGCTCGTAGGAGTAATTTTTACTTAATTATAGAAACACCGCTAGGAGTTTGAGTTTCTGCTATATCTATCAAGAAGCAAGTGTGTAATAACTGTTATTTGGCTAAATAAAGCTTAGAAATAAGTAATCTATTTTTTCTGGATGTACATTTAAAAAACATTAAAAAAAATTAGAATTAGGTCTGCCAAGCCCGAAGCCCAATAGAGAACTGAGATATAAATGTAAGGCATTAGGCAAGCCATTTAAGGTGGATAAGATTGCACGTAATGGCAATTGTCTTTTTAGAGCTGTAAGTAAGGAAGTTACATTGTCGGAGGGGCATCATACTACATTTAGAGAAATTGCTTTACAAACTTTAGAAAACCCACTGCAAGGCCAAGGTTTGAAGCAATGATTGGACAAAACGTAAATGACTACTTCAAAAGCAGCAACATAGAAGCAAGACACCATTTGGGGAACGGACATAGAACTTATGGCTTTGTCTTCAGCTCTGAATACTAAAATAGCTCTATATTATCAGCCACCAAGAACAACAAATGCAAGTTGGTTTATTTATAAACCAATTCATCACCAAGAAGTCAATGAAGCATCAGTGATAAGTTTATTTGATAAATTCTGGTAACCATTTTGAGCGTGTTTTCAGTGCCAGCAGCAACATTAATTAAAGAGACGTGTAGAATAAACATTAATTAAATTAAATAAATTGTGATTTATAAAATAATAATTAATGAGTTCTGTTTTTTGCATTCAGGAATATTATGTCGATTGTGCCTGTGTAAAGCTTTAATGCTCATACTTTCACTTTGTGAAGTAGTGTGTTTTTCAACATAGTAGACTGCATCTTACCTGATGGTAAAATGCACTCTAAGTGAACGGTGCCCAGATGCAAATTACTCTAGAATGAGTTTCACCATCAGGCACCGTACACTCTAGAGCTTAGTAAGATACTGCAACATTTTCATTTTGTATGGATGCCATCTGTGCTCTTTCATAATGCGGACGATACTCCTTTGGCTGACACCGCATTCTGCAGACATCCGTCGAGTTCTTTTTTGGGGACTCTTTGCGAACGCTGTCAGCACCATGGTCGCTGTGCCTTCATCGGTGGCTGTTCGTGGACGGCCACTTCTCGGTTGGTCTGCAACACTTCCAGTCTTCTTGAACTTCTCAATGAGTTTGGCAACGGTGTCGTGTGTGATGTGCGTGCCGGGGGCGTGTCTCCTGCTAAACTCCTCGGCAACCTTGCGACAGCTTCCTGATCCTGCCAGAAGAATGATCTCTATACGCTCTTCTTGGGACAAAGGCATCTCGGCACATCACCTGCAAAAAAATAAAAAATAATCATTTATTTATCATGACCATTTTGCCTATGTATGGAGACTTTTGACTCACCCTGTACATATATATATATATATAATGTGCAGGGGCGAAACTAAACTTTCAAATTCTATACGCAGGGGCGGATCTACGTCGAGCGAAGCGAGTTATTGTGGGGAAACCTGCCGAGCGTAGCAAGGCGTCTCCCAATAACTTTCCAGCTAAAGAGTCTCGGGGAGCGCTGTAAGTTCCCGGGAACCGAACGAGTTTTAACGTTTCTTGCGTCAAAAATGCATAATAATTTAATTGTAAATAACTAATTTATACTGGTAATGGAATGCAAAACAAAGCAAACACACATGTATACATGACCTTCAACCAACATCACATGTTCTACAAACGTACCATATGACCATATACATGATTGTAAGAAATATATTATAAATAATAAACACTTGAATGCAAATAAAAACCTATATATTGGATGATACTTTATTTAAAGACGAGGGCAAGCCGGCGGTGTCCTCTGGCGTCAAACTCCTTAATTACAGCGTTGACTTCTACACAGGGCCGGATTAAGACCTTTAGAGGCCCTAAGCACTTAAAAGATTTTGGTGCCCCATATATATGTAATTCAAAATATAAACAAAAATAAACCATAAAATAAAATTTTATTTTTTGAAATGAAACAAAACTTACAGTAAGATGGAAAATAAGGTTTATTTTTGTATACTTCCACTTCATTTATATTTGAAAAGTTTTCTCCTACTTTTTTTAATTGCAAAGTCTTTGATCAGATCCTCAAAACTAATCTTACGTAACACATCTGCTTCTATACTTAGTAGAGATAAGGCATCCAGCCTGCCTTGTTGCATAGTTGTTCTGTTGGTATTTTTAATATACTTCAACTGAGAAAATGAACGCTCAGCTGAGCAATTTGTGACCATTAATGTTAAAAATATACGAAAGGCAATTTCTACATTTGGGAAGGCACACTCAATATTGTCTTCTACAATTATTTTATAAAGTTCAGCATGACTGAATCTTGTTTTTACATTCTTTTTTGCACTGAACTTATGGCACACATATGAGTGAAACTGCTGAAGCTCAGCAGAGAAATTAGTGTTCAAGTCCTCTGGGTAAGCATCAATCATCTTTTTACAACCCTGAGAATACCTTTCAATTTCAGTAGATGATGAAGTGGTGACATTATGTGGCACATCACTTAGAAAAGAAAATATCTCTGCTATTTCTTTGTATATCTCTCCTCTTCTTCTCATCTCAGTTTCAAGTTTGTCAACAATTGTGTAAAAGGTGGTGATAAGAAATTTATCTCTGGCATTCAGATATACTTCTGGTGCATCTCCGTCATTGGGTATCTTCTTTCTGATACGTTTGCGAGTTTGAGCTGCCTTGTAATCAACATCTGGTAGCATTTCCTTTGTAGCTGCTTCATATCTTTCAAATTCATCTCGTGAAGTGCACAGTTGGTCAGCTAATGATCCATACAGATCTGCACATGTTTTTAAGTTCACATCCTTATTCTGTAGAACTTTGCTTACTCTATGAAAATTTTGCAAAATCTCATCCCAAAAATTCAACATAAAAACGAATTCTAGCTCTTGCATCTTATTTGCAATATTATTTGCTTCTCTTCTAGTGTCTCCCTTTTGTGATTGGTCTTCAGCTATACATTCTAACGCTTCTAAAATTTTAATGAAAGATTTCAAAATTGCTGCTGTTGCCATAGCATGTGCCTCCCATCTGGTATCAGAGAGGGATTTTAAGACACTTTCATTTCCAATACAACCTTTAAGAATTTCCCACCTGCTGGTTGAGGCTAAAAAAAAGGTATAGAGCAACTGCACTGTAGAGAAGAAATTAACCGCCTCTTGACAGCAGTCAACAGCACTTCGGCCTACCAGATTTAGTGAATGGGCTGCACAGGGCACATATATAGCAAACTTGTTTGTTTCTAAAATTTTTTGCTGCATCCCCTTATAACGCCCAGACATGTTGGCAGCGTTGTCGTAAGATTGACCCCTACATTTTGAAAAGTTTAGCTTACAAACTTCACGTAAGTACTGCAACACCTGATTTGCCATTTCCTCACCAGTATGGCTTTTCATTTTCAGAAAGGTTAAAAAGCGCTCAATAGGCTGTCCATCTTTTAAGTACCTAAGTACAACACTTAACTGATCGATATGTGATAGATCTGGTGTTGAATCAACTGACAAACTAAAATAACCAGAAGATTTTACTTTGTCAACAATGAGTGCGTGGACCTTTTGAGCCATTAGTTGAATGAGTTCCTCACAGGTGGTTTTGGACAGGTAAGAAGGATTTCCTTTGCCAGAATTTCCATATTTCAAAATGTGACCTGCTAAAAATGGATCAAACCGGCTTATGAGCTCAAGCAGCCCTAAAAAATTCCCATTCTGCAATGATCCAAATCTTTCTTCTGTTCCTCGAAAAGACAAGCCACGTTCAGCTAACGTACAAATAACAGCTATGACACGCCTCAAGACATGTTCCCAGTAATCACACTCTTCCTGAATTTGTTTTTCCAACTGTTGTCCCAACCCCGCACCTTGTCTGCGAGTTAAGTATGTTAGCATAGAGTCTCGGTGAGTAGTGCTTTTTTCATGATGATCAATTACAATAGTATTTCGCCAGTCACTGAACCCTTCTCTTATAACAAAATGTGAGACATTTTTAGGAGCAAACAGTTTACAAACATAACAGTAAACTGATCCTGTTGATGGTGAATACAATAACCACTCTCTCTTGTATTTCTCACCATTGGCTTTTGTCCCAACGAAAAGTTTTTGTGAACAGTATCTTGCTGGTTTGCCACTACTGAAATGCCGGTAAGACTTGTCAAATGGCCCATTGTGGTGTTGACAGTCACTGGGTCCACAAGCAATCCAATAAGCCACATCATCAGCAGAGAAATCAAGCCACAACCCTGGATCTTTTGCTATATTTACTTCATCTTCTGCAGACTGATTCATTTCACCACCATCACCATGGTCCACTAAACTTTCATTTTCAGCAATTATTTCAACCCCAGAATGTCTTGTAAAGCAACTTGAATCAACATTTGCAGTAGAGGTATCAAGAGAATTTACAGGCAAAGTGAGATCAGTAGTGAGACATGTGGTAGATGAACCTGCTTGTGACACCTCGGTGATTCCAACGTCATCATATTTTGATTTTGAAGTGATCAAAGTGGTATTTGTGTCCACTTCTGATGACGGAGATTGGTTTTGATTCAGAATCGGTATATCATGTTGACGTTGTGGTCGTGGAACTTGTGTGAAGAAATCAGTCAGCTTTGCAGTCTTGGACTCTAAATCCAAAGTCTTCTCTTGTTTCTCTTTTGATAGTTTTCGCTTTTGTGCACCACTTAACTGAACACGTTTCATCTTGGTTCTTGGGGTCTGTAAAATACAGAAATAAAAAGAATATTTTATTTGTATATTATGTGGCAATCAACACAGTTACACATATCACAATCTTGGCTTTGTTCTTTTATTCTCAGAAAGACAAAATGGGAACCGTACACAACCAAAGTGGCAATTTAAATATAAGTGGCAATTAAATATAACTCAACCGAAATATCAACTCGAAATGTTGAATACAAATCAAATCGAAAGAAGGAACCAAAAGAAGGAACCGAAAGAAGGAACCGAAACCTATAAAATAAAAATACTTAACATTAGAATTAATAATACGCAATCTATAAAAATATCAATATTAACATTTCACTATTAACGAGCCACATTTTATATTTACATTTATTTATTTATTTAAAACACAATATTTAATTATAGGAAATATGAACATTTGCTTAGGGCCTAAATTGTCCTAACTACGTTTGATGTTATATATACATTACAAATTATTCACTCTGGTTATTACAATCTAAATTCTTTTATACTGTTATGACAATAGATAAATAAATTATAAAATAAAGATACGTGTATGAAAATATTGTTATATATACAAATAAAGTACACTTCATAGACTTACCCTAGAGAAGAAGAGAGAGCAACAGATAAACTTCTTCAACGCTAATTAACTTAGGTCAGTATATCTTATTATTATAATGGCCGTCATAAACATCACTTGATACAACAGCAATATAGAGTTTATAGTTTCTTTTATTTTAATATTAATTTATATTACAATTCTATAAACCTAAATCTTTCTGTAAAACAATACCAAATGATTATGTAAAATATATATTTAATATTATATGCACAAATCACACGTTCAGAATAACTTCCTATAGCACACGAAAATATTTAATCTATATGTATTTTTAATATGGCGCTCAAAGATTTGATATAAACAAAATAATAACGCAAAGCGTAAAGTGTGTGATTACAACGAAATATATTTATTCTCTCAAAAGGGTTGTTGTTCACTACAAATTCAAACAGTGAAAAAAAAAAATACTATATATGAATATATATAATTCAGTTTTCAACAGCTTATAGGCTATAAGCCGCGATTATAATAGTATAATAAATCCATGGTAAATCCGACAATGGAAAATTTCTGTGGTGCCCCCCTTCCCTTGATGCCCTAAGCACGGGCTTATTTTGCTTAATGGTTAATCCGGCCCTGCTTCTACATCAATATCTTGGTGAATGTGGAGAAGAGCGATGCTGGTCCCTCGTTCCTCAGTCATTTAGCTAAGTAGATACGGCTTTAGGTGGCGTAAAGTGCTGAATGAGCCTCAGCAGTGGCAGTAGAAACTGGCATGGTCAGCAGTGTGTGGAGGAGAACATGGATGTTTGGGTACAATCCAATAGTGGCGATGATAGCGTCGGGTAGAGTAGAGGTCATCTCGGAACCTGATGTCTCGATGTGTAGTGCCTCCAGATTTCCAGTTCTGTGTCAGCGGCTGTCGGTGATGGAAGAAGAGGCCCGTATTCTTCTTTGATAGTAATGCACAATACAAAATGGACATATTAGAGCAGGAGCATACTATTTAAAGTACTCACACTGCAGTAAAAAGCTATGCTGTGTTTCTGTAAAGAATTCTTGAACATTATACAAACATTAAGTATTACCTGCATTTGTGATGTGATAATACTGTATTGCGCGGTAATTTATTCCAATGTCACTTTAACCCTTCGTGGGCTAGGTGGGACCGACTAACAAAGAAGACTATGTGGGGTCACCCAGACCCCAAACTTCAATGGTGAATTTCTGCCATGTGCTTAAGTTTATATATACTAAAGTTTGTACATATGTTGCCCAGGATACGGCACGTGGAGCCAATTCACCGTGTGTCCCTTTTTTTTTTTTACACTTATTTAAGAATTTTTTAACTTAAAGAATTCAGCACTCAGAAACACTTTTTATATTCACAATATAGATTATAGAATAGAAAGAAATAGAAACATAGAACATATGAAAATGTTTACTGTACACAGTCATTACATACATAGTTGGAGTGACTTTCGCAAAGAGGCACATCACATTTTGTGCATGACTTTGTCTTCTTATCCATCTTCCTCGGGCACTTTCCACATCTCTTCCTACCTCCTGGATTAGGCCTTGGCTGGGGTGCTGCTTCTACCTCATCCATAAATGCCTCCATACATGCTCTAACATGCTTTGGCAAATATCTACCAGCTGACTCAAAACGTTTCTGGATTGCTGGTTTGCAGAGCTGTTCTGCTAAGTCTGCCAGAAATTTCCTTCGCCTTTGATTCCCTCGATACACATCGGGGGTTTTCTCCATGAAACAGCAACTAGCATTGTAAGCTGCAACATCTACCATCCAGTAGAAGATAACTAATGGCCATCTGTTTGTTATGCGCTTACATGAGTAAGTTTTGATAAGTTGGTCTAATCGATCAACAGCTCCTTTTGTGGCATTGTAATCTAGGATTACATCAGGTTTGAAAGGTTCTTCCTGCTGCTTTTTTTGGTCGAAATGCATGGTGCTTAATAAGAGAACTGCCTTTCTTACCTTTGGGACATAGCTGCATATCATAAGATGCTGGTCCCTACTAAAGCCAAACTTTGATGAATAGTGCTGACAATCATTTGAGGCTTGAAATGATTTAGGTATTTGGCGCTTATTTTTCCTCATAGTTCCTAAGAGTGTTAAATTTTTATCAAGTAGTTCTATGGCAAGGTCAACATCAGTAAACAGGTTGTCAGTGGTAACATTTCTTCCTGACTTCACAATAGTTGAAGTAAGATCTCGAACAACTCTCTGTGCTTGGTGGCGTTCTGGACCTTCAGGACCTTTTCCACTGTATATATGGCCATTTAGAAGATACCCATTCTTAACGTCGGCCATACTCCAAACCTTTATGCCATACTTATCTGGTTTAGATGGCATGTATACTTTGAATGAGCATTTCCCTCGAAATGCGAGTAGAGATTCATCCACAGTTACATATGTGTTGGCTTTATAGTTTATTTGACATGCTTCAATAAACTCCTGCCAAACTTCGAATATAGGCGCCAACTTGCCTTGTTCACCATTCCTTCGTTCTGCACGAGTAGTCATGTTATCAAATCTTATTGACCTTTTTATTTCTTTGAAACGGTCACGGCTCATAGAAGCACGATAAATTGGTGGACTGGTCTTAGTACCAAATAATTCATCAACTGGGCGGAAGCTATCTTTGTCCAGCCCAGATCTGAGATGAAGTCCTAGCCATGCCATCAGCTCAATAGAATCCAGCTGTTTCCATTTTTCACCATAGAGAGCACCACCTTTTTGATTTGTTGCATCGAGAACCAATTCAACAATTTCATCTGTGATAAAGAAGCTGAAAGAAGCAGATGCAGCATGCGTAGGTACACTTTCATGAACACCACCTTCTTCACGAACAATGTTTTGCCTCACATTTCGTCTAAGCCGGGGAGACTCAGTGAACCACACAAAGTTATCTTTCCCTAACACAATATTGTCATCATCATCATCATCATGATCGCTTGCATTGTCACTATCAAAACCACTAAAGTCACTGTCAGAAGATTGTTCAACATATTCATATTCACTAGTATCAGATAAGTCTACTTCTGATTCACTATCATATGACAAATTTGGTTGGTCTACATCTACATCTCCCTCTCCCACCCTGCTAGGAGCATAAAACGTCGATATTGGAATTGACGTTGTCATTAGAATGAAAATCTAAGAAAATTTATGAAAAAATCTGAAAAAAAAATTAAAATAAATTAGTCACATTGCAGGCGAGGTGGGGTAAGGCAGACCCAATTCAAGTTTGCTACCCTGTCACTTCCAAATGGTGTGACATTTTTCTCTTATATTTTGTGAGTATATATCATACCTACATACAATAAAAGTCATAGATGACAAGGCTCTAAAAATAATATTTGAATGAATGGCAGATTTTTGAAATATGCTTGGGGTCCAGTGGACCCCATCAGCCCACGAAGGGTTAATTAGTTAATATATTATTCATTTAATTTTTATGCAAATTTATATATTGTATGCTAAGCTTTTAATTGATTATCACAAGCCTACGATGGTTTTGTTGTCCGAAATATTTTATCACTTCTATAGTAATTTTTGCACGCTGATTACGAAAACAATATTCATTTTTCGCCATCTCGTACAAATTTTTCACAAAATGTCATATTTCACATTACATATGTAAGTAATTTTCATTAAAATTGACTCAATTAAATTTTGATTAAAAACTACTGAGATATCAGGGAAGGTGGGACATCAGCATGATGGCTGATTACTGCTGGATCTGTTGAAACGGATACTCCAGAATTATTACATAAAAGAAAAGGACCGCGCGTACATTCGAGACTAAAAGGCATAAATCTCACAAGGAAACTCGGGACAAATAAAGATGAATATGTAATTGACGTTAATAGTCTTCTTTCTTTTTAAAGTTGTTTGCATTTGTAATTAGTATAACAAAGCGAAATAGGTAGCTAATGTAAATTGAAATAAATATTTATTTATTTGTTTGTTTGTTTTTTCCCTTCCAGTTTGCAGAAAATCCTTACGCGATAGAAAAAAAATGGACACCTTATTCGAAATCAGCGGAGTTGAATTATATAGAATCAGTTATTTGTAAGAAAACAACTCTTACAAAGTTCTCATTCGCAGGCTTGTGTTATCTACTATCATTTTAAAACTTTTTCCAGTGCCAAATGACCAACTATCAAGATGTGTCATTTCATGGTATGATTTTCCTTAAATCAATCAATCAATCAAACAAACAAACAACAAACAAACAAACAAACAAACAAACAAACAAACAAACAAACAAACAAACAAACAAACAAACACTTCATTTCAGACTCAACAGGTACAAACATTATACAAGAGGTCCAGAGAAGATTAAGAGGTAGTCGTCTGCAACACTGACTAAGTAGGCTAGTGAATCACTATGCATAATGAACATACAGTTGCCTACGCCAATGCTTCCAGAGTTGAGATTTATAAAATATATCGGAGACCAGTCGACTAACCAAGACTTCTATTATCTTATTGATTGACTCACCAAGCCTAGTGATAAATCTAAATACAAAATTGCGAATGACACTGGCACAGTTAGGCACCTTATTGACTACAAACCGTATACTGACACAAGAAGGAGCACCATTTATAAATCTTGGAGTCCTTAATAAACTCCTAAAATTATTATTATATGCAACATATAATTTTCTCAAATTATACATCCTGTAGTTCCACTACAAATGAGCTGTATACATTGGAGTACAAAAAGTTTTGAACAAAATCAACTTAACATCTAATTGTACACCTATGAAATTTTCTAACCAAAGTATTTCCCTGAGCATATAATTGTCTACATTGCTTTAGAATATCACAGTCATCTGAAAGACTATCAGTTAGTATGTGGCCAAGATACTTAGTCTGGGTTACTTCTGACAGCACCATACCATTCAATTGAAATTCAGGAAATTTTATGTTTATAGGTCTTGTAGGTTATAATCATAACATGACTTTTAGCAGGATTATATTTTGTGTCGTCATCCTTCTCATACCTTTCACACACCTTCAAAATTGTGCCGAGCCCTTTTACAGGTGGAGAAATAAGAATTAGATCATCTGCATACATCAGATGATTAACAATCATTGTACCAATATAGCAGCCTATTTTACAGGTGTTCAGCACAACATTTGAAAACTTGTCGATCGATTTTTACAAACTAGTTGGTGATTCTATATAATTTGAGTGCGCTGATCTAAAAAATCTAGTTAGTTTTTCCCTATCACGTATGGTTTTCTTACTACAGGGTGTGTCATAAATCCCCCATTTATCCCCAAATGTGAACCATCTTATCGAGACCAACATTGCATTGCACATGCTAAACCATAAATTTTGTTGTTATAGACTATAGTAATGCTTACATAATAATGTAGGGTAAATATATATAACAACCAGTCCCGTTCCCAGCAAAATACTCTCTCCCCTCCCATCAATGGGTGGTTAACATTTGGGGACAGATGAGGTATTACAACACCCCTTGTAGCACGAAATCTTTAGGTGATAGAGTAAAACCTAATTAAAGCAGAATTAAATAGCTCCTAGCTCTTGGACAAGCATATTGCTTGTTTATGAAAGAATAAAAAATAACTGAAAGAAACAAAATATATTTACCTTCTTTACTTGCAAACATTTCAGGACTTATTCCAAAGACTTAAGACTACGAAGGTAGATCTGACTAATGACGACTAAACCGGTGCTTCTTTGATGTTTTCTTATGCTGTGCGTTAGGCTGATCTCGTTGCAGACACCAGCAGTAATCCGCCATCATATTTGTATGCCATCTTCCTTGGTATCTTCTTTCCATGGTTTTGATATCCTGGTGAAATCGTTCCCCTTGCTCCTCACTGACATCTCCGAGATTTTCGGGAAAACGGTCAAGATGCGAAAATAAGAAGTGAACTTCCAGGCTCATGTTGCAGCCTAAGGCGCAAAACTTTTTAAGCATATTTTCTACCAGTCTTTCATAATTTTGGCTTTTGTAGTTTCCCAAGAAGTTTTCAACATCATCTTTGAAACCAAGCCATGCTTCTTTTTCTTTATTGGTCATTGTGTTCAGGAAATGATCGTCTGTCAATAACTTTCTAATCTGAGGACCTATAAAAACACCTTCCTTTATTTTCTCGTAGCTAATCTTTGGATATTTTGAACAAATGTACTTGAAACACTCACCTTCTCTATTCAATGCTTTGACATACTGCTTCATCAAGCCTAACTTAATGTGCAAGGGTGGTAGGAGGATTTTATTTGGTTCAACTAGATGTTCATGTGAAATGTTCTTTGATCCTGGGGTAAGATTCTCTCTAGGAGGCCAAGTTTTCCTCTTCCAGTGCTGGTCACGTGCTCGACTATCCCATTCGCAGATGAAACATGGCATCTTAGTGTATCCTGATTGCTGCCCAAGTAACATGCAAAGGACTTTGAGATCCCCACACAATATCCATCTGTGATTTTGATACTGAATTTTTTCCAGAAGCAGTTTCATGTTGTAGTGCCTTGCACCACAGGATTATCTTTTATTAGTGAAAATTGCCACAAGTTGGCACAAGTGAAATATTTTAAGTCTAAATAAATAAATACAAGTTAAACATGTCCAGTGATTAATTTTAATTCTTAAGCATTCAGTGTATAGTAATTTAGTTAAAAATTAAAGTGCAATCATTAAAGAAGTTTAAAGCAAATATAAAAATATACTTTGTGCCTTTTAAACAATGTAAATTTTGGGGGGCATGGTGTGACTAGACGTGAGTTTGCTTTTAAGGATTATTTTGGCTTGTTGGTAAAATTGTGAAGTAAAAACAAACTTATTTGCAACGACAACACAAGGGACGCCAAGTTTCCACATTTTATATAGAATTTAAAAAGCACGGCGCCAGCAAGCAAAATTTCTTCGTGGTATGTTTCTTAGTTATAATGTTTATTTTTTTTACTATTGCATATCTGTATGCAATACCGCATACTGCAGACATTAACAAGCCTTATACTGTTTGTGATTAGTACTGAAAGATTCATACTATAAATAGTACTGTAAGATTCATACAATAAATTACCTTAGGCTAAGTTAGGCCTATCTATGCAAAAGCCAAATTGTAAATTACTCTAGCCTAGCTAAGGCCTACCGTAGCCTTTGTTTTAGATGATTAACCTCAGCCTACTATATTGAAGAGGCATAGGCCTGCCCATTAATTTTCTTAATATACTTTACTTTATAAGCCTATTATGTTTCATGTTATTTTCTTAGCAGATGGCCTACTAGTCATTTGTGGCCTACATACTTTCTTAGTTTTCCTGTTCAACTTAACACAATCCCATAATGAGGATTAACTGTAATTCACCATCCACAGGTTACTGGGCCTATATAGCATATTTTAATTATCAATTTTTGCCATTATTATGTATCATTTTTTTTGTCTGGAATATTACTTACAGTATTCTTCTCTCTCTCTTTGCAGACAAGGTTGTCATTGTGGCTATTAATATTAGTTGTATATTAGTATTTGTTGCATATTAGTTACATATTTGTATTAGTTACTTATTAGTTACGTGTTACATATTAGTTTAGTATGTTACCACTAATATTAATAATATGTATGTTGGTATTAGTTACCTATTAGTATTTGTTGCATATTAGTTACTTATTAGTGTTTGTTGCATATTACTTATTGGTATTAGTTACATATTAGTTTAGTATGTTACATATTTATTATTATTATTAGTATCAGTATTAGTTGCAGATTGTTATATATTAGCTAAACGGTGCCATTATTTAATTCCGCATTTATATATCAAAGTTGTTACAGGTAAAAATCCTCTCTGCATTTACAAATAACTGTTGCACATAGTTTATTAATTGTTGTCAATAAAATACAAAATTCATGTTGACAAATTTTTATAATCAATCCTTCCTTTTTTTATTAAATTATTTTTGCGCCGCAGTGCTGGATGCCAATCTAGTATTTGGGCGCTGGTGACCCTGGCATTCAATTAATTATTTACGTAAAGGTCTATAATAATAAATCAGACCCTTACAATGTTATCATAGGTCTCTTTTAAATGAGTAGAATGGGCCACTGGGATTGATGCATATTTGTTACCGTTGTGCAGTAACACTCCTTTAAGACTGGTTTTAGAGGAATCTATAAACAACCTCCAGTCACTGGTTTGGTATTCGATGCCTAGCTTGCACACTAATCCTGTGATGTCCTTGCAAAATACCAAGGGACCATCTTCTTCGAAAAAAGGCACAAAGTCTTTCTCACGATTTCTGTACCAAGCGAAGTATGTGTCGGATGCCAATAAATTGTTCTCCTGCAATGTAGACCCCAAAAGTTCCGCAGAGTCCTTAGGCAGATTCAAATCCCTGACTAAGTCATTTAGTTCGGCTTGGGTTAATGGTTTAGGAGGATCTCGGTCAGCCGTTGGCTGTTCATAAACATCATCATTGTCTGGATTTGGAGCTGAATCAGAATCTGAATTGTATTGATCCAGACTCTCGGGTGGGCGGGGAATAGGAACTTCTGGACCATGGGGTACCGGCCTTATTGCAGATGGAAGACTTTGGTATTGAAGGCTCTCTTTATTCTTTGCATTATAACCTTTAACATTGCAAAACCAGAAGTAGCAGTCGTCGGTATGGTTTCTAGGCTCGCGCCATACCATAGGGATCCCAAATGGCAAACTTTTCTTTTTACCTTTGCTCCAATTCCTTAGTGCCGCAACACACGTAAGACAAACCTTGTGTGGAGCCCAACGTTTGTCTTGATCTCCTAATTTAATTCCAAAATAAGCATGATAAGCTCTCTTAATGAAGGTCGTTACATTTGTCTTGTTTTACAACAACATACCTACCACAAATATAACAAAATATGTCTGGACTATGGGTACATCCTCTAGAAGCCATTATTAAAATTTTAAAGACGTAATGTTAGAATTATCTATCTGAAAAATATGAAAAAACGAAATTAATTAAAGATAAAAAAGGTAAAAAATTACAAAACGCCCCAAAATTGTTTTGCTAATAACTAAAACTGTGGGTGATAGAAAAAACTGGTATCATTTTTTAATTTAGCGCAGCGAACTGCTTCAGAATCACAACTCAAAATAAAGAAATCGATTTTCATGCAGACCGGTGTTATGCATATAAACATTGAATAAGTAGGGGGTATAATATCCCTCCCTGCCTGACACCATTGGGCACAGAGAATGGCTATGAGTTAACCCCACCCCATCTTACAATCATTGTCTGGTGATTAGACCAGAATATTAATAACGGACCAAGTAACCAGGTACATTACAATTTACAAGTTTCATGAATAATTTGTCATGATTAGCACGATCAAATGCCTTAGAGGCATCCAGGAAACACAAAAATACATTAGCATCTAGAGTTTGGTATTTTTTTCATGGCACACACACACACACACACAAATTGTACTTTCGATTCTCATAACATTTAAAAATTTGGAGAACATAAATGGTACAAAATATTAATTGACAATGACTGAAAAATGAAGGAAAGTGAAAACTGAACAGCTGTGGAGAGTAATTGGCGTTTTACTGTCCCTCCCCAATCTGTTTTTTCTTTTCCACACGGCCTCATAGAGGTGGGTGTGTTTCTCTCCTTCATCGTTCGAGAAGTGTTGGCGTTCCTTCGCTGGCATCCAGTCATATTTTTAGGGGTTTAAAATTACCTGACATTTTTTTCCTTTCACTGACGAGAGAGAGAGAGAGAGAGAGAGAGAGAGAGAGAGAGAGAGAGAGAGTTACAAGGAGTTACAAGGAAAAGAAGTACCTCAAAAGGCCTTGCGGCCCATACCGAGGAGGTACCAATGGCAACGGGTGCCAGGGAAAATTTTGTAAAAGTTTATTTTTCTTTCAACTATCCTAGCAGTAGTAGAAAACTGGATAGAAAAGTAGAAGGCTCTCTCCCCACCCTCCCTGCCAGAGGCAGGTACGGAAAAAGGTTGAAGAAAATACCTTGACCCTGGAAAAGTAGCCAAGGAAATTTTACAGGAAAGTGGAGAATATATAAATAGCTCTATATTTAGCTTGCTCACAGAGACACCGTGCAAGCGATCTCCTGCAGAGTTTTCTATGTTTTAGTCTTAAACTATGAGAGTATTCAGTACTTTGTCTAGCCTATTTTTAAACACATTTACACTTTGACTGGAAACAACCTCTGAGGGAAGTTGGTTCCAGATATTAACTATTTTATAGGAAAAGAAATTTCCGCAGACTGAGGTCCTAAATGTCTTTACACACTCAAATAGTGTGCAAGATTTCGTCTACCCTTTTCTTGAACTGATCCACAGAGGAACTGTTCACAACTTCCGAAGGTAACCTGTTCCATGTGTCACAGATCTTATACGTAAAGTAATTCCCACACACACTAGTCCTAAACCGTTTCAAATCCAACTTCCAACCATTGTTGCGAGTTGGGTTATCATTTAAACTAAACATACTTCTAAAATCGACATCGTTGAACCCGCGTAAGAGCTTGAAAACCTCGATCAGTTGACCGCGCAGCCTCCGAGTTTCAAGCGAAAACAAGTTCAGGGCGCGTAACCGTCGATTGTAGCCCATATGCCTAACGGAAGGGATTAACTTTGTGGCCCTCGCCTGCACTCGCTCCAGCCTCTCAATATCTTTCCTGAGGGTGGGCGACCAGAACTGCACAGCATACTCCAGGTGCGGCCGAACAAGGGAATTGTACAGTGAGAGCACAATCTCCTTGTTCCGAAACTGAAATTGCCTCCTGATATAACCCAATAGTTTCTGGGCTTTCTTTTCCACCTCTACACACTGTTTCGTAAACTTAAGATCGCTGCTAATTAGCACACCCAAGTCCTTTTCTAAATCAGTCACCTCGATATTACTACCCAACATCGAGTAGTCCGACTTGGGATTGGCGTAGCCAATGTGCATCACTTTGCATTTACCCAAGTTAAACGGCATTTGCCATTTTTCGGACCACTCTCCTATCCTACCTAGGTCCGCACGCAGTTCCTCGATCGCTTCGGGCGTCCCAACATTGGCCCCAAGCTTGGTGTCATCAGCGAATTTGGCGATCCGACTGACGATGCCACCGTCGATATCATTTATGTAAATGATAAACAACAGCGGCCCCAAAACGGAACCCTGAGGAACCCCACTAGTGACCGAGGCCCAACCCGAACTAGCCCCTTTAATTACCACCCTCTGCCGCCTATTCCTCAGCCAGTTTTCAATCCACCTACCTATTTCCCCACCGATACCCAGCGCGCGCACTTTCGCCATTAGCCGGCGGTGAGGTACCTTATCAAAGGCTTTCTGAAAGTCGAGATAAAGTATATCAATCGCCCTACTCTTATCGTACTCACTCAACATGACGTGGAAAAACTCGAGCAAGTTGGTGAGACACGACCTATGCCGTCTAAACCCATGTTGGGAGTCCCCAAGCAGCTTGTAGGAATCCAAATGGTCAACGATCCTATCAGCTATTATCCCTTCTAATAATTTACCTACAACTGAAGTGAGACTAATGGGACGATAGTTCCCTGGACTTTCGTGATCCCCTTTCTTAAAGATAGGGGTCACGTTGGCTTCCCTCCAGTCACCAGGCACCTGGCCCATCTCCAACGATTTGTTGAAGACTGTAGCCAGGTGGGGAGCCACCTGGTCGCGCACTTCTCGCAACACTCTGGGGAGAAACTGGTCTGGCCCAGGAGCCTTAAACGCGCTCAGTTTGTCTATTCTATCGGCAACGACTGTCGCGGTACATCTAACACTATCCAGGCCAGCACCTTCGTGCCTCACGCCTGGCTCGGGGATGACGCGGGTATCCTCCCTGGTGAACACTCCCGCAAAGTACTCATTAAGCACATTAGCGATGTCCGCGTCGGAGGTCCGCAGAACGCCGCTTCCATCCTTTAACGGACCTATCATGCTTCTAATGGGCTTTCTACTATTAACATAACTGAAGAATTCCTTAGGGTTCCCCTTGCAGAGGCTTGCCACCCGTAGTTCTTCGTTACGTTTCGCTAGCCTAACCTTCGCCTTCACTTCCCTACACAGTCGGACATACGCTTCAGTGTTCTCGTGGGAACGATTGGCCTTCGCCCTCCTATACGCTACTTTCCTATTTCGGATAGCCGAAGCGATGTCACGATTGAACCACTTAGGCTGCGTTGAAGCAGGGGTGACCGGTTTTGAGGGTATGGCAGCAGACTGCAGCACCATAAACTCGTCCCGGAATGCACTCCACACTCCCTCAACATCGCCGCCAACCTCTAACCCCATCTCTCCTACGCTATCCCTGAGGCTAACAAAGTTCGCCCGCCGGAGATCGAGCTTACTGCCTCTCGAGTTACTACGCTTCACCCGAGGGACGCACACACGGAACCTAATAAGACCGTGATCACTCCCGCCCAATGATTCGTCAACGGTGAGGCCAGTGACGAGGTTGTCTTCGGTCGTGAATACTAAGTCTAGAACGCTTTCGCCTCGTGTAGGCTCGTTGACCCACTGAGTGAGGAAGTTCTCATCAGCAAAGTCAACTAGCCTCCTCCCTTCAGCATCGGCAGTCCTGTTTTCCCACTTTATGCCGCGACAGTTGAAGTCTCCTAAAACTACACACACCCTATCCCCTAGCAGGCTACTGAGTTCGGTGTACAGGGCTGTATCCTCCTCGAGGAGGAGATGCGGAGGTCTGTACACCAAGATTAACCTATAGTTCGTCCCTCCCACGTTCAGATCGACGCCAAGCAGCTCCCGTTCCGACCGGAACTGGCAGTCAACCGGACTCAACGTGTCCCTGACGTATATTAGTACCCCACCCCCTCCCCACGGGTGCGGTCTTTGCGAAACATTCTATACCCGGGAATTTCGAACTCCCCAACGTAGTCCCTACGATCAGTATGAATCCAGGACTCGGTGATAGCAACGATATCCTGGTATTCTGATGCTAAGAGCGCCCGTAGCTCGCCAAACTTGTTCCTGATCGACCTAGCATTAAAAAGCATTGCACGGAGGGAGCCTCCCCTGTTCTGACCGCCCCCTAGCACGACCCGTTTCCCGAACAGCCAGGGCTGTCGGGAGTTGAAGAGCCCCTCACTAACGAGGGGACAAACTCCGCAGGAGCCTGAGTCCCCTCCAACGTGGAAGGAGAGTCACTACTGTTGGAGGGTGACTACTGCTGGGGGAGGGTGACTACTGCTGGGGGAGTAGGTTAACTGTTTGGGAAGCAGGATCAATTACTGGTTTGGGGGGTCCTAGTTTAAAAAGATTATACAAATTAATGTTCAGTAAATCACCATACTTCTTTTTCCCTTCTGGTTAAAATGTATCCCGTCCGAACCAAAGTATTCCCCATTTCCGTAGAATGTAGGCCAAAAATCGACAAACTTTAGGCCTTTTTCCTCACACATGCGTTTAACTCTTTTATTTATGCTAATGGCTTTACTTAGAGTATAATCACTAGCACGCATTCGAGGGAGAATTCCTACGACCATACCCATGTCTGTCCTATCCCTAACCTTGTCAGTTAGGTTCTTAAATTCTTTTATAATGGGCTCTGTCTGCCCTCCTGTCCCTCCCAGAAAAACGTCATTGCCACCAACATGGACAATGATAGGGCAACTCCTATTCTTGATATTAATTTTGCCTAATTCCCTATTAATTATCTGGCTTGTGGCACCCGGAAAACATCGGAGTTTTCTCTTGGTCACCCGTCTTGCTCCGAAAAAGTCCCCTTGATTCCTTAGCATAGAATCCCCAATTAAAAAGGATTCATCCTCCTCATCAGCAAGTAAGTGAAACTTATTTTTGATGGTAATGGGTTCCAAATCCTTATGTTTTGGTTTTGGTTTGGAGGGTCTTTTATTTTTGACCAATTTGAATTCTTGTTCCTCCGTTCTATTTTCCGGAATAGTCACAGTGTTTTCCAAGCGTGCCACGCTTTGTTCTAGATGCTTAATCTTACAGTTTAAATCTGCTGGTGTGTTTTTAGTTTGATCTTGTCCACTGGGTTGGATTTCCAGTGCGACGACCCTAGCTTCAAGCTTTTTTACTAATTCCTTTAGCTCTTTAACTTCCTTTTCGTGGTTGTCTCTAAGCTTTTTTACTAATTCCTTTAGCTCTTTAACTTCCTTTTCGTGGTTGTCTCTAAGTTTACAAAACAAACATACACTAAGGGATGTGATATCGCTGATACTACCTTCAGGGAAGTCAACGCACCAATGATTAACTTTACATTTAAAGCATTCTGCTTTCAATTTAGCTGGCCCTGCCATATTTTCTCTCTTTTTTTTTTTTTCTGAATACTCTGAATAAGATAAAGCGTTCTAGCAATGAAAACTATCAAAAACGTTCTGACCAGTATATAAAAAAGGGGGTGGGGGTGAATTCATCCCGCGCGTAGACGCATCCACCTACTTGCAAGTGACGTTCATCCCTTCCAGAAGACTACACCTCTCGCTGCTGCCGCACCGACCAAAGGTCTCCCCAGGGCCGGACAATCCCAAACGTGTCGCAGCTACCAACTGACAAACACTCGCGACGCAGGCATCACGGATTTTCCGCCAGGAGCGCCAGCGAGATGCAGCCCCTTACTAAGTCTTACTAGTCACTCACAAGCGGCCAAACTCTTAGAATCCAGTGTTCAAGGGATATCCCACCAGACCCAGAGTCTACGCCCGAGACTTTACGCTGGCCTGGCAGCCAGCTGGGCAGTAAAGCTCTCTCACCTCAGAGCAGTACAGCCAAGCACCATCAATTGGTCACCAAAGAACGGTCGCAGGGGGCTGGTCAGGCCATTACGCGTTAGGAATGGGCTTAACGGGGCACTAGCCACACTCCATTCATCGCGCCCCTACGCCTGGGACCCCTCCATCCCAGTCTCTCACAACCTACGAGCGTTAAATGGTGTTATTTATAGAGGTTCCAAAGCCTCTCTTCCCACGCATGAGGTAGCAGTAGGGTCCTAATAGTAAAAGAAGAGAAAAAGACTTTATACTAAAAGAAAAGTTTTTTTTTTTCCAGTCAGAGGAGAACATCCTTAATGTAAGCTAAAAGGACAGAGTAGGGATGGGATGGGGTCCTAGTAACCCACGGGACAGGATTGTACAACATACTTTACCCACCCTCCCGAAAGAGAGAACCTAAAGAAACTGGCAGCCAATTTCTCTAGAATCCCACGACTCGGGACCGGAGGGCTGTCACACCCCAAGTATAAAGTTTACAACATCCAGAAAAAATGTCATAACCTTTATACCCCCTGCGGAGAGAGAGAGAGAGAGAGAGAGAGTTACAAGGAAAAGAAGTACCTCAAAAGGCCTTGCGGCCCATACCGAGGAGGTACCAATGGCAACGGGTGCCAGGGAAAATTTTGTAAAAGTTTATTTTTCTTTCAACTATCCTAGCAGTAGTAGAAAACTGGATAGAAAAGTAGAAGGCTCTCTCCCCACCCTCCCTGCCAGAGGCAGGTACGGAAAAAGGTTGAAGAAAATACCTTGACCCTGGAAAAGTAGCCAAGGAAATTTTACAGGAAAGTGGAGAATATATAAATAGCTCTATATTTAGCTTGCTCACAGAGACACCGAGCAAGCGAACTCCTGCAGAGTTTTCTGAGGTTTTAATCTTAAACTATGAGTGTGTTCAGTACTTTGTCTAGCCTATTTTTAAACAGATTTACACTTTGACTGAAACAACCTCTGAGGGAAGTTGGTTCCAGATATTAACTATTTTATAGGAAAAGAAATTTCCGCAGACTGAGGTCCTAAATGTCTTTACACACTCAAATAGTGTGCAAGATTTCGTCTACCCTTTTCTTGAACTGATCCACAGAGGAACTGTTGACAACTTCCGAAGGTAACCTGTTCCATGTGTCACAGATCTTATACGTAAAGTAATTCCCACACACACTAGTCCTAAACCGTTTCAAATCCAACTTCCAACCATTGTTGCGAGTTGGGTTATCATTTAAACTAAACATACTTCTAAAATCGACATCGTTGAACCCGCGTAAGAGCTTGAAAACCTCGATCAGTTGACCGCGCAGCCTCCGAGTTTCAAGCGAAAACAAGTTCAGGGCGCGTAACCGTCGATTGTAGCCCATATGCCTAACGGAAGGGATTAACTTTGTGGCCCTCGCCTGCACTCGCTCCAGCCTCTCAATATCTTTCCTGAGGGTGGGCGACCAGAACTGCACAGCATACTCCAGGTGCGGCCGAACAAGGGAATTGTACAGTGAGAGCACAATCTCCTTGTTCCGAAACTGAAATTGCCTCCTGATATAACCTAATAGTTTCTGGGCTTTCTTTTCCACCTCTACACAGTGTTCCGTGAACTTAAGGTCGCTGCTAATTAGCACACCCAAGTCCTTTTCTAAATCAGTCACCTCGATATTACTACCCAACATCGAGTAGTCCGACTTGGGATTGGCGTAGCCAATGTGCATCACTTTGCATTTACCCAAGTTAAACGGCATTTGCCATTTTTCGGACCACTCTCCTATCCTACCTAGGTCCGCACGCAGTTCCTCGATCGCTTCGGGCGTCCCAACATTGGCCCCAAGCTTCGTGTCATCAGCGAATTTGGCGATCCGACTGACGATGCCACCGTCGAAATCATTTATGTAAATGATAAACAACAGCGCCCCCAAAACGGAACCCTGAGGAACCCCACTAGTGACCGAGGCCCAACCCGAACTAGCACCTTTAATTACAACCCTCTGCCGCCTATTCTTCAGCCAGTTTTCAATCCACCTACCTATTTCCCCACCGATACCCAGCGCGCGCACTTTCGCGCGAGAGAGTATATATATATATATATATATATATATATATATATATATATATATATATATATATATATATATAGTTGCAAGGAAAAGTAGTACCTCAATAGGCCTTGCAGCCCATACCGAGGAGATACCAATGGCAACGGGTGCCAGGGAAAATTTTCTACACACTCAAATAGTGTGCAAGATTCGGTCTAACCTTTTCTTGAACAGATCCACAGAAGAACTGTTCACAACTTGTGAAGGTAGCCTGTTCCACGTGTCACAGATCTCATAGGTAAAGTAATTCCCACACACACTAGTCCTAAACCGTTTCAAATCCAACTTCCAACCATTGTTGCGAGTTGGGTTATTATTTAAACTAAACATGCTTCTAAAATCAACATTGTTGAACCCGCGTAAGAACTTGAAAATCTTGAGTTCACCACGCAGCCTCCGAGTTTCCAGCGAAAACAAATTCAGGGCGATTGTAGCCCATATGCCTAACGGAAGGGATTAACTTTGTGGCCCTCGACTGCTCCAGCCTCTCAATATCTTTCCTGATGGTGGGCGACACAAAAATATATTTATATAATACATACATACACGAAATGCAGTGGCTATTTATTAGTATGATATTGAAGTTACCTTCAATTAGTAATCAGTATCATTTTTGTGCTACTGGACATGATATGCTTTGAAGCATTTTGGGTGAAGCCCTATGTCGCACTTTTCGCACTGAAAGTGACTTTTTCCAGCGCAATGCTTCCATCTTCTTTCTCTTTCGATGTATACTTATCTAGTTGTCCAATGTTATCATAACGACCTATATTTGCCAAATGTGAGGACAGTCTTTTACCTTGAAGCTTTGGAGTACCGTGTGTCTTCATTAGAGAAAGGGTTACATTTTCAATAAATTGAAAGAGAGTGATTGTGTGTCCAGCTTTGTTCATCAAAATGCATGCATTACTTACGGAAACAGATATCATGTAGGAGAATATCGGCCACCACCACTGCCTCTGTCTAATCCGAATTCGGTATGTGCCAACATTTTGATCCATTTGATCAACAAATCCCATGTACTTATTATAATTTTGAATGGATTCAGGCTGTGGCACTTTAACATATTTCTTCTCCATTCTATCCCATATTTCTGTTGAACTTATTTTTTCAGTTTCAAAGTTCAACACCAGAATGACATTATTATCCTTCCACTTTATAATAATCAAGTTATCTGATACTCTGTAATCAGAGAAGCCTCGTACGGCCTTCATTTCAGATTTTGATTTCGGTGGACACTTCTCTGTTCTGTTTTCTCTGGAAGTTCCCGATGCACAAACACCTTGTTTAGATAGCTCATCAATGAGGCTAAAACCAGTAAAGTAATTGTCAAAGGACACCTTATAACCAGCATCATTAGGCACACGAGCTTGAAAAACAAGCTGCAACACAACATTGCCACCAACGCCAATCTTTTTGTCAGTTGTTGATGTTTGATTTGAATTCTTTCCCATGTAGATATCAAAAGAATGCAAGTATCCGTTCTTTGAACACAGGGCCCACATTTTGAAGCCAAATCTGATGGGCTTACTTCTGATAAATTGTTTTGCATAGTGTTTACCGTAATATGGTATCATGCTCTCGTCTACAGATAGATGTTCTTCCAAACCACTGTGCTGAAGAAACTTTTCTTGCAAATGATCAAACAATGGCCTGAGCTTATAGGCTCGATCATCATTTTGGTTTGTATTGTCAGCCAAATGAATGTTCCTAAGTATTGCTTCGAATCTATCCCTCCTCATATGTTTGGACAGTACTTTCGGTACATTGTCCTAAGATGACCAGTATTTTCTTTTATTTGGGAGAGGGCAGTGCGCAGAGAGCAATAAACCTGCAATAAATACAAATAATTCAGACTCTGATAAATTTAGATTACGATTATTTTGAGCAGCGTAACTATTACTTTGTTCAATTAGTAATGTGATCAAATCTTTGTCAAAAAAAAGCTGAAAAAATTCGACGGGCGAAGAACAAGTTTTTGATTGTTCAGATATTTCTTTCGGTTGACAATCATTTGAGAGGGAAATTGCAGGTTTAATTTTCCCCCCATTTTCTAAGCATTATCTTTTTTTGAGGGTTCTCTTTTACTAAATCAGATGTGCTTTCATCGTATGTATCTAATACATTTTGATCATTTGAATATCGAGTGTGAAAAATTTCCGCATTGGCTTTCAAGACTCCTTTCTTCAAACGGATTGAACTGCCAGCGGCTTCATCATCTGAATGGTCACTGTCACCATCTGACAATTCATCAGTATTGGGAAGTCCCATGTAAACATTACCACCTGTATCCAGGTCCTCTAGAATAGCCAAAGCAAAACTTCAGCAGTCTGAAAGAAAAAAATGCAAATGTCACAAAAGGTAAAAAATTAACAAATAACTAATAAATAAATAATAAACAAAAGAGTAATTAACTAATAAACAAAAGAGTAATTAACTAATAAACAAAATAGTAATTGACTAATAAACAAAATATCAATTTAGTTTCCCCAAATTTAACATAGAAAACGTTTCTTGTAGAGTTCAGTGAAAATGGACACTTGAAGGTGAAACATAGCACTCTACTGCCGAGTGTCCATTATAACTGACACTGATTTTTGAACAAGCTATTTAGAAAATATAACAGACATATTCGATATTATGTGGTTTCATCATCTAGAGCCACTTATGAACTTAGTGTTAGTATATAGCTATCTACTGAAACTACATTATAGAACTAACAAAATATTCATTTTTTATTAACTTCGTGAAAATACTCCGATTCGCGGCAGCCATCTTGATGTTATGAGGCTAGTGAAAGAAATGTTGCCAGATGATGGTCGTGTTTTTTTGTTAAATGTAATCTCAAAACAATAATTATCGTATTATTATAATGAAATATTCTAAAAAAATAAATGCACACAAAGTAATGCACATTTTTCAGCGTCCGTTAAAATGGACACCAGGCACTAATGAGTTAAGATTTTGTTGTTTAAATCTGTAAAGCAAGGTAGTTTAGAGTAAGGTTATTGAAGAATATCAATAGGTTTCTTGTTGCAGGGTTAAAAATAAAAATGTTTCAGATTGTTTAACGTTCGTTCGATTTTTATTTTTGTATTCTCACGTTAATGGTATAACCCAGGAAAGCCTCACGGTAGAGATTTATGGTAGGGTCGAGGAGCGGCCCTAGCTTCAAAGAGGGGGGAAAACAAACTGGCCTGGTGCAGATGTTAAATTGCTCGTTCTCTCTTCGCTTCGTGGTTAAACTTTTGTGAGACAGACTTCGAATCCACTTGTTAAATTGGACCATGACGTTGGTCATAAATTTAAGAAACCAAGTGGCTTCGAAGAAAGAACTTTATTTTAAGTTGATTTTTAAGGAAAAGGATGAGCTTGTTTTTGGAAGGGAATGTCAATATCCAATCAAAGGACAGTGATTCTTGTAACACCCAGTGAGGAAAAAGAGAAGCCCCTCCTTTCCTTATGTATGGATGAAAGCTTTCGTAGGGACGACCTTATGTAATAAAAATGTTTTTGATAGGTCATTCAGAGTATTGTAAGGCGGAGTCCTTGAAATTTTAAGGTGTAACTTAGATTTCGAAGTTAGTTGTAGATCCGTCCCTGAAAGTTAAAAGTGGCTTGTAAGAATAACTCCTTAAACTCTGTGACATGTTTGAAAATTTCTAAGTTGATTCAAAAATGTCTCATGTTCTAAAACCTGAATTTCCTTTGTTTACGCGAACTTGTGTGTAAAAGCTTGATTGTTAGCAACCGAAAAAGAACTTTATGAAATTTCTTTACATTCAATTGTGTTCACATTAAATGTTAAACTCGTAAATTTGCGACATATTAAGTTTCCTTAGAGAAGAGTAAATATCTTGTGGTGATCTTGTTCCTGTGGAAACCTGGAAGGTTAGTGCATGACCATTCATTTATTGAGAGAAGTAATCGAATTTATTTGACGGATTTTTTCCTGGAAAAATCTGCGGAACTCGCGCGGAACTGTTGAGAGTAAATTTCCCAAATTTTTGTAAGTAAACTATTTTTGTAAACTTTTTCTAGGATTACGAAATTTGAATTTAGTGCGGTTTCTAAAGTTACACGCAAAAGAAAACCCTCTGTATAAATGTTTTTTGAGACAAATACTCGCAAACATTTTCTTTAAATTAAGAATTTTATCTTTTTAAACAAAATTTGTAATCGCACATCCGTATATTTCTTCCAATTTATGTTTTAATTGGAGTGAAATTAAATAAACTTTATAAGAGGGAGTGTGTCGTTTCTATGATACCTTGCAATAGGCCTCTCTTGTAAGCCGAGGGTAAATTAACATTGAAAGTTTGAAATTCAAAGTGGGCTTCAAGCAAGCCGAGGGAAACTATGCGTATAAAATTGAAAAGCCATCCGAGTGGATAGGCAGAGTCATCCTGAAATAAACGAACCACTCGCGTACGAAATAAGTAAAATCGGAAAAGGGTATGCACCACATATTAATATTTAAAAACTATATTTTATATTTCTTAAATAATTTTATTCAAGAATATTAAATGTATTATTTTTTATGGAAAAATTACAATATATTTAAGAAATTTTAAAACACAATTTGCGAATTATAATTCTTTAATAATATTAAGTTTTTAGAAGTATGAAAAAAGTTGTTTTTGGTGTTATTATTATTATAAATGAAAATAGTTTTGGGGGTAAGATGGTCACGTACAGTTGCCCGCATGTCATGTTCTTCGCTTCACAGCAGACTCCGTACATGTGACAACGCCGCAGTGTTAGTCAAGATACCCCAACTTCGGGGAAGGTGGGTTAGAAGGGGGACAACTGAATCCAACAACATATAACAATATGTTGTTGGATTCGGTTGTCCCTGTCATTGACATACAGGTAATTATAATGTAATGTCTGTGTTCATAAAGATAAACAATTAATATGATCGTGAACAGCGTTAAACTCCATGTAGTTTATTAGTCTTATACAGTAATAAGCAGTGGTGGGCACGCAACGATTTTTGTAGCGCCGCAGCCGCAACCGCAACTCTGCTGAAATAGTTGCGCCGCACGCGCAAGTGCAACCCTTTTCGAAAAGTTGCGCTGCAAGCGCAACCAAAAATGTTGCGCCGCAACTTTTTGCGGCGCAACTGCCCACCTTTGCATTTAAGGTATATCTGCAGTGGTGGGCACGCGCAACGATTTTTGTAGCGCCGCAGCCGCAACCGCAACTCTGCTGAAATAGTTGCGCCGCACGCGCAACCCTTTTCAAAAAGTTGCGCCGCAAGCGCAAGCGCAACCAAAAATGTTGCGCCGCAACTGCCCACCTTTGGCTAATAAGGTTCCATTATGATTGCTGCAAATTTATATGAATAACTACTACAATAGAACTTTTTATATACTAGTGAATGAGAAATGTTCGCATTTTTCGCGTAGGCTACAGTTTACGCGAAAATATCCAGTAGGCGAAAATTTGACAATTTAAACTAATCTTTGGAAGATAGTAAGAAAATAAAACTTGGATCATTAAAATACTTTATTTGAAAAGTAAATTCAGTATATTTTAATAAAACATTGTAAAGTAAAAAGAGTAAAACCATTTTAAATATTATATTATTACTGTACAGGGTGTTTATAAAATCCCTATCTATTTCAGCGAAAACATAGCAAAAAAGGGTAAAATTCAATAACAATATACAGCAATACCTCGATATTCGCAACCCCGCTTATTCGCAATTGATATTTAAACACCCATATTCGATGTTCGCAAAGCAAATCCCGCTTATTCGCAAAGGTGGAGCAGCATCTAGCAGTGGACGAAGAAGAGGAGCAGGCCGAGAGTCCTCTCAAAACCCTCACCGTTCCAGTTCTGAGAAAGCTTCTTTCTTCATTCGAGACGGCACGGCACTGGACATGTCGTTGGACGTTGACCCGAATGTGGAGAGGAGCACCACTGTCATCCGCAATGTCAAGAACGACATTCGAGCCTACTATGAGCTTTTGGAGGAGAAGAGAAAGATGGCTCGCCAACCAACACTTCATGCATTTTTCCAGCCCAAATCCTCCCCTTCTCCTGATGTAGCTGCCACTCCAACTTCTTCAACCTCCAAGTCCGCATTCCAAAGGCTTTTTAGTCCTCGTTACTACAGCAGCAGTGTCAGCGCCGTCTCGAGTGGGGAGGCCGATGACCCTGGTCCCTCTTCACCCGAGTAACTCCTCACCCTCTCCTTATGCCAGCTCCAGTACGCCATTGACACTCACAGCAAAGGTACATGCTAGTTTAACTGTTTTACACTCATTGTAGTTATATTGTAGTATGTAGGGGAACGCATCCCCCCTAATTAAATAGATTCTTATGAGGAAAATTGCCCCGATATTCGCAAATTCGTTATTCGCAATAACTTTTAGGAACGCATCCTTTGCGATAACCGGGGTATTGCTGTAATAGAAGGCATACATTTAATGAATACTTAAGCATATGATTCTATATGAGCACCATCAGTATCTCCACAGAGTTCGAATCTGTCAGCAGCATTGCGGAACACATTTTCGAGCATGACAGGGATTATTTTTGTAACTGCTGTTGAGATATGAGCACGTAAATCTTGTAGATCTGTAACCCTTGTTTGTTAGACGTTTGATTTGATAAAGCTCCATGCAAAGAAATCCAAGGGCATTAGTTCTGGAGATCGAGCCGCCCAGGGCCTGTTGCCTCCACATCCGACCCACCGATTTGGAAATCGTTCATTTAGGTACTCCAGAACAATGTTTGCGTAATGACAAGGTGCCCCATCTTGTTGAAAGACGACGGTGTTTAAAATGCCATCTGAATGAAGCTGGGGTTCCAGGAATTGCTGAAGCATTTCCAGATAAAAATAAGTCCTGTAACTGTAGCTTCAGCAAAGAAAAAGGGCCCATAAATCTTAGATGTTGTCATACCCAACCGGACAGTAACTTTAGGAGAATCTTGATTCCATTGATAGAAATCAACTGGCTTTTCATTAGCCCATATACGGCAGTTATGGCAATTAACCTTTCCACACGTGTGGAAAGTTGCTTCATCACCGAAGAGAATGTGGTCCATTAAATTTTCATTCTGAATGTGTTCAACAAGATCGGCACACATTGCACTTTGCTTTGGATAATCCTCTTCATGTAATTCGTGAAGCACCTGAATGTGATAACTTTTCTTCAACGTCGATTTCAAAATTTTGTGGACAGTTGATTTGGGTATCCCGAGTTTACGTGATGTGGTGCAAATTGACATGCTTGGATGTTCATCGATAACATTACGTACCACATTCACAGCATGCTCAGGGACACTTGGACGTCCAGATCTTGACACATCATGAGCAGATCCCGTTCTTTTAAATTTATTAAGCAAATTACGAATTATCTTGTCTGTAGGACCTGGCTTGTGAAATTTTCTTTCAAACCTCTCTAATTTCTTTGCATTTCTTTCCTTTAATCCGATGTGTCACCACCATCACACGTTCTTGTACATTCATTTTCATAGGGTTCTGCAACAAAAATAAATAAAAACCGTTAATTCAACGAAATAGATAGGGACTTTATAAACACCCTGTATAACAAGAATGTCATGAATGCCGCTAATTTCTCGACCCTTTCGAATGGTCTCCCTCATTTTGTGTAGGTTATCCCATGCAGAGACAATCCATTTAGTATGAATAGGTTTCAGTGTGGAGAGCTTCAAATCTATCTTACCGAGAGATCCATTTACGTTGAGTGCTGCTGAAACTTTATCCGCATACCAAGAGGTAAAACTTGCCTTGATATACGACCTCAACCTCGACCAATCACAGTCCAGAATAAATGTCGTCATTTTAATCAAAGATTATAACTAGCAACTGCTGACTGCGAAATGCTGCTGCCGCGAACTCGTCCAAGGATATGAAAGAGCGAAAATTTTGCTGCCGCGAAATTAACCTGATTTACAGTATATATACTTATAACTCGTACAATATTATACTAATATTTGTGAAATGACGTTGATGGACCAAACCGAGGTGTTGACATGGTTACTGGCATGATCTATGCTCATACCATATTTCTACACTGTATAACGAACACCGACTCTGAAAATGAATCTAGCTCAAGATAAAATTGTACAGCGAAGCCAGATAATTGGTATGCGGGAAGCAACCCTCTCTGTAGTTGACATAGCCATGGAACTGGGAATTTCGAAGCCTAATGTTCGACGCTGGGTGCAGAGGTGGCAGGAAACTGGGAATCTGCTAGATCGTCCTAAGTATGGGGCACCAAGACCACCACAGAAGAAGACCGGAGAGTAATCAACGAAGTGCAGAACGATCGATCCTATCAACAACGCAGTCGCCATCCAGGAGACACTACATATGGGCGTGTCAATAGACACCGTAAAGAGACGGTTCCATGAAGCAGGATATCACCACCGTACTCCTGCCAAAAAAAAGAGAGGATCGAGGAACGACATCGTCAAGCCAGGCTCTCGTTTGCTCGCCAGCATATAAATGATGATCTCGCATACTGAGAGTTACGTTTGCGTTTACAACTGATGGCCGTCTTCGGTGTTGGCGACAGGACAACATGAGATATGCCCGCCAAAATATTTACGAAGTGGGCACGTGACTGCGAATGTGTGGGGATGGATGCACCTGCAAGGACTAAGAGAGCTGACTGAGATCCATGGGAGGTTTACGGCTGATCAATATATAGAGATCATGGAGGTGGTGATGCTGCCTTCTGTATGTACCAGAGCATTTTTTAACCTAGTGAGTGGGCGACATGAATGTCACCCAGTGAAGAAAATTTGTCGCGCAGTAAATGAAATTTTAGGGGACTGGGCGACAAGGAATTTTAAAAATTTGTAAAAATAGAATTGGCTTGGGAGCCATATAAATACATATAATACATGCATATATGCCACAATTAGAACTGTTTATCCTAAATGTAAATATGAAATTTACATTGAATATTTATATATACAGGGTGAGTCAAGTCTCCATACATAGGCAAAATGGTCATGATAAAACAAAGTTTCCGGGTCACTGGATTGGCCTCCAAGGTCCCCAGACCTCACCCAACTTCGATTTTTACTTGTGGGGGCACTTGAAGGCCATGGTGTACCAGGTGAAAATACAAAACACGGACAACCTAAAGGAACGCATTCGTGATGCGTGTGCACGCATACCAGACGTGTTAACGCGCGTTTGCCATGACTGGGAGGAACGCATCCGTATGTGCATTCAGTGTAATGGTGCCCACATAGAGCATATTTTGTGACTTACAAGTGATTGCATAATAAAGTGACCATTTTGCCTATGTATGGAGACTTTTGACTCACCCTGTAGATAATGCTAGTGTTATTTTAGACCACACGGGGATGGTGACCTGATTAGGGAACATCCGGATCCATAGTATCCTTAATCCAGAGGTGTGCTGGGACCGGTTCGGTCCGGTTCGCCCGAACCGGTTGTCAAATAATTTTGATTGGATCACCAAACCGTTTGTTTGTTTTAACAAATATTTAAAAGTCATTAAAAATTTATCTAAATTTTTTTTTAATTTTTTCAGGATTTTATAGAAAAATATAGGTAGTTTCACAAGCAGTGGTAGTTTCAATATTTATTTATTTTTCGATGAAAAATTAGTTTATTTTTAGATAATTATGTCATTAGTGAGTATAAAGAATGTTAAATAATTTCTGCCAAAATGTTACAAAATTCTGTTTGGAAAAGCTAAAATGCGTTGGCTTCCGGGGCTCCGCCCCTGACCCCGCTAGGAAAGCTACTGCTCACCCCAGACTCCTTAGCTTAATGACTCGCGCCATTGGCGCTCGCCGATTTACACCCCTATCTGTATCAGAACCGGTTGTTATTGGCAGCACACCCCTGACTTAATCCCCCCCCCACTTCCCGATCTGCCTTTGTTGCCCAGTGGGAAAAGCTTAAAAAATGCTCTGGTACGTGCGTATGCCTTGCCCTATCCTGAGCAGATTATCTTTATGCAGGTATATTCTATTTGTTATAGAATATTATACTATTACTAGAGTAAGACTTATGTATTACACGCATTTGTATGTCCGGTTTCCACATTTACATGGGACGAATAATGGTCATAAAATTGTTGTTTAACTTTTTCAGTACTATGATAACACTTTAGGATTTTATTCTGGATAACTGCAGACTGTGTTATTTGTATAACGGCGCACAATTAAATTTAGCCGAGAGAAACCCCTAATACGTAGGGGTTAAAACCTATCTTGAATAGTAGGTTACTGATGAAGCATATGGATGAGATATAATTCTACTTTTAAAATCCATTTACAAGACAACTCTCCCATCCACACCGCCAGGATTGTTAGGTGGTGGTTCGAGGAGCAGCGAAATCTAGAACTACTGGACTGGCCTAGTAAGAGGTGTGACCTCAACCCCATTGAGAACGTGTGGAGGAATGTGGTGAACTCGTGGGAGCCTGGGCGGGAGCGGACTAGCCGCCAGCTGCTGGATCACACTATGGCTGAGTGGGAGATGTTCAGAAGGAACCCACACATCATACATAACCATGTTGCATCTATGCCACACAGATTACAAGATGTAATCAGTGGCGGTCCTAGCTTACATGACGCCCTGGGCGAACCTCACCTTCAGCGCCCCCCCCCCCTGTTCGCCAACACACACACATTCGAATCCCCCCAAAATAAAGGACAGACATAACTCTTTCACAAAATAACTTTTTATTGGACTAATTGTTGGAACTTCAGAACCAAAACAGACTCAAATTTCTGAATTTTACAAATCCTTCATCACGTAAATAGAATAACTCACTTAAGAGAATGTAATTATGATACTATGAACAGGAAAAATACAAATTAAATTGCGCAACTGCCATAAATAAACTAGAGAATCAAATTTCTAAATTGTACAAATGCTCTATCACATAAATAGAATAAGACACTTAAGAGAGGGTAATTATTATGCTACACTTTGAACAAGAAACAAAATAAATTGCACCACAGCACAACTGCCATCTAAAGCCTGACTCTTCTTACCTTCCTTGATGCAAAGTCATTGATCTTTTATTATTTATTTTATTTTTTATTTATTTCTTTATTTATTCTTATTTTTATTTTTTTTGCAGGCGCTCATGCCGCCCCTCCACAAATGCCGCCCTGTGCGGCTGCCCATATTGCCCATATGAGGAACCGCCACTGGATGTAATAGACAATAATGGGGGATGAACCAAATACTAACTATGAACCGGGTATAGCTGTGCCATTTATGTTAATCTATGGCAAATTGTGAGCATTTTGTATGATAAACTATTTAGTAAAACATTCTCAACCATTGCATATTTGTTGTAATGACGAATTGGTTTTATTGTATATATATACATATATTCCTTGTTAAGATCTAATAAATCTCTACATTTATAATGCACCAGGAAATCTGGAAAACATTACTGGGTTTGTCTGTCCATCGTGATTAAATCATTCTCTCTCTACATTGATGATACAAATACAATCTGGAAAACGCTATTAATATAATAGGCATCAGCCACAAACCGTTGGTGATATCCTGCTTCACGAAACCGTCACCTTACGGTTTCCACTGACACACCCATACGTACTCTCTCCTGACGGCGACAGCAAGTAACCATGCCAACACCACGGTTTGGCCCATCAACGTCATTTCACAAACATTAGCATAATATTGTACGAATTTATAAGTATATATAAATGTTTATGCTAGTATAACCGTGGATTATTCTTAAGTGTGATTTTCATAATCAGTTGCTGTTATTCAGATCAAAACTTAACAAGTTCTTTGTGTAACAATCGATAAGCCATTTCCCACTAACTATCTCTGTCCATCTACCTCGCTCTCTCTCTCACTGTCTCAATCTTTTTCTCACTCAATGTGAATACAGATAATCGTGTAGATTCCATCCATCCATCGTGTTCTGTCTATCAGGCAGGTCCAACTCATGTGTCCCGCCAAATTGTTCTATCTTGAGCTATCCTTTTCATCTCATGATAGCTCCTGCCTGCCTTCAAATCATCCAACATTGCTTTCCTTTTCCTTCCCCTTGGCCTTCTACCTTCATATCTACCCTCTATCACCTCCTTCAACAATCCTTCTCCTCTCAACACATGTCCGATCCATTTCTTCTGTCTTTCTCTTATCAACTTAATGAGTAAGATCTAGAATTGGTATGGGTAAGGTTAGGGCCGGATTAAGCATTGTTAGGGTCGGGGGCAAAGTATTCAGGAAGTGCTGCAACATGTAAAGGAGGAAACCTGTTGCAGTACTTCCTCAATACTTTGGTCTTCCCTCCAGCTTATCCAGCTTATGCTTTTTGACCTGAAAAGGCCGAAAATCACAACCATTTTGACCTAGGTTGTTGGGAAGCATTGCCGCATGGAGCTTTAAGTTTTCTGCCTTGAAATCGGCCAAAAGCATCAGTTCCGGGCTCCCTTGAATCATGTTTTGCACTATAACTTTTTATCTAAACAAGATAGAGCAACAAAATAGGCACCAAATTAAAGTGTTTTTAATCCTCTTTCTAACTTATACAATTATGATAGTCTTGGAACAAGAAATGGCACATTGGTACATACAAAGATTTCAGAAATATCACAAAATTCGTTTTCTCACACTCAAGGCAGACAAGGCGCCTTATTCATGACACAAATTTGAGATTAACATTTTGTCACAAGTCTAATCGATCAAGAAGTGAAAGCATTACATGATGATTAATTTCATAATGACATTTACACAGTCAGTTGTTGAGTTTGTTTCTTGAAGCTGTCAAAGCGGCGTCTGTTGAACTCCACAGCTTGAAGGAGATAGTCCCTTTGCTTGGCATCTGTTATGACATTTGCAATGTCGCTCATCATCTTGACACCACGTTCAGCAATGTCATTCACCGCTTTCAGATTCTTAACATAGTCCAACGCTTTTCTGTAGTCCTCATTCTGTGGCCAAGACGTGACAGGTTCCAGAAGCCACTCGGATCCAATGTTCAGTGTGTCCAGCAGGAAATGTGATTCTGGGCCAATGAGATCAACCAGGGTGGTCTTAGCTGTGACACTCTGGAATAGAGGCTTTCCTGTTCTGAAGCTGTCTGGCTTCTCAGTGGCATGTAACTGGGCAGCAATGTCGTGCTTCAATGTGTCACTCAATCTACTGCTGAACAGGGCAAATGGCACGACTTCCTGCGTCAGGTACCATTTGTGGTTTTCCATCTTATTAAGTACTGCATCAGCAAGCTCTGGGTCAGTTTTCTTGTACTTCAACATGTCCTGGATTAGACTTAGATCATTCACGGGAGCATCTGCAGCAGACATTGACATCATCCATACAGGAGTGTAGAACAGCGCAAGGAAGGTGTTGAGTCTTTCCAGCTTTGATACAGTGTCTTCGTCGTACTCAAGTTGATCTGCAAACATCAGCATTTTCATGGAGTACAGGTTTCTGGCCATCCATCTGGCCTGATGAATGGCGCCTGGTCGACTCCAGTGAATACCTCGAGGAGGCGTTCCTCCAAGAACAATGACTGTCAGTTCAGCCATTTCCCTGTAGTCGGCTCTTGGAAGCCTTTCTGCTGTTAGAATGTCTTGGAGTATTTCTTCACTGTTCTTCTTCTTTTCCTTCAGCCATTTGCTGTTGATAGCCAGCATCTTTGGGTTTTCCTTGGACAAGTCCGTCCAAACATCCTTCAGATGCTCAAACCAGGGATTATCTGGCCCCTTCACCTTCCCAAACTGCTCCTACTAGGATTTCCAGGATGTCATGTCGACAGGCCAGATAAAACACCTTTTTGTTCAGCATTTTCTCTAGCAGTTTGGCAGCTCCTCTGTGAACTCCACTGTTACTGGATGTAGTGTCAAAAACAAGGGCAGTAACATTATCCGTAAGTTCCCATGTCTCCAGTAAATCCATTGAAGCCTCAGCCTGAGCTGTGCCAGAAGAATTGTCGATGACAGGTACTCCCAATAACTTTCCTTCAGTGTATGAAGGTGGACCAGACACTAGCACAGCTAGTCTCTGAGGTACTTCCAGGTTCACTGCCCAAGACATCTTTGAGCAACTTTCCATCCCAGTGTAAGGCAGCGTACTGTGGGGGGTTTTCACAAAACTTGGACATGTGACTCTGGCTGATATTATACCTGGACAGCATTCTGTTGCGACGTGTTGTTGAGGTTGAGATGACGAAGTTATCCAGATCAGCCCCTCCAGCTTTCAAGGTGGCAGAAACCATGGCAGTAACTTGATTGTCTGATAAACCAAGACGATCAGCTGTATTGCAGATGACATCACATTCCATGACCTTCCTTGGAAACGTCAAAGTCACACTAGTCACAGTGTCTTGATGGTGAGAACATCCAGGACGAGGCTGATGGTAATCCATGTCCTCTGTGTTAGCGTCGTTGTCAGTTGAGTCACCCCAGGTAATGTCATCCACATGAACAACTGCCTCTTGTTCTGCTGCAGCTGTAAAATAGTACATGTTAAGACAGTAATTGTTAAGTACATGCTAAATATCGCAATGGAGTAAAACTTAAAACTTTTTGTAACGTTCAAAGTAATTAGTTTTACCTTGTTCTTGTCTATGCTGCAGTCTTTCATTCCTCGCTGCTTGCTGCAGGGATCTTGTCTCAAAAATCTTGTCATGACCAGACATATGACCTTTCCTCTCAGTCTTTTGGTCTTCGTAGAACCTGATATCCTCATCTTTCTTCTCTCTGGATAACAGTCTGTTGTTCTGTATTTCCTGGATTGCATCTGGAGCTCCTATATCGAACAGGCTGTCTAATTCCAGCACAAATGCTCCTCTTTTTCCTCCAGGGTTACTTGCTCTTCCTTTGCTTTTCACCAGAGCACGATGTTTCTCATGTAGTTTCATGAAGAGCTTCATTGCGTTGTACTTGGTCATTGTCTTGATCCTAGCCATCTGCCAGAATGGGATGATAGATTCAACTGTTTCATATGCAAGGTCTTGAACCATGGGCCTCCCTGCATTTTCCGGTAAATTCTGAAAATTAAGGAAATACTGGAACGCCTGTCTGTTGGTGGGAAGCTGGGAACCACTGATAAAAGCTGAAGGGTATCCAACCAGGAAAGTTTCAGTGAGAGATCTGGTAGATGGCCCAGTTGACACCTGCCTGTGGACAGTACGTGGAGGTTCTGAGATATCAACTGTGCGCCCACGGAGCTCCCTCAGCTCCTTGCTTAATGCCATTGTGAAGTTGTAACTTGTAGATGGTTTTCTAGATTCTGATTGAGTTTCTGTGTTTTCCTGAAAAATGATAGATAATTATTATTATTATTAATTATTATTTATTTATTATTATTATTATTTATTAATTTATGCTCTTTCATTTGATACCTAATTTGTTGCTCTATCTTGTTTAGATCAAAAGTTAAAGTGCAAAACATAATTCAAGGGACCCCGGAATTGGCGCTTTGGCCGATTTCAAGGCAGAAAATTTAAAGCTCCATGCGGCAATGCTTCCCAACATCCTAGGTCAAAATAGTTGTGATTTTCGGCTTTTTCAGGTCAAAAAGCATGGGAAAATGTACAGAAACCTATGAAAATAAGAAAAAGTTGATTTTTGAACAGGCCTAACGCTCCATATCAAGCTTTTTACTAACCTTTTCTTCAGCTTCAAGTTGAGTTTACCTGTTAGTAGTCTTCACTCTCTCAAAAGCTACCTTACCCAGTAGTGGATTATAATGGGGGCAAAGGGGGCATTTGCCCCTGGCCTCAGATGCTGACCGGCCCCGAGAAACTATGTAAACGCTATAATCTACCGTGAGGAAGAAAAAAAAATTCTAGATTCTGCTTCTACAAAGCCTAGTTTAGTATCCCATTTATGTGAAGTATACATTTTCTGTAATCACATCTTTGTTTTTGTTTCGTTTTCTGTTGATCGATCCCAGTCAGCTGATCACATCACTCATGTATGATGCATCACGTAAAGAATTGCGTTTTTCTAGTGACACCGGCCCGAAAATATTCATTGCCCCCGACCCTAACAATGCTTAATCCGGCCCTAACCTTACCCATACCAATTCTAGATCTTACTTCCTTTTTGCAATCTCCATTGTTGGTTAATAGACTTCCCAGATATTTAAACTGCTCAGCTTCTTCTAAGGCCCGATTTCCTATCGTTAGGTTCATTTGTGCTCCTTTCCTTCTTGCAATTTTCATTACCTTTGTCTTGGTCTCATTAGATTCATAAGTTAGTAAAGGTTTAAGCTGCACACGGACTCTACAAACAGCTTTATTAATATTGTTACATAATGATTTAATATACGCGAGACTAGTGGGTGGGGAAGGGGAATGAGGGAGTGTGGAGATGGTTGTGTAATGTCTATTTTTGGTTCAAATTCACTAGTATATAAAAAAATTGTACTGTGGTATATCTTCCTATAGACTTGCAGTAATCATAATGGAACCTTATTACTATATAAGACTAGTAAACATGGCGTTCAACGCTGTTCACGATCATATTAATCGTTTATCTTTATGAACACGTTATTATCTTGAAGTCAAGTTATCTTCTTCACAGAAGGCTTTTAAGTGGTTGCTAAACAAAGAATTATCATTAAGCACATTATCATTGAGATCAGCAATAATAGCTACACAGTACACATGTTGTATCCAGCTCATCAATAATATTGACCTGCCCCAATTTAATGAAGTAATCATCATCATTATCAACTGCCTGAAAAAGCATGTAGATACATAGAATGGCAAATGTTTTGTTGTCAACACAAATTTCTATTCCAGTTGGCCAGTTCCAACCAAGTTTCAATTCATTAATACATTTCCCATATATAACTTCCACTGGATAGCTACCCCACCAGGTGGGTGGCCTGCAAACAGACCGTCTTGTATATCGTTGGTGGCTTCCCCTATCCCATGAAAATTATTCCACAAACTATTTGTTTGAAAGCTTTGTATCCAGAGATTTGGGCAAGAGGGTGGCCATTCTGATGACTGATCTTCACCATTCAGCAAGCAGGTGAAGGTTGAACTAGTGGTGGTGAGTAGTGAAACTTGTCTGAGCCAAAGGTTTGGGTGCATATCTGGATCTTGGCTTTTAAAATTAGAAATATTTCCCAATTTGGTCTTTATATTTAAGCCTGTGATGGCTATTTCTGGCATCTCCTCCTTGCCTCTGTTAACTTCCATTACTTCCTCATTCCATTCTGTGCTTGGTTACTTCACGTTGTTTCACATTTTTATCACACTGGCTCCACCAAAGTTCCTTCCTAGAACTGCAAAGGTGGTGCTCATCTGTGTAGGTTACTCGTGAGGCCTCTCTTCAAGATGTTTACTGTTCTCCCCTAATGCTTCTCTCTCTATTTCACCCATTGTCACTGACGCATTCATAGTGTTCAAGTAGTCCCTTAGATTCTTTTTTATTACTCTGTTGCTCCAATTATAACGGTCATAATATCTATCACATGGAGCTTTCACTTCCACATTCTTTTTGTCATTCTTCAAGTCTTGATATTTTGTGACTTTTTCCTCTCTGCTGTTAATTCCGTAGTCATTTGGAACACTTACATCCATTATTAATCCCTTCACTATGGTGACATATGTGCGTATGTCTGATTAGTGTGCTCCAATATATGATGACATTATTAACATGCGTGCATATGTCCAAAACTTAATGAAGAAAGCTAAATTATACGACATTTCTGCTTTTAGTTACAAATATTTAAGTTTTGGACATACACACATATGTCATTGTACATTGGAGCGTGCTAATTGGACATACACACGCATGTCACCATCTTGAAGGGGTTAAAGCAGTGTTACCTTTTTTTTTCCCACACTACTAGGTCTGGTTTTACTGCTTTATTTTCTATGCATGTTCTTGCTGGTATGATGGTGTCATAGAAAATAGTTACTATTTCATTTCCAACTACTGGTGGAGGGTTGTAATGTTAAAAAAACATTTATTCGTTCAAAGTCGCATGGGTTTTCATTTTGTGACACTTTATGAAACATGCATCACGTAAAAATTTTATCCAATTTAGTGACTGCTCACAGCATTAAAAAATATGAAATTTTGGGAGAAATCACAATTTCTTACCTTTGGTACCAATTTGCGTCATAAGTTTATATTGCTTGATTTTATAAAAAAAAAACTTGCTTTTGTAGGGGGTTAAAATTTTTCTACGATGGAACTGATCAACAATTTGAAAAAGAAACTGGCGTTGCTCTTCACTGGTTGTAATGGTTTCATTAAAATAAGTGGCAAGTTTTACCATTCTTTCAACGGGTCATTAACCACTTTCAGCTGGGAAACTAAATCCTTTCCATGAATATATGCTGGGTGTTCAACCATGCAGCTGGATCTACTGTTAGAAATGATTCATCAATTTTCATAGCCGTGAAAAAATTTAATGATCTGCACGTTATAGTCAGAAAGATTCTTACATTTGAAAGTCCGAATTGTTTTGCATTCTATTCTGCGAAGATCTTTAGTTTTAATTTGGTTTCCAAGAGCTTGCACCATTGCACCCTTTTCTCGAGTTGTTGACTTCTGAAAAAAATGCTAAAGGTGCTAAATCCTCGCATAAGTACCAAAGGTGGGATCTGAGTTTGCCTAATGCCACAGTCGATATCTCCTTATCAATTTCTTGGTAATCTTCCAGCTTTATCATCATCCATAGATCATTGATAGGGGGCAATGGCAGCTCTTATTGCATTAAACCAGGTTTTTATATACAGGGTGTCCCAGAATTAACTATCTATTTCAATGAAATCGGACAAATTTTTTAAAAACACACTTTTATTTATGTTTATCATGTTTAATATGTGTTAAAAATGTATAAATTTCTAAATTTTTTTCATAATTTTATTTTGATACTTTTTCATAGTTTTTCATAGTTTTATTTTCATTCTCTTTCAGAACCCTATTAATAATGTACACACAAGAACGCATCTTTGTTGTAACATCCCGTATCAAAGGAATGCAATGTAATGAAATCAGAGAAAAATTTACAAGAAGATTCCACAGAACCGGTCCTACAGACAAAGCGATTCGTGAACTTGTGAACAAATTTAAAAGAACTGGATCCGTACACGACGAGGTGGGAAGAGGACGCCCAAAGACAGCACGTAACAGTACCGAACAGGTACGACAATTGTTTGAGGATGAACCAACAACTTCGGTTAGGGAGGCCGGTCGAAGACTCAACATATCCAAGACAACAGTTCATAGAATCTTGCGTTCGACACTGATGAAAAAGGCTTATCACATTCAAGTAAATAAAGTTTTGACTTATGATTTATAAATCTATTTGTTTTTGTATCATAATTTAGTAATAAACACAAAATTATGTCAGTTTTTATTAAATTTGTCCGATTTCATTGAAATAGATAGTTAATTCTGGGACACCCTGTATATTGATACGCAAAATATGTTAAATCTGATGGCTTCTTTTTCTTTCTCTCTCAAATTGAATTGATCTCGAAATAGATAGATTTTTTAGCAATAAATGCCTTTTGGCCATCCATCTTGCCCTATGGTATGCTCCAGGAACTGTAAAGTGTATCTCTCTTGATGGTTTTTCCCCCAAAGAAATGAGGGCTAGCTCTAGGAATTCCTGATAATCGTGGCGCTCATGGTTGTCTCGCAATTTTTCATGCAGACATTGGTACAGGTCATCACGTTCCCGCTTCACCCATTCTAATTCTTTTTCTGACATTTCTCTGGCATCACTTTCAAGGGGAGTATATTCACTTTTGTCTAACCAAGATCACTGATCTTTGAACCTTGCAAAAATATCTATATCAGGCCTTCGAGATACAAAGAATTTGTCAAAGACATCTCCCACTACTATTTCAAGAATGTGGTGGCGGCAAGCTAGGAAAAGTATTTTCTGCTGGAGTCCCTGTTCAATGGTGGTACAGGTTCCTCCATGGATGCCAGTACTGCTGGCTGTTGTATCAAAACAAAGACCAGCAATCCAGTTTCGTATGCCATCCCATTCCTCTATTAACTAATATTGCTCTACCCATCTTGACTCCCGTACCTTCTACCAATTTAGGGATTCCTACGAGTTTTCTACATTTCTACCCGAGGCAACAACAGCTAAACGGTCAGATTTTCCTCCACCAGAATTGGGGACTAGCTTTCCATCGAAATGTATAATGAGAGGAGTTTCTGGGTTAAATGTTTTCTTTTTTTCTTTACTTAACTTGGCTCTAGATTTCAGTCTTGATCTTTGTATTGATGATTTTGAGAGGGTAACCTCCCTAATATCAACTCCTGCTGCCTGAAGAGCAGGAGTAAGTATGTGCATTGCTTCTCTTAAAGATGTATTTGTATGATCCAATGCAGCAGAGAACCTAGGATCGTTGATTATTCGCCGAGGATTTGTATTTGATATTTGTCGTTTCGAGGGAGTTGAAATAGAAGTAGAAGGTACGGGATAGGAGATTTTTCGTTTATGGTATTCACTTATGCATGTTTCCTCCTCAGTGTCACTTGATGTAGAATCTAGTTCATCCTTTGAATTTCCTGTCTTTGTTTGCTTTTCAGCAGTGTTCATGTCATATTTTTTTTTCGAAGCTCATTTTCTCCCTCTAGCCTCTTTTCCTTCCTTTCCATTTCCGCCACGAAAACTTTATCTTGACCAGCCATGTACATTTTTTGCACTCCACGTTGATCTTCCAGAAATTCCCAATCTTCTGCAATCTTTATTAGGCCACTTGCATTTCCATGAGATAGATAGGCCCTATATCAAAAAGAATATCAAGCTGTTCTTCAAATGCTTTTGTGTTAGATTCTTGGGTGCTGCTTTTTCTATGCTTATTTTTCCCCAAGCATACATACTGGTTATAGATTTTCTTGAGCTTGGCAACAACATTCGGTTTTTGTGATGATGGTATATTGGCCTTCCTCTACATCGCCAACGTTTCCTCAACAGTAATTGATGCTGCTTCTGGTAGCGTTGGTTTCTCCTTTTTGATGCCATAGAATAAGCGACAAAGCACTTGTCTAAGTGTTGGAAGCTGATTTCCAATCATATTATTTCCCATGCAGGGGTGGATTTAGACCGTCTTCCGGAAGACGGTCAGAATGATAAATATGATGTAATTTTCCATTTTTTAATTTTTATATCTTTCATTTCATTTACAGTAAAAATGTTATAGCAACTTGAAAATGTACTTCTGCCAAAAAGGTGCTAGCGAAAATTTCACGATTTACAATAGTTCCGTACACTTTTTTTACTTTTCAAATTTTGGAAGACAGCCCAGAAGGCTGGATCCGCCCCTGCCATGACACCAATCAGCCATACTGTATTTTTGCCTTCTAGTTTCAGTCATTTTTGTGGTGAGCCTAAATATAGTTAGATAAATTTGCTAGCCAAATAAGCTTATGTAATCTTTATTAGGCCATTTGCATTTACATGAGATATGGCAAACATAATTCCTGAAACATAAATGATAACCATTAGTAACAAGAAAAAGCCTTAAATAATACATAAATGAAAAACTTAACATTTAAATATTGTGCTGTACACTACAGAGGGTGCGAAATTTACCCTATTTCAGCAAACTTCATGTCCTCTGAGCAGTCGCTTAATATTACTCAAACAACACTATATTTTACGAGGCATATTCTAAGACCAAACCTCATCAACTGACAGGGTATGCGAACTCAATTTTCAAAATTATTTTTTTGGGGACAGTCTAGTGGAGGGGTATGTTCCCAGGATCTTTTGGTGACTGGGATCTGGTGCTTTTTGCAGAGATGCAAATGAATGAGCCTGCAGATATTATTATGTGTCTATGTACCACCGATCCCCCAGCAGTGTTGTGCAACCTGATATTAGGTGTCTTACACTCTCCACTTCACTGAATGATAAGTGCAGAACCTGCACTTATTCAGTGAGATTCCAGCCATCTTTTTAAAACCATTTGTGTGTAGCGCTTGGTCTTGTGTGCCTATTATGATTTATTCTCCATCAAAATGCAAGGTACCTCTATTTAGCCATTCTTGTGATCTTTTTTATCTATATAGTCTCTCCCCCAGCAGTTAGTCCCCCTCCAACCGCAGGTAGTGACTCTCCTTCCACGTTGGAGGGGGCTCAGTCTCCTGCGGAGATTGTCCCCTCGTTAGTGAGGGGCTCTTCAACTCCCGACAGCCCTGGCTGTTCGGGAAACGGGTCGTGCTAGGGGGCGGTCAGAATAGGGGAGGCTCCCTCCGTGCAATGCTTTTTAATGCTAGGTCGATCAGGAACAAGTTTGGCGAGCTACGGGCGCTCTTAGCATCAGAATACCAGGATATCATTGCTATCACCGAGTCCTGGATTCATACTGATCGTAGGGACTACGTTGGGGAGTTCGAAATTCCAGGATATAGAATGTTTCGCAAAGACCGCACCCGTGGGGAGGCGGGTGGGGTACTAATATACGTCAGAGACACGTTGAGTCCGGTTGACTGCCAGTTCGGGTCGGAACGGGAGCTGCTTGGCGTCGATCTGAACGTGGGAGGAACGAACTATAGGTTAATCTTGGTGTACAGACCCCCGCATCTCCTCCTCGAGGAGGATACAGCCCTGTACACCGAACTCAGTAGCCTGCTAGGGGATAGGGTGTGTGTAGTTTTAGGAGACTTCAACTGTCGCGGCATAAAGTGGGAAAACAGGACTGCCGATGCTGAAGGGAGGAGGCTAGTTGACTTTGCTGATGAGAACTTCCTCACTCAGTGGGTCAACGAGCCTACACGAGGCGAAAGCGTTCTAGACTTAGTATTCACGACCGAAGACAACCTCGTCACTGGCCTCACCGTTGACGAATCATTGGGCGGGAGTGATCACGGTCTTATTAGGTTCCGTGTGCGCGTCCCTCGGGTGAAGCGTAGTAACTCGAGAGGCAGTAAGCTCGATCTCCGGCGGGCGAACTTTGTTAGCCTCAGGGATAGCGTAGGAGAGATGGGGTTAGAGGTTGGCGGCGATGTTGAGGGAGTGTGGAGTGCATTCCGGGACGAGTTTATGGTGCTGCAGTCTGCTGCCATACCCTCAAAACCGGTCACCCCTGCTTCAACGCAGCCTAAGTGGTTCAATCGTGACATCGCTTCGGCTATCCGAAATAGGAGGGCGAAGGCCAATCGTTCCCACGAGAACACTGAAGCGTATGTCCGACTGTGTAGGGAAGTGAAGGCGAAGGTTAGCTAGCGAAACGTAACGAAGAACTACGGGTGGCAAGCCTCTGCAAGGGGAACCCTAAGGAATTCTTCAGTTATGTTAATAGTAGAAAGCCCATTAGAAGCATGATAGGTCCGTTAAAGGACGGAAGCGGCGTTCTGCGGACCTCCGACGCGGACATCGCTAATGTGCTTAATAAGTACTTTGCGGGAGTGTTCACCAGGGAGGATACCCGCGTCATCCCCGAGCCAGGCGTGAGGCACGAAGGTGCTAGCCTGGATAGTGTTAGATGTACTGCGACAGTCGTTGCCGATAGAATAGACAAACTGAGCGCGTTTAAGGCTCCTGGGCCAGACCAGTTTCTCCCCAGAGTGTTGCGAGAAGTGCGCGACCAGATGGCTCCCCACCTGGCTACAGTCTTCAACAAATCGTTGGAGATGGGCCAGGTGCCTGGTGACTGGAGGGAAGCCAACGTGACCCCTATCTTTAAGAAAGGGGATCACAAAAGTCCAGGGAACTATCGTCCCATTAGTCTCACTTCAGTTGTAGGTAAATTATTAGAAGGGATAATAGCTGATAGGATCGTTGACCATTTGGATTCCTACAAGCTGCTTGGGGACTCCCAACATGGGTTTAGACGGCATAGGTCGTGTCTCACCAACTTGCTCGAGTTTTTCCACGTCATGTTGAGTGAGTATGATAAGAGTAGGGCGATTGATATACTTTATCTCGACTTTCAGAAAGCCTTTGATAAGGTACCTCACCGCCGGCTAATGGCGAAAGTGCGCGCGCTGGGTATCGGTGGGGAAATAGGTAGGTGGATTGAAAACTGGCTGAGGAATAGGCGGCAGAGGGTTGTAATTAAAGGGGCTAGTTCGGGTTGGGCCTCGGTCACTAGTGGGGTTCCTCAGGGTTCCGTTTTGGGGCCACTATTGTTTATCATTTACATAAATGATATAGACGGTGGCATCGTCAGTCGGATCGCCAAATTCGCTGATGACACCAAGCTTGAAGCCAATGTTGGGACGCCCGAAGCGATCGAGGAACTGCGTGCGGACCTAGGTAGGATAGGAGAGTGGTCCGAAAAATGGCAAATGCCGTTTAACTTGGGTAAATGCAAAGTGATGCACATTGGCTACGCCAATCCCAAGTCGAACTACTCGATGTTGGGTAGTAATATCGAGGTGACTGATTTAGAAAAGGACTTGGGTGTGCTAATTAGCAGCGACCTTAAGTTTACGAAACAGTGCGTAGAGGTGGAAAAGAAAGCCCAGAAACTATTGGGTTATATCAGGAGGCAATTTCAGTTTCGGAACAAGGAGATTGTGCTCTCACTGTACAATTCCCTTGTTCTGCCGCACCTGGAGTATGCTGTGCAGTTCTGGTCGCCCACCCTCAGGAAAGATATTGAGGCTGGAGCGAGTGCAGGCGAGGACCACAAAGTTAATCCCTTCCGTTAGGCATATGGGCTACAATCGACGGTTACGCGCCCTGAACTTGTTTTCGCTTGAAACTCGGAGGCTGCGCGGTCAACTGATCGAGGTTTTCAAGCTCTTACGCGGGTTCAACAATGTCGATTTTAGAAGTATGTTTAGTTTAAATGATAACCCAACTCGCAACAATGGTTGGAAGTTGGATTTGAAACGGTTGAGGACTAGTGTGTGTGGGAATTACTTTACGTATAAGATCTGTGACACATGGAACAGGTTACCTTCGGAAGTTGTGAACAGTTCCTCTGTGGATCAGTTCAAGAAAAGGTTAGACCAAATCTAGCACGCCATTTGTGTGTGTACAAAATTTTCCGTGGCACCCGTTGCCATTGGTACCTCCTCGGTATGGGCCGCAAGGCCTTTTGAGGTACTTCTTTTCCTTGTAACTCTATTTCAGTTGCAAATCTTCCCACCCTAGCACTTCGTCTCCAATGTTCCTGGTTTTTCTGGTACTTCTCTTTCTTCCTGAATGCTTGTTGGTGCAAAATGTTTGGCTAGTTTGGTAACTGAAGTTCGCTGCTGTGGTTTTTTCCACGATGTTCACATACCAAGCTTAGATGGGGGTTGATGGCACTAATCAGGTACTGGCCAGTAGTAACTATGGTAGATCTGTGCATTTGGTTAATCTCCATAAAAAAAAACCATCTTTATTGCGGATCATTTACAATCCATAGCCATTTAACCCAACATACAAATACAATCTTATCTTTTTTTTTTCCTTCTTTAATTTACCGCCGATTCGTACCTAATGAAAGTGGTACATATCTTAATGAGTCAGTGGGTGGGTGGTGTCAGTGAGTTGGGGATGGTAGACTCGGGGGGGGGGGGGGGGGGGACGATTCAGTTGCTGGATAGTGATTAGGAGGGGTATGGTCTTAGTTACGATGAAGTAGATGGGAATGAGGAAAAGGAAAATCGCTTCCGCTAAATAATGGGGGCCTTCGGCGAGTATGGATTGTAGACGCTCGGGTAAGGAAATTTTAGACAAGAGATGAAAACACCTGCGACGAAGAGCAGACAGGTTTGGGCACTCGACCAGATGTACGATACTGATAGGGGCTGGCGATTTAGCCATAAGGTGACCATGTGTAAGCAGTAAGCAGGCCGTCTTTGCCGTGCGGTCCGTCGCCTCGTTACCCTGGATGCCGACATGTGCCGGGACCCAGCAGAAGGCGATTGTCTTGTGTCGGAAGGTCGTTAAAAAGTGGAAGGTTTGCTGGATGGTGCAGACGAGCGGATGAGGGGGGTTAAATCTCTCTAGGGAGAGAAGTGCGCCTTGGGAATCTGAGTAAATGACAAAGGAGCCGGCAGAGTGGGTGCGCACAATGTCGAAGGCCTCCATAATAGCGAAGAGTTCTGCTGAGAAAACGGAGGCCTCGCGGGGCAGGCTGACGCCTCGGTTAAGTGGCTGGGACAGTATCACCGCTGAGGCGGCCGTACCAGCCTCCGAGCGGGAACCATCTGTATAAATGGGGTGTGTGTCTGGGTGTTGGGTTGCGTGTTCTCGGAAGTGACTTGTATACCGTAGCGGTCGTGGTAGTCTTTGGTAGGACACACAGGTCACTGCAAAACTTGATAGGGGTGAGGAGCCATGGAGGGTAGATGTTGTATGAGATTGAGATAACTGAGGGGGCGGGCATGCTGGAAATGTCAAGGAAAGAGCGGACCGCTTCAGTCTCTGTGCACGGAGGTATGTCCTCATGATGAACAAACCCCGTTGGAGGGCGAGAGGGAGGTAATTGCAATCCACTTGGAGAAGAGCGGAAGGCACCGGTGGCGAGGCGGAGGCCCCTATTAAGGACCGGGTCCAAGATACGGAGGCAGGCGTTGGAGGCTGAACTGTATACTACACTGCCATAGTCCAGTTTCGACCATCATGGAAGTGTAAAGGCGAAGGAGAAAGCGTCGGTCCCACACCCCATGTGGTGTGGGAGAGGTGATCTAGGAGTGAGGGGGCGTTGGAGGGACTGCTTCAGGTGTTTGAGATGGGGAACCCAGTTGAACCGTCGGTCTAGAGTCATACCCAGAAATCGCGTGGAAAGTACCACCTCAAGAGAATTGCCGTATAACGTGACAGAGCAAACAGGAAGGGTTGCGGAACTACTACTGCTGAAGAGCATACATTTGGTCTTGGGGGTGGAGAGGCGGAACCCTACCGACGTCGCCCACCTTTCCATCCGGTAGATGGCAAGCTGAATTTGCCGTTGAACGACGGACGGCTCCCGCCCTGCGAAGTAGATCGCAAGGTCATCCGCGTATATGGAAGAACGGATGGTGGGTGGAAGGCATTTTGAGACTGTTTATACAACGATGGAAAAGCATAGAACACTGAGGATGCTTCCCTGTGGGACCCCGTCCTCCTGCACGGAGGTGTCTGAGAGTGCTGAGCCCACCCGAACTTCAAAGGTTCGAGAGGAGAGGAAGCCCCTGATGAAGGTCGGCAGGGCTCCGACGAGAACCAGATTTTGGAGCTGACTAAGGATTATTGTCCGACGGATGGTGTCGTAGGCCTTCTGTATGTCAAAATAAATTGATAGGACGAACTGTCCACTGTTGAAGGCATTCTCTATGTCCCGGCTGAGGAGCAGGGGGGTGTCGGTGGTGGAGCGAAATTGTCTGAAGCCGGACTGGGTAGCCGGGAAGGAATTAATATTCTCAAGGAAGAAGGATAGTGGCGTAGCGACCATTTCTTTCGAAGATTTTGCAGGCACAACACGTTAGGGCGATTGGTCTGTAGTTTGTGGGATCGAGGGAATCTTTGCCGGGTTTGGGGATAGGGATTACGTGGGCCTCCCTCCACCGGGAGGGGGAAGGTGCCTTCTATCCATATGCGGTTGTATAGGTTTAGTAGGAAAATTTGTAAGGTAGAGTGGAATGTGCTGGATCATGCTGTACGGGATACCCTCCGGGACGGGACAAGGGGATCGTCGAGAGGCCAGTGCAGCCTGTAGTTCACGCATGGTGACCAACCGGTTGTAGGTGCTGTCTAGGAACGGTGAAGAGGAGCTAATGTTAGGGGCGGGTACGAGGGAACGGAAGAAACGGCGGCGAAGGTAGAAACTAGGTGGTTTGCCACCGATTTAGGCTCGTATAGAAGTCCGTCGTTAGTACGGAGGACGCGGGTCGGGAGAGGACATGTCGCCTCTCGACATCCCGTACCTTCTTCCAGATGGTAGCCGAAGTTGTGGTGGTGGTGACGCCAGATACAAAGGCACGCCAAGTAGCTCGGTGCGCTGTCTTCATTGTACGGCGGGCGATGGCCCTGGCCGGCTGCATCTCCGTGCGATGGATGGGGAGTCGCGTACGGTAGAAGCGTCGAGTAGCCTTCTTCTTGGCGCGTATGGCCTCCGTGCACTCTGGGGTCCACCAAGGTACCCGTCGGGCGCGGGGATAGGCGAAGGATCGTGGGATGTTTGTGCACGCAGCGGTTACAACGATTGACTCGAAGTATGCGATGCACTGTAGGAGGATGGGAAGTGGGCACTGGGCAGTCGTAAGAGTTGTATATGTATTGTCGTGGAAGCGGGACGAATTAGCTTTGGCAGTAATCCATTTTTCCGGTACCCGAACGGTCTGGTCGGGCCAATTTAGCGTGAGTTGAACAGGGAAATGGTCACTTTCATACTCCTCTTGGGGACTTGCCATGTGAAATCTAGGAGGGCATCGGTCGAAACGAAGGACAGGTCTATACAGGATGGAGTGCAGGTGGCGGCATGGTAGAACGTAGGAGCCATCATTGAGGCACTCGAAGGAGAGCTCGGTCATGATAGTAATCAGGGTCGGGGCCATATAGGTGGAGTGTCTCTCTCTCCACAAGGGGTGGCGACTATTGAAATAGTCCAGTAATACAAAGGGCCTGGGGAGTTGTTGTGCCACCTCCACCATGTCATCGCGGGAGACTTGAGTGTGGAGAGGGAGGTATATTGAACAGACGGTGTACTGGCTATCGAGGGAAAGCCGGGTAGCAATCACCTGTAACGGGGATCGGATAGAGATTGTGGAAGGCGACTGCGTGGTGTATGAAAATGGCCCCCCTTCGAGTGCAAGTAGGAGACGGGGTGGTGATGTAGGAATATCCAGTAGGGCAGGGCATGGGCCTGGTCTCCAGGATTAGCTCCTGGAGACAGACACGCACCAGACGGGAAGTGGCAATCAAGGAATTAAGACCTTCGTAATTTGCGAATATTCCTCTGCAGTTCCAATGTACTATTGTAATTTCTGGGGGGTCCATTATTCGATGATGGGGGGTGGGTAAAGGTGTAGGTGCTAGGGGGTTGGGGTGTGAAGGTCGATCTGGGGTTCGCGAAGGGGAAAGATGGGTCAGGAGCATGGCTAGCTACCTGCCGTTCACCAGAGAAGGAATCGGTCCGCTAGTCGACCTCCGCGGAAATTGCGGGGTCGAGTCGGCCGAGCGAGACCGGAGGCATGGATCAGGGCAGCCAGGCGAACGTCGTGGGCTCAGAAGGTGAGCGGTTTCTTGGTGGGCTTCTGTGTTCGGACCAGGAGGGAGCGTTTTATTTTCCAAAGTGGCACCTCCCCGCCTGTCTGGGGTCTCACGGCGGACCCTGGGTGGCGATAGGGGGTACCAGAAGGATCGGGCAGGATGGAGGGAGGACGTGCTCAGGGTGGCTAACAGGGAGAGGGTCGTGGATGTTGGTGGAGGACAGGTACTGTGGGGGTGGAAGGAGATGAACCAGTGTTCTCGTGGAGGGGTGGAAAAAAATAGCACGAAGAGGCAAGGGCATATCTATAAGACTCATGGGCGCGGCCGAGCTCCCCTTTGCCACATCATGTATTTGCACCAGAGCAGCATCCACTGGATCCTCTGGGGAGAGGATGTTGTCCAGATTAGATCTCGTCGTGGGAGGCGGGTCATGTAATTCGGCTACTATTGTCAGAGTCTTTGGGGGTAGATTGGTAAGACTTCCGCGGCGGGGTGATATGGCCCTCGTAGACGAAGTGGGCGGTGTGAGGGTCCGAGCCGTCTTCTTAGATCTGAGGGAAGAGGGAAAGAGATGAAAGGCCAGAGGGTCTGGCGACTTGCTCCGGCGTCTCCGCCTCGTCAGCTTGTTTCGGCGCCTCCGCCTCGTCGACTTGCTCCGGGCGTTAGGTTCGGGTGTGTGCAGAGTGTGTTGGGAGGGCAGGGTTCGAGGTGAATGGGGCATGGGTGTCCTGGTCCCAGACTCCTGGGGGGGGATGGGGACCAGTGGTCGAGGGGGCGTTTGAGCGGCAGACCAGGGCGGCGTGCCGAGAGGACAGAGCCGAAGGCAGCGGCGTAAGATACCCCGGCCTCACCTCCCGACTCCGCACCCTGTCTTGCGCCTCTCGGAGGCTAAGGAAGTCCGCTACCTGCAGGCCTCGGACCTCCTCCTCGAATTTGAAGAAAAGGCATTCGTGGGATGAAGAGGGGTGTGCGCCTTCGCAATTGGAGCATTTGGGTGTGTTGAGGCACTTGTCTGGGTGAACGATTTGTCCGCAACGAACACACAGTTGGTGCGGTTGCCGGCAAACTGAGCCGATGTGTCCAAACTTGTTGCATTTAAAGCAACTGGTCGTGTCTGGGATGTATGGGCTGACACTAAACTCGCATGGTGTGCGGTCTTCCATACCCAGGGTTGGCAAAAACCCAACTGGTTTTTGCTGGGTTTTTGCCAACCCTGCCCATACCCCATACAATACGGTCAGGAGGGACAAAGGTATTGAATGCAAGAAGTAGGCGCGGGGTGGGGGAGGGGGTGCCTCCCTGTCGGGATGTAAAGCGATGGATCTTAGTGACACCCTGGGCTGCGAGGTCTTCCAAGAGCTCGTTCAGTGTATCGATAATAGGCGGGTGGCGTAAATACTGCCCTGACTCTTCGTCAGGCGAGGGTGTGGGGAGACGGACACCGAGCATCCAAGGACCTCAGTGAGGAAGAGTAGAGCTTTCGTCTCTGCGGCTGAGCGTGATTTTATGAGGGAGCCATCCCTCTGTGGTCGCACATCATAGCGGGTGTAGTTGCTGCGGGCACGGATCACCTGAAACGTCGGTTTAGAGTTGGTCGGAAGGGACCCAGAGGTAGGCCGGATCACTAGGAATTTTGGGATACCTGAAAGGGATAGGGAGGCTGTAGAATCGAAGTGGACTGGGATATCCAACGGTCGATAGGATGGACGTGAATGCCGACTTCCCCGTCCGCCGTGGGGCTCTCTCCGTGGGGAGGCAGGCCGACGGCGGGTGAAGGGGGGTATACGGGGAGTAAGAAGCTGGGTTTTGGAGGCAAGTCTCGGGTGGAACCTGACTTGCCCGAAGGCGGCTGAGGTGGGCAGGGGCGAGAACCCTGCTCCAGAGGGTGTATGTCCAAGGGCATGTTCAAGGTACATGCTGGGGTTGGTAACAAAAGAGAGTGCAAATGTTCCGCTGCTGGAGAAGGGGGCGACCTCTTCAAGACGTGGTCTTCCAGTGGTAGATGACTCGGCGGGCCTGGTTTGCCAACCACCCGAGTTCTAGGACAAGAGGTAATAGTTTCCATGTTATTGATATTGTAGAACACGGACCCAGGAGACGCGAGAAACTGCCTACCGGTGAGAAAAAGAGGCGAGCGCAAACCACAGGGGGCGGGGTACCTCGTCCCCAGGGCACACACCGTTTGTTTAAAAACGGGGCCCAGTAATGCGAAAGTTTGCCCCCAAACGGCGCAAAGACCCCCCCCCCCCGCAATCCCACCGGCCCGGACACCCAAACATCCAACACAGTGATTCATAAGGGCGTCACCTCTGGAGGACAGCATTGGAGACCCGTACTGGGAGCCAAAGACTTGTGGCTCTTCGCCCGGTCCCCCAGCAGCCTGACCGGCATGGGTGACGTAACCTACTGGGTCAACACGGGAGCCCGCCCACCACGACAAGGTGGCCACAGGCAGGGTGCCAATCTTACAACACAACTTATTATGCATATACCTTTGCTACATTACAAAAATAAGGTATTGTAAACCAGCAGTCTGAACCAAGACTGCCATATAGATGAGGTACCCTGAAGACAGGATATTGAACAAAAACAGCTCTTTTGGACCCTTACCTTACCTTACAAAGGTTTCGCGCGATGATTCCTCATTTCGCGAAGGTCAAGCTTGTCGCCCCTCCTTTCGAGTTGGCCTGGTGAAGTAGTGTTTGTTTCTTGTGCTCTCCACCTCACATAGCCAGGTACGCCCGGCTCATCGGGGATTGTTCCGAGCCAGGCGTCGTCTTCTTTTGAAGATGTTCACTGCAACTCCCTTCGTGTTTCTTAGGTCTTTGGGCAACTGTTTAAACAGTTTTGGTCCTCAGAGTTAAGGATGTCCCCTGTCTCGCCTTCAATTTGGGAATACGACACAGTCTACCGTTTCTACCTTCCACCGTTGTTTGGGTAGTTATAGGGTTCAGAGTAAGATTAGGGACTAGTTTCTCCATTATTTTCCAAGTGTAAATAATGGTGTCTCTCTCTTTTCTCCTTTCCAGTGAATATAGGTCTAGTTCGCGTAACCTTTCCCAGTAATTTAGTTCTTTGCACCCATTGATCTTGGCTGTGAAGCTTCTCTGGATCACTTCCAACTGTCTAATGTCTTAATGTCTTAATGTCTTAATGTCTTTTTTATATGGGCATGTTAGGACTGAGCAGTATTCCAATTTGGGTATGATCAGGGTTTTCAGTAGAGGAATCATTACATTCCTATCCCTTCGTTTAAAGGTTCTCAATATCTGTCCCGTTATTCTCTTTGCTCTGTTTACTGCTATCTTATTTTGTGTTTCAAATTTCGCATCATCCGTCATTACAACCCCTAAATCTTTTGCTCTGGAATTTCTCTGAATTTCCTGTCCATTTTGGGTATATTCCATGGATTTTAGGTCTTCTCTTTATCCGTACCGTAATAGCTGAAATTTCTCGGTGTTAAACTTCATATTTTTGTCTTCCGTCCACTTGTAGATTCTGTTTATGTCGGTTTGTAGAGATCCTATATCTTCTGGGTAGTAATGAAATTATATATATTCTTCCGAATTAACATTTGGCTGGTAGGTAGGTAACGAGTAGTAAACATAAATCTGGCACTGTACCATTTTGGTTCCCTACATAGCATACGAAAATTATTATAAGCAACAGAGTTTATTCATAGCAGTTTTTGTATAGTTCCACCATTAGTCCTGCTCCTCCTTGTTTTCTTGGTCAATACAGTCTGTTATGACATTGGTTTCTATATATTAATTTGTGTAGTTGAAAATTTTCCTGGTTTATACATTGAGTCTATTAATTTCATACTGTGGCCAATCTATTATTCCAGTTATACTGGATGACTGGGATTGTTAATTGATTAATTGCTGTTATTTTGTTTTTGGTGGTAAGTTCTGCTTTACATTTTTTTTTACTCTTCTAATATATTCAGTGGAGGCTTTCATCCTCATTTTTCCATGTTCAATGTTTGTTTTCTTCCAATTCCAGGTACAGACTGACCTCACAAATTCGTCTCTCACAACTGTTTTTCAAAAAATCCATGTATTTTTCCGTGCATTACCCAATTACCATGTTTATTGCTCGTCCATGGTCATTTTAGAAAAAAAATAAAAGTTAAATTTAAAATCTTTTAATCTCTGTGAATAGAATACTGTGATTACTCTGAAATTCTACAACACAAAGAAAGTGGTTGGTAGATAAATGGGTACCCTGGGTGGCCTAGTGGTTAAGACGGTGGGCTGCTGGCTAGGCGTGGTTTGGATTCCACATTAAACTGTAGGTCTAAGGTGGAGTGAAAAGCTTGACCTTCGTCAGAATGAACAATTCAGGCGGAAGCTAACCAAAGGTTTAAAAAAAAAATTATTGCAATCATTATAACTTAATAAAATAAATACACAGTAGTATTATTAGGTTCAGTTTAGCTTATAACTCCTACCTCTCTTATGACATCACAGTTCCTGCCCTGTGTTTGTCTACAGTGATATGGCAGTAGTGTGCTCATCATAAGTTCAGCAATATTAAGTGCTATTCTGTTTGATATATTATACTTGATTCTCATACATTTTTTTTTTTTTCCTTCTCTGATTTACCGCCGATTCGTACCTAAAAGGAGCGGTACATATCTCGGCGAGGCATTGAGTGGGTGATGTTACTGTGCTGTGGGTGGTAGACTAGGGGAGTGAGTAAGGGTCAGTCGCTGGATAGTGGGTAAGAGGGGTACGGTTTTAGATGCGATGGAACAGCTGGGAGTAAGGAAGAAGAGAATCGCTTCCGTTGAAAAGTGGGGGCCGTCGGCGAGTATGGATCTTCGGCCGAGAGAGGGAAACACCTGCGACGAAGAGCAGACAACTTTGGGCATTCCACCAGGAGGTGTATGACAGTGATAGGGTTATGGCAGGTAGGGCAAAGCGGGGCTGGCAATTTCGCCATAAGGTGCCCGTGGGTGATGCGGGTGTGGCCTAGGCGGAGACGGGCTAGGATTACTTCCTTATGGCGGGACCGGTGGAATAAGGAGGCCCAGTATCCTATTTGTGGTTTGATCGTGTAGAGTTTATTTTGTGTGGCTTGGTCCCATTCCCGCTGCCATATGGAGCGGAAGTGGGAGCGGAAAGTCGGGAAGAAGTCGGAGAAGGGGAGGGGTCGGGAGGAGGCCGGCAGTGAGCAGGCCGTCTTTGCTGTGCGATCCGCCGCCTCGTTACCCTGGATGCCGACATGAGCCGGGACCCAGCAGAAGGCGATTGTTTTGTGTTGGAAGGTCGTTAGAAAGTGGAAGGTTTGCTGGATGGTACAGACGAGCGGGTGGGGGAGTTAAATCTTTCAGGGAGAGGAGTGCACTTTGGGAATCCGAATAAATGACGAAGAGCTGGCAGAGTGGGTGCGCACAATATCGAGGGCCTCCGTAATGGCGAAAAGTTCCGCCGAAAAAACGGAGGCCTCGCGGGGCAGGCCGACGCCCCGGGAAAGCGGCTGGGACAGAATCACCGCTGAGGAGGCCACACCGGCTTCCGAGCGGGAACCATCCGTGTAAATGGCGACTGCGTCCGGGTGTTGGGTTGCGTGTTCGCGGAAAGTGACCTGTATATCATGGCGCTCGTGGTAGTCTTCGGTAGGGACACAGATCTTTGCAAAACTTGATAGGGGTGAGGATCCAAGGGGGGTAGATGCTGAATGAAATGGGGATAACTGAGGGGGCGGGCATGTTGAAAAGATCAAGGAAAGAGCGGACCGCTTCAGTGAAGTGCCAGCTCCGTCCCTGAGGTGGTAGTTCTGAAACCGCCGTGCCCAGAAGCGAAGAAGGTAGCCTCTGTGCACGGAGGTATGTCCTCATGAGAAGACCCCGTCGGAGGGCGAGAGGGAGATGATCGCATTCCACATGGAGGCTGGAGGCTGGGGAGGAGCGGAAGCACCGGTGGCGAGGCGGAGGCCTCTATTAAGTACCGGGTCCAGGATACGGAGGCGGGCGTGGAGGCTGAACCGTAAACTGCACTACCATAGTCCAGCTTCGACTGCACTATGGAAGTGTAAAGGCGAAGAGAGCGTCGATCTGCACCCCATGTGGTGTGAGAGAGGTGATCCAGGAGAGCGAGGGGGCGTCGAAGGGATTGCTTTAGGTGCTTGAGATGGGGAACCCAATTGAGCCGTCGGTCTAGGGTCATGCCCAGAAAACGCGTGGAGGGTACCACCTCAAGAGGCCTGCCGTATAATGTGACAGAGGGTAGAGGAAGGGTGTGGGTCTTCTTCTACTGAAGACCATACACTTGGACTTAGGGATGGAGAGGCGGAAACCCACCGACGTCGCCCACCTTTCCACCCGGTAGATGGCGAGCTGCATCTGTCGTTGAACAACAGACGGTTCTCGCCCTGCGAAGTAGATTGCAAGGTCATCCGCGTAAATGGAAGAGCGGATGGTGGGTGGAAGGCATTGTGAGACCGTGTTCATCACGACGGAGAAGCAGAGAACACTGAGGATGCTTCCCTGTGGGACCCCGTCCTCCTGCACAAAGGTGTCAGAGAGGACTGAGCCCACCCGGACTTTAAAGGTCCGGGAAGAGAGGAAGCCCTGATGAAGGTCGGCATGGCTCCGACGAGGCCCAGATGTCGGAGCTGACCGAGGATCATTGCTCGACGGGTGGTGTCATAGGCCTTCTGGATGTCAAAAAAAATTGACAGTACGAACTGTCCATTGTCGAAGGCATCCTGTATGTCTCGGCTGAGAAGCAGGAGGGGATCAGTGGTGGAGCGGAATTGTCTGAAGCCGGACTGGGTAGACGGGAAGGAATTGTATGTTCAAGGACGAACGATAATCGCGTAGCAACCATTTTCTCGAGGATCTTGCAGGCACAACACGTCAGGGCGATTGGTCTGTAGTTTGTGGGGTCCAGGGAATCTTTGCCGGGTTTGGGGATAGGGATGACGTGGGCCTCCTTCCACCTAGGGGAAGGCGCCCTCTATCCATATGCGATTGTATAGATCTAGCAGGAAAATTTGTAAGGTAGAGTGGATGTGCTGGAGCATGCCGTACGGAATACCGTCCGGACCGGGACAAGGGGATCGTCGAGAGGCCAGTGCCGCCTGTAGTTCACGCATGGTAAACAATCGGTTGTAGGTGCTGTCTATGGACGGTGGAGAGGGCTATCGTCAGGGGCGGGTACGGAATTGGCTGCAGAGGAAGAAACGGCGGCGAAGGTAGAAGCAAGGTGGTCTGCCACCGACTTGGGTTCACATAGGAGTCCGTCGTTAGTCCGGAGGACCGGGGGTCGGGAGGGGACATGTCGCCTCTCGACCCCGCACCTTCTTCCAGATGGTAGCCGAAGGTGTGTTGGCGGTGATGCCGGACACAAAGGCACGCCAAGAGGCTCGGCGCGCTGTCTTCATTGTGCGGCGGGCGATGGCCCTGACCCGCTGCATCTCCGTGCGATGGATGGGGAGTCGCGTCCGGTAGAAGCGCCGAGTTGCCTTCTTCTTGGCGCGCACGGCCTCCGCGCACTCCGGGGTCCACCAAGGCACCCGTCGGGCGCGGGGGTAGGCGGAGGATTGTGGTACGCTAGTGCTTGCGGCCGCTAGAACGACGGACTCGAAGTATGCGATGCACTCGTCGATGGATGGGAAGTGGGCAGTTGTAAGGGTGGTATAGGTGTTGTCGCGGAAGCGGGCCCAATTCGCGTTGGTAGTAACCCACCTTACCGGTACCCGAACAGTCTGGTCGGGTCGATTGAGGGTGAGTTGTATGGGGAGATGGTCACTTCCATGGTCCTCTCGGAGGACTTGCCACGTGAAGTCTAGGAGGGCATCAGTTGAAACGAGGGACAGGTCTATACAGGATGGAGTGCAGGTGGTGGCATGGTAAAATGTAGGAGCCATCGTTGAGGCACTCGAAGGAGAGCTCGGTCATGACAGATATCAGGGTTGGGGCCATATAGGTGGTGTGTGTGTCGCCCCACAAGGGGTGGCGACTATTGAAATCGCCCAGTAGTAGGAAGGGCCTGGGGAGTTGTTCCACGACTTCCACCAGGTCGTCGCGGGAGACGAGCGTGGAGGGGGGGTAGGTAGATGGAGCAGACGGTGTACTGTCTATCCAGGGAGAGCCGGACGGCAGTCACCTGTAGTGGGGACCGGATGGAGAGGTTGTAGAAGGGGACTGCGTGGTGTACGAGGATGGCAGCTCCCCTTCGAGTGCAGGTAGGAGGCGGGGTGGCGATGCAAAAATAACCAGTAGGGCAGGGCATGGGCCTGGTCCCCAGGATTAGCTCCTGGAGACACACACCGGACGGAAAGTGGCAATCAAGGAGTTAAGGCCTTCATAATTCGCAAATATTCCTCGACAGTTCCAGTGGACTATTGTGGTTTTCGGGGGATCCATTAGTTGATGAAGGGGGATGGGTAAAGGTGTAAGCGCTAGGAGTGTGAAGGGAGATCTGGAGTTTGCGAAATTGAAGGCTGGGTCGGGGGCATGGCTGGCTATCTACCGTTCACCAGGGAAGGAATCGGTCGGCCTGTCGAACCCCGCGGAGGTTGCGGGGTCGAGTCGGCCGAGCGAGACCGGAGGCGTGGATCATGGCAGGCAGAGGAACATCGTGGGCTGAGACGGTCAGAAGTGCTGTGACGGGCTTCTATGGTCGGACCAGGAGGGGGCACGTTAGCCCCAAAAGTGGCGCCACCCCGCCTGTCCGGGGTCTCACGGCGGACTCGAGGTGGTGACAAGGGGTACCAAAAGGACCGGGCGGGTGGGAGGGAGGGCGTACTCAGGGTAGCTGACAAGGAGGGGGCCGGGGAGGTTGGGGGAGTAGGTACTATGGGGGTGGAAGGTGGTGAAGTAGAGTAGTCTCGTGGAGGGGTGGAGAAAATGGCACCAGGAGGCAAGGGCAGATCCATGAGACTCGTGGGCGCGGGCGCGGCCGAGCTTCCCTCGGTCACACCGTGCAGCCGCGCCAGGGCCGCATCCACTGGGTCCTCGGGGGAGAGGATATTGTTCGGACTAGGTCCCGTCGTACGGGGCGGGTCGTGGATTTCAGCCACTATTGTCAGAGTCGGTGGGGGTAAAGTGGTGGGACTTCTGCGATGGGGAGAGATGGACATAATAGACGTGGTGGGCGGAGTGAGGATCCGAGCCGTCTTCTTGGTCCGAGGGGAAGAGGGAGAGAGACGTTGGAAGGCCGGTGGGTCTGGCGACACGCTCCGGCGTCTCCTCCTCGACGGCTTGCTCCGGGCGTGTGCAGGGGGTACTGGGAAGGCAGGGTTTGAGGTGGATGGGACCTGGGTGTCCTGGTCCCAGACTCCTGGGGGATTCGTGGCAGGTGAGGTGCGGGAAGAAGAGGAACGGTGGGGGGACAGGGGGCCGTCGGGCCCTGCGAGGATTTGCTTTGTGGGGAACAGGGAGCAGTGGCTGGGGGGGGGGGGGGTTCGGCGGCAGGCCAGGGCGGCGTGCGGAGATGATAGAGCCGAGAGCAGCGGCATAGGACACCCACGGCCTCACCTCCCGACTCCGCACCCTGTCTCGTGCCTCACGGGGGCTAAGGAAGTCCGACACTTGTAGGCCGCGGACCTCCTTCTCGAACTTGAAGAAAAGGCATTCGCGGGATGAAGAGGGGTGTGCGCCTTCACAGTTGGAACATTTGGGTGTGTTGGGGCACCTGTCAGGGTGAGCGAGTCGTCCACAGTGCACACACAATTGATGCGGCTGTCGACAAACGGAGCTAACGTGTCCAAACTTATTGCATTTAAAACAACGGGTCGGGTCTGGGATGTATGGGCGGATAGCAAACTCGCATGACGCGCGGTCTCCCATACCCCATACAATGCGGCCTGGGGGGATTAGTGTATTGAAAGTAAGGAGCAGACGTGGGGTGGGAGAGGGGGTGCCTCCCTGTCGGGATGTGAAACGATAGATCTTAGTGACTCCTTGGGGTGCGAGGTCCTCCAGGAGCTCGTTCACTGCGATCGACAATAGGCGGGTGGCGTAAATAGTGCCCTGACTCTGATTCAGGCGAGGGTGTGGGGAAACGGACACCGAGCATCCAAGGACCTCAGTGACGGAGAGTAGGGCTTTTGTCTCTGCGGCTGAGCGTGATTTTACGAGGAGGGAGCCATCCCTCTGTGGGCGTACGTCATAGCTGCTGGAGTTGCTGTGGGTTCGGATCGCCTGGAACGTCCGTTCAGAGTTGGTCGGGAGGGACCCAGATGTAGGCCGAATCACCAAGAATTTGTTGATACTTGGAAGGGAGAGGGAGGCTGTAGAGTCGAAATGGACTGGGATATTCAACGGTCGATAGGACGGCCGTGAATGCCGGCTCCCCCGTCCGCCGCGAGGCTCTCTCCGTGGGGAGGTGGGCTGACGGCGGGTGAGGGGGGCATATGGGGAGAGCAAGAAGCCGGGTTGTGGGGGCAAGTCCTCGGTGGAACTTGACTTGCCCGAAGGTGGCTGAAGTGGGCTGGGGCAAGTCCTCGGTGGAACTTGACTTGCCCGAAGGTGGCTGAAGTGGGCTGGGGCGAGATCCCTGCTCCAGAGTGTGTAGGTCCAAGGGCGTAGTCGAGGGACGGAATGGGGTCGGCAACGGAAAAGGAGAGTGCAAGCGTTCCGCTTCCACAGGGGGGTCAACCCCATTAGGTTGCGGTCTTCCAGTGGTAAAGGACTCGAGGGCCTGGTTGCCCACCACCCGAGTGTTGATAGTAGTAGTAGTCCGAGAGTGAGAAGCAGTAGTCTAAGCCGAGGGGGAGAAGTGTCCATAGCGAAACAAAAAATAACTTCATCCCCCGCGCGCATCCAGCCACCACCGACTCCAACAAGGGAAAGGCGAAGCGTGGGCACACTTGGTCCCACCGCCGATAGATGTCACGCAGGGGAGATACACCCGCACCCAGTCCCTGTGCCTGAAAGGCGGCCACTCTCATCCAACGCGCGGTGAAAAGTGGCAGGGACAGGGTTTGGGTTTGGTTGGAAAGCGACAAGGGTGCAGGGCAACCACCTCCCACACCCAAGGGCCAAGGAAGGGGTCAAAATCAAGGTCCAAAGAACGATGCCAAAAAACAGAGAGAAGCCAGAAAGAATGGGTTAAAGGAGAAAGAAAGAAAAAGAAGCAGGAAATCAGCCGGGTCCCCAAACGGGCCCAATGGTCCACGAGGGCAGAGAAAGCCCTTACACCAAAGAAAGGTGTATTCCCACATTCGCCACAGAGGGACGCGCCCTATCGCTCAGGACAAAGCAAAGGGTTTCTCATACATATGTATTTAATAGTGTGTACTCATTAGATGAACTGGAAGAGGAGCTTACCATCCCCATGGTAACTAACAGGAAAGCATCTGATGCAGTCACAAAACTTATGTACTGGCTTCAGTAACGTGAGTCTACTACTATAGCACAGTTGTGGAGTGTCAAACATCTACAAGACATTGAAAAAGCCTGTAGCACTGAAATCAGGCAGTCAACAATTTTAGAGTGATGGAGGAAAATGTCTTCAAAATTTATGGATCACACTTCACCACCACCATCAGAAGACCCCATAGAAAAAGAACTCTTATCATTGGTAAGCCGATAAAAGATAACACAGGCCCTCTAGTGGACGCTAACGGCGCTTTGGCTTCCGACGCTCAGGCGATGGCGGGTATTCTTAACTTTTTTTGCGAGTTTTTACAGTAGACAAATAATGTCCCCGACGTGGACGACATCGCTCCATTTAGTAGCGAGACTATTTTGAATGACATAACTGTTTAGGAGGGTGATATTGCGCATTATATTGATAAGCTAAAAGTTAGCAAAGATCCAGGGCCCTGACACGCTTTATCCTAGACATCTGAAAGACTTAAAACGTTATCGTAGGCCCCTTAACGAAGATTTTTAATCAGTCACTGGAAGCGGGAATTATTCCTGAAGACTTCAAATTAGCCAGTTACACCCATTTTTAAAAAAGGCGACCGCAAAGTAGCTAGCAATTATAGGCCTATTAGCTTAACGTCAATTGTCAGTAAACTTTTGGAATCCGTAGTTAGGGATCGTATCATCGACCACTTAGAAAGTCGTGATTTGATTAATAGTAGTCAGCATGGGTTTCGACGCCATAGATCTTGTTTAACTAATTTGTTAGAATTTTATAACGAAATAGTGCGCGAATACGATAGGCATAGAGCGGCTGACGTTATTTATTTACTTACGACATAAATGTAGGCCTGACCAGCAACGTGTCAAAATTCGCGGACGATACTAAAATAGGCGGTAAAGTTCTTAACGTGGACGATAGAAATAGGCTCCAAGACGATGTAAATAGGATTATGGAGTGAACGGATAAGTGGCAGATGCAATATAACGTAGACAAATGTAAAGTATTGCATATAGGTTCTCGTAACAATTACACGATGGATGCTAGACAGTTAGCGAGCGTTGACGAGGAAGTAGATTTAGGCGTACGCGTATCTAAGGATTTAAAAGTTAGGAACCAGTTCCTGGAGTCTTGCGCAAAAGCTAGTAGGATGTTAGGCTTCATAGCGCCAAATTTCTAATTTAAATCGAAGATTATTATATTGCCCCTTTACAAGTCCCTAGTTAGGCCTCATTTAGAATATGCCGTTCAGTTTTGGTGCCCGTATTTGCGTGAGGATATTGATAGGTTCGAAAGGGTTCAGCGTCGCACCACGAAACTAATTCCCTCATTGCGCAACAAGCCTTACGAAGATCTACTCAACATTAAAACTTCAGAAGATCACCCAAGCAGCTCAACTACTTTTGCTGAATAAGAAAACATATACAGTATTTGTAAGCATGAAAAAGATTTATATTGTACAATTACATTTAGCTTTTTAGCATATTTTCCTATATTTTTAATGTTTATTCCGCAAATCCATGACTTTTGTTAAGTCAGGCACAGTGGGATACCAATTAGCATGAATTTGCAAGGTCAGCTTGTACTACAGGTACAGGCAGGTGGCATCTTCACCAAAGTCTCCAATCACCACCAGTTCCAAGTTCTCACCTTTCTTTCTCTAATAATGCACTATGAGCACTTATCAAATCCAAACTTCATCCTGTATATCCGTGGAGAAGCCATGGACAATAAGCACTGGTAGGGGGGGGGGGGGGGGGGGGGGGGGGGGTCGAAACATCAAAAATCGAGTTTCTCCAATTCCACAGTATGCACATAGTTGGAAATAATGATCTCAACATCTTGTAAACAAAAATTAGTATATGCGACCCCCCTTACCCCTTCCATAGCATCCCCCCCATTTAACTCTCTCCACAGATATAAACCGCAAATGTGACAATCATACATTATATTAAGTCTTATTAAGTAGATTAGATTAATTTGGATAGATTAGATGAATTTTATAAATTGTCACGTTTTTTTGTTTAGTTTCAGATTGTTATTTTCAGGTTGTTTATGATTGAATGAGTTATATTAAATTCAGATTGAATGATTCAATTGGTAGAATTTAACAATTAGTTTCTTGTTATTAATGCTACTAGGCCTAAATAAGTGAAATCATGGCGACAAGAAACAAAACGTACAATTCAACATTTGGTCCCCTGCAGAATTTCCATCTTCAATGACTCCTTCAAAGGCTGACGTATTTAGGCATTATTTATTGGTAAGAAAACGAGAACTGATTTCGAAAGGTTCTAGAACAGCAAAAGAATGTTACAGAATTGTCGCTAAAGATGTGGAAGCCATTTGGGAGGTTTTCCTTTCCACATATAGGATTTGAAGGAATAGCTATAAAAGTTGGACGATTGATAGAATCTGCAGCAAAGTTAAATAAAGTACCATTAAAACAAAGAAACAACAGTTTTCAGCAGAAGGTGGAGACATTCGATGAAATGTTTGATATTTGCACTTGTACTTGTTACGATAAAAAAATCAGTCGAACGGATTGCAGATGTGATATTAGAGTTCCAATGATTGAGTGGGAGTCTTTTGTGGGGCAGAAACAAAGAAAAAACCAACTAGGACCAATCGACAGAGTCATGGCCGTAACTACCTATGAGGTCACCGAGGTCCGGACCTCGGTAATTATTTCCTAAAAAAAAAAAAAAAAAAGACTGAACCGTTCTCCGTGCAGCTTTAATAAAAGTATTTTTGCTAACAGGTCCCTTTGTACAGTATTTAATTATAGACAAGGGTTTTGTGTTTAGTGTATAGCCTGGGTTGTGTTTGTAGATGTCATTTTGGTCTGAATTTTGCTCGTCCCGCCGCGCTCGAAAAAAATCTGGACCTCACTAATTTCTAAACCCTAGTTACGGCCCTGGACAGAGTAACGACTTCCGCAAGAAAAAGGACTCACGATAGAGTTAAAGGATTAGAAAGAAGAGCCAAGATAAGCCTAGATATGAATGTCGCCTCAACCAGCAAACTGGACCCTTTACATATTATGGAAGATGAGAGCATGGAAATTGATGATGACAGCAACGATATTGACTTTGTTCCGGATTTTGAGCTGAGAGAAAACCATCAGAACAGAATTATTTATGATAACTTAACAATAACAGCAGATAGATACCGTGTAAGTTACAGAGCTACTGCAGCTATAGCAAATGCAGCTTTGAAGGATATGGGAATATTAGACTAAACCAATATGTTGGATAGGAAAAAAGTGGAAAGAGAAAGAATACGTGGGGGTAAAAAGAACATAATCAAAGTGAAATCAGAGAACACACAGATTGAAGGCGCCGGATTTGATGGTAGAAAAGGTCAAACTAAGACAAAGAAGGGAATGGAGTACGAAGAACATTATGTAATAGTCAAAGAACCTGGTGATGTTTACATGGATCATATAGCTCCAGATAACGCAACTTCTTGTTGTATTGCAGATGAAATAATAACTTTTATAGTTGATTCTAATAGCAAAGAATCCCTCAAAGCTTTGCTATGTGATGGCACCCCAGTGAACACTGGCAGGATTGGCGGAGTGTTAAAATTGATTGAATTATATCTGGACAGGCCGGTACAATGGTTGATTTGCCTTTTGCAGGCAAACGAACTGCCCTTCAGGCACGTATTTGAAGCAATTGATGGAAAAACTTCGGGACCAAACACCTTCAAAGGTTCTCTTGGAAATAAACTCTGAGAAGATTTGACCAAACTGGATATAGTTGATTATTAGGCCGGGTCGAAAAGGGGTCAAGGTCAAGATTTTGCTCAGGTACATATTGTGAGGTTGATCATTTTGTAATAGTAGTATCCACACCAAAAATCAAGGCTGTGGGACCTTCGCTAACCCCCCCTACCGATACTCACTTTTTTCCATATGAATTTGTATGGGAAATAGGCCAAAAATCGAAAATCGTAAAAATCGACCCTAAATATTAATTTTTTTGCTTTCGGATGGCCAAAATCGAGTTCCCCGGCACGAATTACATCAGAATAGACCATTCACCAACTTTTTTTGCGATCGGGGGGTAGGGTCTTAAATCTGGTGCTGACTCAGCACCGGATATAAGACCTAATATTACATTATTTTTGTTTTTTCTCTCCAGATTCCTATTTAGGTACCTAGAATGTTAAAAGTTTGTATTAAAATATGTTATTTAATTTTAAAATATCAGTAATAAGTAAAATATAGTTAAAATCTTAGTAAATTAAATTATGGCTACTAGAAAAAGAAGCCACAATGCAGCCTTCGGATATCCAGCAAAATTTTCATCTGCCATGACACCATCAAAAGCTGATGTTGTAAGGCACTTCCATTTTATTGTTAGAGAGGAAGAATCTAAAGCACAGGGTAAAATAAGTAAAAATGATTGCTATAACGTAGTTGTTCAAGATATAAATGAAATTTGGCAAAAATTTTCTTCCCCAACAATTGATACAAAGGGAATTTATGTTGGAGTTACTAGACTTATAGAAGATGCTGATAAGTTAACTAAATGCCCTATGATAAAAAGAAATGAAAAATATGAAAAATTAAAGAAATACGATGAGATGTTTGATATATCTCCATGCCACTGTTATGATAAAGGCATAAGAGATAGAAAACTTTGTAGGTGTGAACATAAAATACCTATTATAGAATGGGAAGTTTTTATTGGTCAAAAAGAGAGAAAAAAAACCAGTTCGGAAAAATTGATAAAAAAACTACTTCAAGTAATTTGAGAAAGTTGGGCAAAATCCAAAAAGCACAGGAAAGGGAAAAGAAATCAAAAGAAAAATTAAGAGAAGCAAGGGAATTTGCATCATCAGAAGTGATAGATGATGATAATGAAAATGAAGATGTTGATTTTCAAGACAGAGAGGACTTAGATTATGAAGAAGACTTAGAATTAATAGAAAATTTTCAAAATAGATATACCTATGAAAATTTAGCCAAAACTTCAGAATGAGCAATTGCTTCAGATTAGAACTAAATCTCTAGAAATACTAGATTTTCCATGTCACAGCCAAAGTGTTGAACTTAGTAACTAAATCTAGCCAGGAAAGAATTGGTTATATTAATCAGCCTAAATTTATTTTAAATACTTTAGTCTAGAAAAGAACTGCCTACTTTTGAGTGGAAAGGTCAATGGAAGGAATAAAAAAAACATTAGATTTAGGTAAAAAATTTTATTGAATTTCTCTCTTAATTTCTAAATTTCTACCAATAATAGCTAAAAATTTATGTATTCAAATTTTTTTTTTTCATGCATTTTTGTATTTTTTTAATTTTTTTTCATTAAAAAATAAATATAACTATTTTGTAAGAACTTTGGTAATAAAAAAAATTTGAAGTAAATCACAAATTATCTCGAATTTTATGAATTTTCTGAAAAAACAAACCAGTAGGGAGGGGTAGGGGTCCTCAGAATTCAAAAATATTTTACCAGGGTGTTACTATGATTGATTGAACCACCTCACACTATGTACCTAAGAAATAAAAAATTTGACCCGGCCTATTGATTATACCCCTGCAGAGGGCAACATTATAGAAGTTTCAGCCAATATTGTTAAAAGTTTCAGCAGTGACCAAAAATATATGTATGAAATGTGCATTAGCATACAATCTGGACGCATCTCACAAGCGTTAGCCACCAGATCCCCAGGTGCCCTCCATCATGCAAGATGGCTAGGGTTGCCAGGCGTCCCATATATACAGGACATGTCCTGTATTTAATGATTTTGTTCTGTGTCCTGTATTGACTTTATCAGGACGCCTTAAATGTCCTGTATTAAGATTTTTTAAAAATAAATTGCAAAATTCAGCAGTTTAGAGCTGTACGATTTGGAATTTTCAATATTTTTATTTGTACTACTTGTACTCATAATGCTAATGTTGAGCGTGTTTTCTTGTTAATGAATGTTCAATGGACAAAAGAACGAAATAAGTTGGATGTGACCACAGTAGAAGCTATGTTACAATGTAAATGGAACATAGACTGCCAGTGCAAGGAATTTTATAAGCAAGTTCTGCAAAACAAGGACCTGTTAAGGAGAGCCGAGTCATCAGTGAAATATAATTAAAGGTATGATTTAAATACTTATATATTTTACTTAGATAAGAAATTGATATTTTGGTAACAGGGTCTCGCCTGCGTAAAGTTAAGCTGATTAAATTTTTAATTTAACCCAGATGACCGTGTTACCAATATTTTTTAGTATATAAGTTTGTCCCATGCAGTAATATTATTTTATCTCAATTTACGTATGTATATGCAAATTAGAAATCATTTGAATTTAAATTTGAACAGGGTGTCCTATATTTCTATTTGGCAAATCTGGCAACCCTAAAGATGGCTAACATGAGCAAACAGAATCCTGCGCTTATATGTCTACACGGAATCCAGACAAAAACATCCAAGACCTAGTAAAAATTATAATGCTGGTTTATGCTCCAGGCTGGTTTTGAATAAAGTCTCATCCAAAGGCAAATGAGGGAGCATCTAATTTTTGGTATATCATGCACTTGCTTAAAGGCTTAGATAAAAAGCATCGGATGATTATGGAGCGTGTCCTCAGAAATAACACCTATTTTACCCACCCAGAGAATATCATACTCTCAATGATAACAGACACAAGAGGAGGTCAGCAAGCTGGTTCTTCAGCACATCATTCAAGCAAGAACTAGGAGCAGTGGTGTAGTGCTAAATAAAGAAGTGAGGGAATGCATTTTGAGTGTTACTCAGATGCGGGGGGGGGACAATGGCGAGCGCGGCGAGCCCATACAGCTGGGGGTCCGGGGGCACTGTAAGCCCCCGGGAAATCTCTTGAAATCTGACCAATTTCAGGGATATTTTGAGGTCATGTGCACTGGATATTAAGATATATTCCAAAGTTGAAGATGCAGTATTTCCAGTGTCATTAGATATATGACATCCAGTACGATCAATAAAAATAGCTAGCAACTGGAATGATTAACTAAAAAAAAGTTAACAACTGGTATGCCGTGGTGACTGTTTCACCAGATCTTTATAGGCTAGCATTGCCTCAGTCGAAGCTAAAAGAAATGAAACAGTTAATGATTCTTTCTCATATTTCTTCTAGGGGTAGGAATTAAAATTTCATGACATTAGAGATTTGTAAGTTCAGATTTATTTGAAATAGTGAGGGAATGCCGTTCCGTCTACCAAAAAAAGTAAGGGAACGCTGTTCCCACGCGTTCCCACAGCACTACACCACTGACTAGGAGCACCAATGCGAGAAATTTTGAGCTGCCAAAAACACTGAACTTTGAAGCAGATGATTATCCTAGCATGGTTGACTGGGACAACGAAACCATCACCCCTCCACCTATTTTACAGAATTTGACAAATGATGATCATCTTAAAGTTTGAAATCAACCACTTCAGCTTATTCCTTTTCCCTGTCACAGCCAGGGGGTAAACATGCTGTAAATGTTGTAACAGAAGCATCACAAGATAGAATTGGTTATGAAAACAGACAAATTTATTTTGAATGTACTGGAGTCGAGAAAAAAGCTACCTGTGTTCCAATGGAAAGGCCAGTGGTGTCAGTAATTTACGATTTTAAATTCCTTAAGGTGAATATTTTGATTTTAGTATGCTTCAATTGATTCTTTAAGTAATATACAGAGAAAGATTTCTTATTATATATATATTTATATATAACTTACTTTAACTTTACTTATATTATTATTTACTTTAATCTTTGTCATTTATCAGGTTTTTTTTATTCAAAGAATTGGTTTCAATTTCATTTCAATTTAAAAAAAGGGGGGGCATATGCAATGGGTGGGGGGTGGGGGGGTGGGGGCATAGCGGTGTAATTACAGTGCGTAGAATAAGAATACAAAATTTCGACCCCCCCCCCCTAATAAGAAGGTCAGTCACGTTCTCTTCAGCATCTCACTTTTTGGTTTATATTCTTTTACTTTTTTCTTTTCACATATTGGGAACCCCAACTCAGGGTTTAACCAGATCTGTGTTTAGTTGCTGATGATGCTTCCAAGGGCTATTCTCAAGATAGTGACACAATCCCAGATTGTTTCCAGTTGTATATCTGAGGCTGTTGGGTTGTTTGGTATTTTCTCTAGATAAAAGTTTAAGTTCTTTTTGAGCAGCCCAGTTGCTCCCATTATCACTGGTATTATTTCTATTTCATACAATGACCACATTCTTTTTAGGTCATTCTTCAGATCCTGGTATTTGGTTATTTTTTCCTTTTCTGTTCGGTTTAGTCCATAATCAGTGGGGATGCTTGCATCAATAAGCTGTCCCTTGCTATTCTCTGTCCCATATTACTATATCCAGTTTGATTGCTCTGTTTTGGATATATCTTCCTGTAGGGATGATTTTGTCGTAATATATAGTGACAGTAGCATTCCCACCACATCTGGTTTGTACTCCCAGTGGTGGGGAGGCACTTCTATTTTGTAATGGTAGTAGATTTTCGAGTATATAAGCCTGCACACTTTGTTGTGTTTCATGGTATAATGCCCCTCAGTCAGCAGGGTCTAGCACCCAAATAGAAGATGTGCTACACTATCAACCTCGGCTCTACAAAATCTGCATTTATCATCATTACTAATGCCAGCCATTTTTGGAATCCATTGGTATACAGTGCTAGGGCGGGTCGTACTCAGGTGACAACATGAATCTGAAGGAAATCCTACCATCAGGGGTGTCTAAATTGTGTGTTTTCACATGGGGAATTCAAATATGAGCTTATTTTTTGGATAGGATATAACTAACCTACATCATTTTGTATTTCTAAATTGCCAATTTTACCCTTTTGAACCCCTTTATAATATATTAAAAGATATAAGGTAAATCATTTATATTGACAAGGCCAAATCAACTTTACATATATTTATTAATAGGTGAACTGCATGTATATCACTGGATATAATTACAAAGATCATTCTCCTGACATCTTGAACTTTGCCAGGTTGCACAAATCCTGCTTTGACTCAGACTTGGACATCAGCTTCTTGCTGGTCTCCTGAGCCCTGATCCCTCCATCCCTCTTTTCCTGTGAGAAGTACTTAGCAGAAGCCTCAGTCACCATTTTAACAACCCTCTCAATGCTTTGTGTGTGGCAAGGCCAGTTGCGCACCTCCATGGGGGTGTTGATGAAGTTTTTCACCTCCGAGGTGCTTAGAGAGCAGGTGAGAGGTGGCTCTGACACACCTTCTGACCAGCTGATCAAGTCACCGATGCTGGAAGCATCACAATTGATGTCAGGTGTCCTTCTACTCCTAACAGAGGAGTCCCCCAGCTGAGTGTCCGGGTCCCCCTCTCCCCTGATGGCCAGGATTCTCTCCACCCCTTCAATCCTCTCCTTCTGATCCTCAGAGCAGAGTAGTGTTTGGAGGATGACTTCACTGTGGGCATACCAAGCAGATCTTCTCACAGTTGGCATCACAATATGCAGCACCTCCTTTCTCTGGGACTTGAGGCAGTCCAGCTGAAAGAGGATGTGCCTAGGCCCTTCGATCCAGGAGTGCTTGACCTTCACATTGAACCAACATGGGTAATACACTCCAATGATGAATTCCACAATGAATTGCAGAATCTTCAGGTTCTTTCCTTTAAGTCCGTGCTTTGACACCCAGAGCCTGAGAAGTCTGTTCGCTGTGGTGAGCCAGCGGCTGTGGTTTACCGGTCCTATCTCTAACAGAGCCAGCCCTGCAGGAAGTACTCCATCCCTGACTGCACAGACAATTTTATAGCCATAGTATTGATCAGTTGAGAGATCTTGAATGACCTTGTCAGGAAGCTTGATCAGTGGAGGGCCAACAGAGATTCGGGTGAAGTTTGGATTGATATCAAAGTCTGTAGCAGAATCAAGCTTTCCTATTGGCCCGGATAATTTTTGTCTGACAGAGTAGGGCCATCAAGGTCAACAATGAGATGGCGCAGGGGAAGTTCAACAGTGTGCAGGTTGCACACCAACCAGACCAGCTTTCTCCCCAGGTGCAGCTCCAGCTTCCGCATTACTCCAGCTTTCACACCAGTGTTGACATTTGTTGAGTCTCCTCCAATGGCCAACAAGGTCTTATCATAACCCTCTCTTTCAGCCAGGCAAACAGGACCTTAGCAATCTTCTCCGCATGTGACTCCTCTTTAGTTGCTTTCTCTGGGGTAAAGTGGAACAGATAGTAGCTGCCAGGCTCACTAACAACACTATAGTGTTCTTCCTTGATCTTTGCGGGAAAAGATTGGTCACTGCCCTCAGCTTCCATCATCACATTGGTCAGGTCAATCAAAGAGGATGCAAGAGATCCCCCCCTCCTCCCTGCACTATCCCCTCACTGCAAGCCGAGGTGGTAAAATAGCTTCATAAATCATGAGTCACTTCAAATATTTCACAAAACGTTTTAGAATGTTCTGAAACGTTACATTCTAGCCTCTGAGAAAGGTGGCTCAGAAAATGGCCTTATGCGCGCCAGAAAACCGTCAAAATATTTCATATACCAAACTGTATGATAATTACAATTAAGTGGAATGGCACACCTTTTTATTTGAGTATTTAATTATTATTATTATTATATGAATTACATTATGTGTGTTTATATGAATTAGTTAGAACAATGCTCTATGAGAGATAACGTGAGCAGCCATGATAGAAAACGTGAGAAGACATTCTGGGGTAACTACAATAGTAAAATAATCAATAATTTAATAATAATCAACTGCAAAATGATGTAGGTTAGGGTTATCAGAATTAAATATTTTCTTCAGAATTGTGTTCTATACCAAAATATGTCATTTGAACACCCCTCTCCATTGATTTAAAAAAAAATGCATAGTATGACCCGCCCTAAATTACAATGCTTGGTCTTGTGCTCCAAGAATCAACCTTTCACTGTCCTATTTCAGCCATTCCAGGGATCTTTCCTTATCTATATAGTCAATTTCTAGCTCTGTGATTATCTTCCTGCCCTAGCATGTTGTCTTCAAGTTTCTTTGACACTGCTGTACCCACCTTAGGTATATTTAGTTCTTGTTTTTTTGGCTGTTACTTAGCTGGAGTCTCTGGTGTTCCTATTTCTTCAACCAGTGCACTGTCAGTGAATTCTTAAGTGGACCTAAAGATTCCCAATCTGTGATGCACTGTGGGAACAAATGTCACATTTAAAAGGCTTTTCACTATTGGTTTATACTCTTTTTAGAATACTTTTTATAGCTGTGAGTGGGGCTTCCACCTGAAGCCAAACACTCCAACTATGTCTGAACTTGCCTAGCGCTCATTTGAGGAGGGCAACTGTGCCTTTTAATGCCCCTATTTGGATTTCTATGGCCTGGGGTTGTCCTGGGAATGAATTCAGGTAAGTTGTTAAATTGTTCTTCATCATACCTGTTGCACCAACTATGATGGGGAGAATGGCAGCCTATTTCAATTCCTAGCTTCTCTTTGTATCATATATCAGTGACTGATATTTATTAATTTTTTCCCTTTCCACTCTGTTGAGGACATTTGGGATACTGACCTTAATAACTTTCCCCTCTTCTCCATCCACACTACTATGTCAGGTTTTACTGCTGAGTTGTTTTATAAAAGTGGCAGTTGGAATTATCATCATAATAGATAGTGTAATGGTTATTTCCAGTAGCTAACTGGTGCAAGTGTATGGTCCCATACATTTTCACTGCATTCCAGTTCTAATGCTGTCATAATCTTCCAGTGGATATATTTACAAATTTTATTGTCTAGCTGTATAGTACCCATCTACCATGAGCACCCTACAACCTGATATTAGATGACCAGCACTTTCCACCTGAATATGACAGAACCTACATCTGTCATTATTACTGAGTCCAGCCATTTTTTTAAATGCATTTGTTAGGAGTGCAAGATCTTGGGCACCCAGTATTAGTCATTCTCCATCATATTGCAGAACTCCTCTCCTTAGCCATTCCAATGATCCTCCTTTATTAATAGAGTAGTCCTTCTGTAGTTCTTGATAGTATTTTCCAGCCCTTTGGTGTTGTTCCTATTCTTCTGCATGTTTGGCCTGTTGTTCCAGCAAATTTTCTGCAGCTTTTCATAGCTATTAATGTGGCTGGGACTCTTTCAATTTCTACTTCTTCTGTCAAAATATTCCTTCCAAAGTGATGGGCCAGTTTGGTTATGGAAGTTCGTTGAGTTACCCTTGTGGTGTGGTGTTCATGAACCACAGCTATTGTAGGGTTTGTAGAGCTCCTCAGACACTGCTCAGTGTTGATGGTCGATGATCAGTGCAGCTGGTTAACCTCAGTCAATCCCATTCCTCCCAGTTTCCTTGGTAGGTACAGTCTGGGAAGACACTGGTTCCAGTATGCTATTCTATTTAGAGTCAGGATTTTCCTGGTCTTAACATCTAGTTTGTTCAGTTCTGATTGTGGTCAGTCTATTATCTCTCTACTATAATTAATAACACGGATGGCAAGTTGATCTATAGCTGTTATTTTGTTCTTTGATGTAAGTTGGGTCTTGCAGATCTTTTCTAGTCTTTGTACATACTCTCCACTGATTTTCTCTCGCATTTGCCAGTATTCTATATTACCATTCTTCTATTCCAAGGTATTTGTAGGAACTACCCTCTTCCAAGTCTTTGATCTCAGTGTCTCTTCTTAAATTGATGTTATGGGTTTGTATTTTCTTGCCCTCCCTAAGTGTACACTTTGCACACTATCCAATCCAAACTTCATTTTTGTCACTGGAGTAAGTATGTACACTCCATAATAGGTATTCCAGGTTTTGGTCAGAGTGCATACAGCTTCAGATCATCCATAAACAGTAGCTGGTTCAAAACACTGTCTGGATTTCTTCATCTAGTTTGACTGAGGTTGTAGCCCTTGTTGTTATTGCTAAGTAGTTTGCTTAGGGGGTCCAGGGTGAGACAGAATAACAAGGGTGACAAACTGTCTCCATGGAATATACCCCTCATAATCTTGACATGGGGGATGGTTTTTTTTTCATTTTCATGGGTGAGATGGATGTTTCTTCCCCATTTCAAAATCTAGTTTGTTAAAGTACTAATAATTGTAGGATGGATTTTGTACAATTTAAGGCATTTCAGAATCCAAGAGTGTGAGACATACTCAAATGCCTTTTGATAGTCTATCCATGACATACTTAAGTTTCTGCCTCTTTTCTTACAGTCTTCAAGGATAGTTTTGTTGATGAGCTGCTGATCCTTTGTTCCAAAACAGTTTCTTTTACATCCTTTTTGCTCTTTCTCCAGATAGTCTCCAGCATCTAGATGTTCATATATACTGTCTGCAATTAGGCCTGTAAATAGTTTATAGGTGGTGATGAGGCAGCAGATTGGGTGGTATTTATTTGGGAGATTTGTCTCACGAGTCTTAGAGATGAGGGTTGTATCTCCACTTGTAAGCCATTCTGGTGTTTCTTCTTCTCCTAGCAAAATTCTGTGAAAAGGAGCAGTGAAATGATGGTGTAATGCTGTGATCTGTTTCAGCCAGAAATTTGGGAGCTTATCTAGGCCAGGTTTTTCAAAGTTTGAGAATTTTGCCAATTTCCTTATCTTATCTTATCTTCCATTATACATACCTCCACCATTTCCAATTTACCCTCATTTGCTACCCTGATGGTCTCTATCCAGTCAGCATCCTGGCCTTGGAAGAGGCCAGCAGCGTAATTTACTTCATTAAGTTCAGTAAGGCCTGTGTTGTCTGGGACTAGTCTATTAATTGCTGCATTTACTCTGTATAATAAATATTTAAACTGGCTATTTTTACTAAGTTTGATCAGTTGGGGCCAGGCTTTCCTATTCATGGTTTTAACAATTTCAATTACACTTGCTAATTCCTCCTCTGTTTCTATTTACTGTAAATCTAGATCTTCATGTTGTGGTGGTGGTGAAGGGGGGGGGGGGGTCTTGATCTGGCTGGGGAAGGTAATGATAAGGCAGAGGATCCAGACAAACTGGATGGTGAGCCACCCATTCCTATCTGGTGGTTTGGATTGATTAAAGAATGTTGGCTGGTGTGCTGCCTGCTTTGTGTATCTAATGAGGTATCAGATGCATCGTCATCAATGGTTTGCGCTGTATCAAGGTGCTGGAATAGTGGAATAGGGTTTGTTATTGGGCTGGTTTCATTGTGGATAAGCTTGTCTATTTCATCATTCATGTATACTATTTCTTGTTCACTAAATACTCTCTGGGCTATGAAGTTGTGCTTCTGAGTAGTCAATCTTGTGGCTGGAGTCTCTCTCTTCCATGGGAAAAGTAGAAGCAGCTCTCTCTCCATTCCCTTGTGATGCCCTTCTGTCTCCCATGCTTCTCTCTGGCATACTTTGTATGCCAGACTAGACTCACCAATTTGAGTTCTTAAATGTCTCTTAAGAGTAGAATAGCTAATGCACTGTAGGAACCAGTGTTACATTTAAAAGGTCCCCCACATTGATCCCATTAGTGAAGTTTCTTCTTCTCTGGGACAAAAAAGTTGTACCATTGCTCTCCTCACCCACCCTGGTGCGTAAGCAGGTTGAGGGGACCTTTTTATTTTGGGTGACATCGTGCCAGTGTGTGAGCTTTCCTTAGTAGACATTATGTCCCAGTCTTGATTGTGGAAAGTTACATCCAGGTGGGAGGGGTTTACCCCACACCCATCCCTTATTTTGTCACCTTTTATGACACACTGGGACCACGTGGGAAGTATTCTTTAAATCCCCTATCCCAGGGATAGGGTATACCTGGGATAGGGGGTATGAACTCTTAAATGCTTTTGAAGACCACTTTTGTGTGCTGCAGTGTAAGAACAAATCACATTTAAAAGGTTTTTCTCTTTTGGTTTGGCTTAGCCTTGATTTACCACTAACATTACATTCTTTTTTCTTTTCTCCAATGGTTCAGTTTATTGCATCATACCAACATATGTTTTTTGTTGGGCCCATTGTCCGATGTAACTGCTGGGGTCCAGGGTCAATACCTTGACCTGGTGGGATCCCACGCATTGATCCCTTTATGAACTCCAGTGTGAATTCTTAAATGTCTCTTAAGAGCAGAACTATCTGATGCACTGTAGGAACAAGTGTCACATTTAAAAGGCTTTTCACTCTTTTGGTTTATACTCTCTTGTATTTTTTATAGTTGGTAGTGGGGCTTCCACCTGAGGCCAAACACTTTGACTATGTCTGAACTTATCCTAGCATTCATTTAAGGAGGGTAGCCATTCCTTTTAATGCCCCTGTTTGGATTTCCATGACCTGGGGCTGTCCTGGGATTGAGTTCAGGTAAGTTGATAGGTTGTTTTTCATCATACCTGTTGCCCCAACTATGATGGGGAGAATGGCAGCTTCTTTCAATCTCCAGTTTCTCTGTCATACATAAGCGCCTGGTATTTAATAATTTTCTCCCTTTCCCCTCTATTAAGGCCATAGTCATTTGGGACACTGACCTCAATAAGTAAGGGACTCCTTTCCCTATTGTCCCACACTACTATGTCCAGTTTTACTGCAGAATTATCTATAAAAGTGGCTGTTGGAATTACTGTGTCAGTATATTGTATAATGGTTGTTTCAGGTAATTGGTGCAGGTGTGTGGTCCCATACATTTTTATTACATTCTAATTCTAATGCTATCATGATCTTCCAGTGGATATATTTGCAAATTTTATCATGTTTGGCTGTGTAGTACCCCTCTGCCAGGAGCACCCTGCAGCCTGATATTAGATGGCCAACACTTTCTACCTCAACATGACAAAATCTACACTTGTCATTATTACTTATTCCAGCCATTTTTTTAAATGCATTTGTTAGGAGTGCAAGATCTTGAGCACCCATTATTAGTCGCTCTCCATCATATTGCAGAACTCCTCTCCTTAACCATTCCAATGATCCTTCTTTGTTGATATAGTCCTTCTGTAATTCCTGACTATTTTCCAATTCTTTAATGTTTTTCCCATTCTTCTGCATGCTTGGCCTGTTGTTCCTGAACAAATCTTTCGCAACTTCTCCTAGCTATTAAGGTGGCTGGTACTCTTTCAGTTCCTACTTATTTTGTCATATTATTGCCTCCAAAATGCTGAGCCAGTTTGGTTATGGAAGTATATTGCGTTACCCTTGTGTTGTGGTGTTCACAGACCAGAGCTATTGTAGGACTACTCGAACTTTTCAGATACTGCCCAATGCTGATGGTCGATGATCGGTGCAGCTGGTTAACCTCAGTCAATCCCATTCCTCCCAGTTTTCTTGGTAGGTACAATTTGGGAAGACTGGTTCCAGTATGTTGTTTTATTTAGAGAGGATTTTTCTCGTCTTAACATCTAGTTCATTTAGTTCCAATTGTGGCCAGTCTATGATCCCTACACTATAAATGATAACAAGGATGGCGAGTTGGTTTCTGGCTGTTATTTTGTTCTTTGATGTAAGTTGGGTTTTGCAGATCTTTTTCAGTCTTCATACATACTCTCCACTGATTTTCTCTCACATTTGCCGGTGTTCTATATTTCCACTTCCTTCTATCCCAAAGTATTTGTAGGAACTATCCTCTTCCAAGTCTTTAATCTTAGTGTCTCTTCCTAAATTGATGTTATGGGTTTGTATTTTCCTGCCACCTCTAAGTGTACACTTAACACACTTGTCCAATCCAAACTTCATTTTGATGTCACTGGAGAAAGTATGAACAATCCTTAATGGGCATTCCAGGTTTTGGTCAGAGTCTGCATACAGCTTCAAATCATCCATAAACAGTATGGGGTGTCAGGAAATGATTGCCCCCCCTGTAGAGCAAAAACTAGAAGAGATAGATAAAAACCGGCAAGACCACTTGAAAGAGCGTTAAAATCTGAATAAAAACCATTACATTCTATTCCTGTGATTTTAATTCTTACCATTTTTTTCCCCACAGAAACCATGGCATCATCTATTTTGAACGATTCAGAGAAAAAGTGAGTTCTTGACCGCATTCGAGCTGTCACATTTCGTGAAGCAAAGGAAGCTGGTGCAACTTTCATAACTCGACACTGGGTGGCTGAGAGATTAAAAAGATCAGAAGACTTTGTCAAAAGGAATTGGAATAAGAATCCTGAAGATTGTGAAACAGAATTTTGAGGAGGAAGACCGGAGAAATTATCTCAAGAATCGAAAGACATTGTGCTTGATGCATCACGGTGCCGAAAGAAGAGCTGCTCTGAGGTAGCGAAAGAGATACTTATCCGTCGTGGTAAGATAGTCAATCGGCAACTTGTGCATCAATTTCGAGTTCACCAAGGCTTGAGTGCTTGGCATGAAATAGCTAAGCCACAGAAGAGTGATCTTAATATTGAAGATCAGCTATGGTTTTGTGATTATCTTGAGGAATGGACGGAAGACGATTTCCTTCACTTGGTTGTCAGCGATGAATTCTTCGTTTATGTCTCCAGAAAACCAAATTTTCAGAATGATTGGGTTTGGGCAACAACTCCTGATGAAGTCCCAGACGACCAGAAGTATTGAGAAATAGTAAAAAATCCAGCATGTGTGGGTGTTTTCATTATGTTCTCTATTCGGAAGCTCATCTGGGTTATCAAACCAAGAGGAACCAGTTGGGATGGGCCTTATTTTCGAAATGTAATTTTAGCCCAACATGTAATTCCATTTTTGAAAGACCCCGAGTGTGTTTTGGATGTTGAACAGGCAACCTTTCTTCACGACAAAGCCCCCTGTATGAAAGCACTTGCGACTCAACAACTGATTAAGGACAATAACATTGATTTTTTCGGAAATAATGAATGGCCTGGCAATTCTCCCGATCTTAATGTCTGTGAACATGTCGGATCCATCATGAAGGATTGGGTGGAGTCCTTAATGCTGGAACAACCCATTCAGAATTGGTATTCAACAGAAATTATGACTGCAAAGATCAATGAAGTCCTTGAAGAAATGAGTCATGATACCGATCTCTGAGACACTTCTGGGATCATACCCCCGTCGATTAATGGCCATCAGAGCTGCAAATGGGGGCAACACCCAATATTAAAACAAGTGTTTTTTATTCAAAATTAAACGCTCTTTCGCGTGACACCCTTTAGATGGTTCAGTACAGTGTCAGGATTTCTTCGCCTAGTTTGACTGAGGTTGTAGCCCTTATTATTATTGCTAAGTAGTTTGCTAAGAGGTCCAGGGTGAGGCAGAATATACCCCTCATAATCTTGACATGGGGAATGGATATTTTCCCATTTTCATGGGTAATTGTTTGGGTAAGTGGTGTTTCTTTGCCATTTTGTAATCTGGTTTGTTAGTGTGCTAATAATGGTTGGGTGGATTTTGTACAGTTTAAAGCATTCCAAAATCCATGAGTGTGGGACACTATCAAATGCCTTCTGATAGTCTATCCATGCCATACTAATGTTTCTGCCTCTCTTCTTACAGTCTTCAAGGATAGTTTTGTTGATGAGCAGCTGATCCTTTGTGCCTTAGCAGTTTCTTCTACATCCTTTCTGTTCTTTTTCCAGATAGTCTCCAGCATCCAGGTGTTCATATATACTGTCTGCAATTAGGCCTGTAAAAAGTTTATAGGTGGTGGTGAGACAGCAGATTGGGCAGTATTTATTTGGGAGATTTGTCTCACAAGTCTTAGGGATGGGAGTTGTCTCCACTTGTAAGCCACCAGTGTGAATTCTTAAATGGTTCTTGTTTCAAAATTTCTGATGCACTGTAGGAACAAGTGTCACATTTAAAGAGCTTTACATTTTCTTGGTTTATACTCTTTTTAGTACTTTTTATAGCTGTAAGTGGGGCTTCCACCACAAGCCAAACACTTCAACTATGTCTGAACTTGGCATAGCATTGATTTGCTCCACTAACATTGTGTTCTTCTGCCTGCTCCATTTCTCAAACTGAGTATTCGGAGCAGTGCAAAATTATCTTTTCTCCAATGGTTCAGTATATTGTTATACTGACATAGGTTTCTTTTTGGGACCATTTTCCGTTGTAACTGCTGGGGTCCAGGGTCAATAAGTACTTTGACCTGGTGGGATCCCCTACATTAATCCCTTTGGTGAAGTTTCTTCTCCTCTGGGACTGAGAAAAGTTGTACCATTGCTGACCTCACTCACCCTGGTGCATAAGCTGGTTGAGGGGGACCTTTTTATCCTGGGTGACATCCTGCCAGTGTGTGAGCTTTCCTTAGTAGACATTACATCTCATTCTTGTTTGTGGAAAGCTACATACAGGTGGGAGGGGTTTCCCCCAGCACTCATCCCTTATTTTTAGTCGCCTTTTACGACACGCTGGGAACATGTGGGAAGTATTCTTAAATGTGCCTTAAGAGCAGAACTAACTGATGCACTGTAGAAACAAGTGCCACATTTAAAAAGCTTTTTACTTTTTTGTTTTATACTCTTTCTAGCATTTTTAAAAGCTGTAACTGGGGCCTTCCACCCAAAACCAAACACTTCAACTATATCTGAACTTGGCCTAGCGTTGATTTTCCACGAGGATTACGTCCTTTACTTTTCTCCAATGGCCCAGTTTATTGTGTCATACCAACATATGTAACTGCTGGAGTCCAGGGTCAATACCTTGACCTGGTGGGATCCCCCGCATTGATCCCTTTGGTGAAGTTTCTTCTCCTCTGGGACTGAGAAAAGTTGCACCATTGCTCTCCTCACCCACCCTGGTGTGTAAGCAGGTTGAGGAGACCTTTTTATCCTGAGTGACATCCTGCCAGTGTGTGAGGTTTCCTTAATACACATTACATCCCATTCTTGTTTGTGGAAAGCTACATACAGATGGAAGGGATTTCCCCCGTACCCATCCCTTAATTTTAGTTGCCTTTTACGACACGCTGGGACTATGTGGGAAGTATTCTTTCAAATCCCCTATTCACCAGTGTGAATTCTTAAATGTGCCTTAAGATTCCCAATCTGTGAAGCACTATAGGAACAAATGCCACATTTAAAAGGCTTTTCACCAGTGTGAATTCTTAAATGTTTCTTAAGATCTGAATATTGTGATGCACTGTAGGAACAAGTGCCACATTTAAAAGGTTTTTCACCAGCATGATTTCTTAAATGTCTCTTAAGGGCAGAACTACCTGATGCACTGTAGGAACAAGTGCCACATTTAAAAGGCTTTTCACCAGTGTGAATTCTTAAATGTGCCTTAAGATTCCCAATGACTGATGCACTGTAGGAACAAGTGTCACATTTAAAAGGCTTTTCACCAGTGTGAGTTTTTAAGTGTTTTGTAAGAGCAGAACTATCTGATGCACTGTATGAACAAGTGCCACATTTAAAAGGCTTTTCACCAGTGTGAATTCTTAAATGTTTCTTAAGATCTGAATATTGTGATGCACTGTAGGAACAAGTACCACATTTAAAAGGCTTTTCACCAGTGTGAATTCTTAAATGTGCCTTAAGATTCCCAATGACTGATGCACTGTAAGAACAAGTGTCACATTTAAAAGGCTTTTCACTTATGTGAATTCTTAAATGTTTCTTAAGAGCAAAAGTATTTGATGCACTGTAAGAACAACTGTTACATTTAAAGGGCTTTACACCAGTATGAATTCTTAAATGTCTCTTAAGAGCAGAACTATCTGATGCACTGTAGGAACAAGTGTCACATTTAAAAGGCTTTACACTTGTGTGAATTCTTGAATGTCTCTTAAGAGCAAAAGTATTTGATGCACTGTAGGAACAAGTGTCACATTTAAAAGGCTTTTCACCAGTGTGAATTCTTAAATGTATCTTGAGACTCCCAATTTGTGATGCACTGTAAGAACAAGTGTCACATTTAAAAGGCTTTTCACCAGTGTGAATTCTTAAATGTCTCTTAAGAGCAAAAGTATTTGATGCACCGTAAGAACAACTGTCACATTTAAAGGGCTTTTCACCAGTGTGAATTCTTAAATGTCTCTTAAGAGTAGAACTATCTGATGCACTGTAGGAACAAGTGTCACATTTAAAGGGCTTTACCCCAGTGTGAATTCTTAAATGGTTCTTGAGTTTCGAAATTTCTGATGCATTGTAGGAACAAGTGTCACATTTAAAGGGCTTTACACCAGTATGAATTCTTAAATGTTTCTTAAGAGCAGAACTATTTGATGCAGTGTAAGAACAAATATCACATTTAAAAGGTTTTTCTCCGGTGTGAATTCTTAAATGGACCTTCAGAGCATAACTATTTGATGCACTGTAAGAACAAGCATCACATTTAAAAAGCTTTTCACCAGTGTGAATTCTTAAATGAATTTTAAGTTTGTGATGCACCTTGGTTTGATAAGAACAAAATGAACACTGATACTTTTCCTCTCTCTCTCTCGTATTAATATATTCTTTGTTCATAAAGTCAGCTGCAGTCATTTTCTGTATGTTCACTCTTCTTTCCAATTTATTTTCACCCATCTGGAAAACAATAATGACCTCATTCAACATTTTTTTATAAAACTCATTACCACATTGAAATTATTCATATATCATACTAATGATGATGATGATGATAATAATAATAAAAATTATGCTTATCAAGTAAAAAAATTTAAACTTAACTATTTTTACTTTGTTAGAATTTAAAGTTAAAATTAACTCTCTCAATTTCAACCTTGACTTTACCCAAATCTGAAGTTTATTCCACTTCCAAGTTAAAAAGCAAGGCTAATTTCTATTAAAGAAAGCTTCCCAACACAAACAAAATTCAAATTCATAAATAAAGAGTCAAAACCAAAGTACCACAACTTTTACTGGATGGATGAGCTGATTGCATTTTATCTGTCTGTATTTTAACTGACCTAAAATTTTTGCTTGCTTTGAAAAATGATAGAAAGTTTAAATCCTGAGATTTGTTTACAGTTCAATTTTGTCTTTGACTAACTTTGAGTGATGAAATAAAAATTGAATTTTGAATTTTACTTTGAATTCTAAGTAACTGATTTAGTTTTAAGTTTCATTTTCACTTCTATTTTGCCTTTTGACTTCTGAATTTAAATTAGGACTGAAGTCAGTCACAGTTAATGATAAAACTCAAACTTAAAGATGAATAATAAAAGCATCAAATGAAGTGTGACAATTCTGGCTTACATAAACAAAGTTCCTACTTCATATACCTAAAAGGAAATCATAAATGAAACATGCATCTTAAATTTTATACATTAAAAAAATTCTATATTTCAATGAAGAGTCTCAAGCTTAGGGCAAAAGGTATGTTTCCTGAACAATGTCTTGTATGCATTGCATAAATTGAGATATTTCACAGAAAAAGTGGAGTAGCAGCAACATTTCACTCCAATCACTGGAGCATTCTCAAGCTTGATTTTGCCAGATTACATAAATTATTTAAAATTAATTTCCACTTTCTTTCTCATTGGCTGTGCACAATGTGAGAAAATTGTAGGTACCAGTCAATCAGGGAAGTACTCTAGGGGGGGGGGGGGGGGGGGGAATATAAAGGATAGGCAGCAGTGGAACTCCCATTTCTCCTGTCACTAGCCTCCTCAGATGACATATGGAAAAAGATCAGCTACCTTGTGAGCAGTCCAGCATACTCTCAAACACACACTTGACCTAATCATCACTTCATATACATGAATCTTACACAACAATCATTTCAAAATTTATATAGCTTTGGTAACCTTTGGTTAGCTTCCACCCGAATTGTTCATTCTAACGAAGGTCAAGCTTTTCACTCCACCTTAAACCTACAGTTTAATGTGGAATCTGAACCACGCCCCATCAGCAGCCCAGCGTCTTAACCACTAGGCCACATAGGGTACCCATATATAATATATATATATATATATATATATATACACACACATATACAGGGTGTCTCAATATACATGCAACCCATGTCACTGCTAATAATTCTGCCAATATTAATGTTCTCATTCTATTTTTTCAGATTTGAAGAGAGGAGACGATAACAACTAATAATTATCAATCAAAATGCCTTGGATTGGACAAAGGAGGAAAAAATTTTTGCGTCACTACTTATTTGGAGACGAAATCATTCAAAACTGTGCAAGCGAAATTTCGCAGGAAGTTCAACTTCAACAATTATCCCCAGAAAAGCCAAATTTATCATTGGGCACACAATTTCAAGCCACAGGATCAGTAAACAATCTCAACAAGAAAGCAGAAACACCCAGATCGGCAGGAAGGTGACTGCAAGATCTCCTGACAATGTGAATGCGGTGAGAGATTCTGTCGGAAGGAGTCCGAAAAAGTCAATCCGAAGACGTTGCCAAGATCTGGGTCTTTCACGTGCGTCAGTGCAAAGAATCTTGATCAAGGATCTTCAGCTGTACCCATACAGGATCCAGATCAAGCATAAACTCACACCAGCTGACATGGCAAAAACGTGTTGTGATGTGCCGGTGGTTCGAGAACAAGATCGAAGAGGATCCTGACTTTCTTGATGATGTTTGGTTCAGCGACGAAGCACACTTCTTGCTCAGGGGTATGTCAATAGCAAGAACATGTGTTCTGGGGCACACAAGCCCCAGACGAGGTGCTTCAGAGGCCCTTGCACTCTGTGCAGGTGTCAGGGTGATTGACAACTTCGCTCGTTGGCTTCAAGTGTGTCTGCAGCGCAACGGCGGTCATGGAACATGTGCTCTAATAAATGTATCCTTTGATCTAGAGACCTCAAATCTTCAGTTTTTAATTGTTATCATATCAGCTTCCAGGAAATGTAATCTTTTTGGAGG
>JAJOZX010006939.1:242500-245000 GCA_023014485.1 Bathynomus jamesi | reverse complement strand
GCGACCCAGGGGTTAAGAACCACTGGCGTAGGGTATACTAAGTTTTTGAACGAAAAAAGTTTTATGCCCCATAGAAATAGTTATATGTGCATTAACTCTTATTTGATGTGGAGCAACCTGGTCAAATGTGTGTGGCGCAGCCCGTATGTAGTTTCAGCAATTGTATAAGTGCGGTGAGATCCATACATAGTTACATCGATTTCACTTTAAACAGATTCCGAAGTGTGTGCAACCATTCACGAGGGACATGGAATTTCCGAAAGCACATTTACTGTGGAAAGGTTTCAGGAACGTGATTGTACAAGCAAAGGAAATGTAACTGTCAGAGAGCCATATGTAAGTGTGGTGAATTAGAAAAAGCAACTTAAGTTTGCAAAGGAACATTAGAATTGGAGTCATGGAAGAGTATTCTGTGTGTGGAGTAACGAGGCCAAAATTGAAACTTTTGAAAATAAAAGGCTTAGGTCTGTGAGACAACGTAGCCATAAAAAGTTTGTCTACCTGTATTAACCCATTAGTGCTCAGCGTCACTTTACTGATTTTGTTTGGTTAACGCCAGACGATTTTATTCAGTCTCGGAAAAGACCTCCGGGCGCTAATGGGTGGGTGATCTCGATAAAGTGGGAATATGAATAAGATCATAAGACTTTGGTTTAGCATACATTGCCGAATAAAGTTCATTTCACTGGGAGGAATTCACCTACCTTCCAGTGAAACAACGCTTTAAAACCTGCTACAATACTGAAGAGGAACTACTTGGATAGGCAGAAACAGGTTGTGAGCGTCCAGGTGGTAAACCTTCCACCAAAAAGTACTTATTTAAACCCTGTTTGTGATAACAACTAAAATAATGATACCTAAAATGAAGCCGACAGCCCTACATGACCAGTGGCGTATTGTCAAATGGAAATGATGAACAATTCCTATGCAAAGGCTACAATTTCTGGTTGATTCGATTACTTCGAGATATAAAGCCATCAACCGTACTCGTGGAGTAACTAGTGAATGTTAGTCTGTCTTTGAAAATTATTTGGCGTATGTTGTATCTGTACTATTTCTTGTATTTGTACTATTTCTTGTATTTGTACTATTTCTTGTATTTGTACTATTTCTCATATTCTACAATCTAGTTCATGTATCAAATTATGAGCGAGCTTTGTTTTTCGTTTGATTTTTGCTCATATTGTATTATTGTATGTGCACTTACGCATATGATCAATGATACATATATATATACAATGTATACCACACACACACACACCACACACACACACACATATATATATATATATATATATATTGTTTTTTCTGCCAGAACACACCGGTACGGCGTACCGGTACCTTTTAATGAATTGACAGCAAAAATAAACAAAAAATATAAGAAATTAATTAATTTCCATTACAATTTTATCGTTTATTTGTTACGTGACAAATTTTTAAGCATCAATAGAGGGACGCTTTCTTCGATTGGGATGGTCATGGGTGGGATGGAAAAGCTCGTAAAAAATAGAGGAGAATTCCGGTACCTTTTTTTGTTCCAGAAAAAAGCACTGCATAATATTATATATATATATATATATATAATATATATATATACTGTTCATTTGAACTTCTTAAAAGCAACGATTCCAAGTAAAGAATCCAAGAATCCAATTTACTTACCTAGATTTTTCCTGCAATAAAACTTCGCGCAGCTGCTCAAGTAATTATACATCAAAATCTAATTACTGGAAATGTTTCGTAACTAACTAATATATATATAATATAATATATATAATATATAAACTTTACAAAGTTAAAAAAAAGGTGAACCAAATTGACGAAAATTCTTCAGTAAATTGGTTAATATTTCACAATACTATTTAAGATATTATAAATTCGTTGGTTGTTAGGGTAACAGCTGAATAATGAGGTTCTATGAATCCTTCTTACTCAACATTAGTTTTCACTTTGGAGTGAGTGATAAGTCAAAGACAAAATTTGCGAAAGCTTATGCAGGTTTGCAATTAGTAGTTGGCACTAAATGATGGACAGTTGGCACTCGAAGTTGGCTTTATTATCCTTCATCTTAATAATTCGTTCATTTACCTATGCAAAACTAGCTTTTGTAAGTAATGTAGTAGGGAAATGTAGTTGTTGAATACGTGGTTTTACGAAACCCTCTATCTTAGATTTTATCCGAACTGCAAATAATCTGACACGGAGGTTTTTCTCTGTAAAATTATCAACATAGAAAATTACAGTATTTTATTCTCTTGCGAGTGGTTTTAATGTTACTTGTAAAACCATAATATTAAATGAACATTAGTTATTAGTTTTAGTTACATACTTTAGTAGGGTCTCTTACGTATACTGCTGTGCACTGTAACTGAAATTTATAATGGTTTTAATCTTGGTAAAATTGCTTGACGTGAAATCTCTAATATAATGAGAATCCTCGTGAGAGTGCAATGTCATTGTCATGTATAATCATTAACCTTAATTAATTTATATATATATA
>JAJOZX010006939.1:197500-237500 GCA_023014485.1 Bathynomus jamesi | reverse complement strand
GGTGGAAAAAAGCTTCTGAGAAGTTTTATAGTCTTAAATTCGGGTTCTGCATAGTCAAAAACATATAATTCGACCAAAATCATTCAAATCGGCCACTGTATCAAATTATGTGGTAAACATAGTATTTCTATACCGCACATGGCGGCCATTTTGAATTTTTAGGTGGCTAACGGCTTTTTCAAAATAGTAGTTCCAGAGGGGTATCCATACCAATTTTGGTGCTTGTATCACTATTTGAAAGATTCCCCTGAATATCTTCACTTATCTGCCCCACTAATAGGACGTAATGTGGTACAATATTTTTCAGGTGTTCATGACTTTCTATCCTCACGAGCGTTTTTCGCAAACATTTAACTTGTTTCCTTATGTTGTAACATACGTAACACACTTTCCAGCTATGGAATGATTTGCTGTAATTGAGGCGCGCCCTGCATGAAGGGCGTATATGCCAATATGACAGATTTGAGTTACGCCCTTCTTGCAGGGCGCACCTCAATTTAAATAAATAAAATTATGTCTTCTAAACATTGTCCAATTTATTCCTGAGTTAATTTTGGAATAAGGAAAATTACCAGCATCCTTTCTAATTATTGTTCCGCATAGCTCCTACGTCACAATTCAGTAATTTTTGTCAGTAACTTCAACATAACTTACGTGTAACTTTACTAAACTTAACTTCCCTCGTAATGTTGCTATGGTTTTATTTCTTGAAATTTTCATGTAACTTTTGCATATGTAACGTTTTCGTAACGAGCTTCTACTTCGAATAAATTATATTTTCGAAAGAAAACTAAAACATAGAACAATAAATAAAATATATAAATCACCTGAAGATCAGGGCCCCCAGCATTCTCTAGTTAGCCTTATAAGGCTAACTAACGAAAATATCACGACCTAACCTAACCAATCGTTAGGTCAACTGTACGCCTTGACGAGTGGTTAGGTTAGGTCGTGATATTTTCGTTAGTTAGCCTTATAAAGCTAACTAAAGAAGGCTGGGGGCCCTGATCTTCAGGTGATCCTAAGATAATGTAGGCCATAATTAATTATGCATTAATTAATTTTTTAAGTAATGATCGTCCGTTCACATCTTTATGTAAACTATGAACTAATCTAAACCAGACAAGCGCGCATGCGCATACAGAGCGTATCTGAAAAATATTGTCAGATATACGAGTATTTCTATTCAAAATAAAGATAAAATACAGACTCTTCGTTTATGAAATAATTATGTAAGGAACAAAATAATTTTGAGTCATTCTTTGGATCACTTGAAGATCAGGGCCCCCAGCCTTCTTTAGTTAGCCTTATTACTTATAAGTAGAGGTCGGAATTGTAGGTGATTGACCTAAAACCTAGGTTTTCACCTAAAGTAGTAGCAATTTTAGGAAAAAAGACCTAAATCCCGTGTTTTCACAAAATTACCTGATGCGCCCTATATCTGGCATAATATATAGTGTTTTATTATTACTTTACCGATTTGTTTCATTTCATCAATTGATTTCCTCTTTTCATTTACTTGCTTTGCAAATCGTTTGCTGTCTTGAAGTTTGTTTCTTAAACTTTTTCTATTTGTTCCAGATATATTTTTGTATTGTATTTTGTTGCAATGAGCTCCGATCGTTCGAGAAAAAATTGGCTTAAGGAGTTCAACGATCGTGAAGAATTTCCTTTTAAATTCTTGCCTGACAACAAAACATGTTACTGCAGTCTTGTGAGACTGCATTTACAGTAGTTAAAAAGTCCCAACTGATTCATCATTTAAAAACTGAAAAGCACATTAAGAAACAACCAACTGTTGTTATCCTTATAAGGCTAACTAACGAAGGCTGGGGGCCCTGATCCTCAGGTGATTCGGAGCTATTGAAGAATAGGGACCCCAGCCTTCTTTAGTTAGTTTTATAAGGCTAACTAACGAAAATATCATGACTAACCTAACCAATCGTCAAGGGCGTACAGTTAACCTAACGCCTGGTTAGGTTAGGTCGTGATATTTTCGTTAGTTAGCCTTATAAGCCTAACTAAAGAAGACTGGGGTCCCTATTCTTCAATAGCTCCGGTGATTCCATTCTTTTAGGCACCCTCAATTTCTTTTTGTCATACGCCATACACCTAAATAGTATCACGTTTTATAATTACATTTAACATACTTGTCAACATTTTGAAAAGCGGTAGCAAAAGCAAAAGCAAAAGCGGTAGGATTTGTAATCAGTGCCAGAAGGCCCGGGAGCATGCCCCCTCCCGGGGAAGTTTTTGAAAATCTAGCCTTAAATGATGATGCACTCTAGTGCATTCTGAGCATAAAAGGTTTGATATTATTTGCATGTTGTTCGTGTTGATAATTATGTGAAATCGGTAGCCTACGGCCTAAATCGGTAGGGTTGGCAAGTATGATTCAATTGGAAAACCTACGCATTAAAACGTGTTCATACTTCATTTCGGGTAGAATCTCAGCTTTATAACATGCACTGCTATGCATATTATACTTATGCGAGTTGTAGTGCTTTATAAGTTATATTTATCTGGAACTTACTTCATATAGTTTTTATTTTGTGAAAAACGTTACGCCTAAGTTACGCAATTAAGAAAAATAAAAACAAACAACAAAATGTTACAGAACTAAATAGTGAATAAGGGTTTTACTTTTGTTGAAGCTGAAAATGTTACACCCATGTTGCACATTGATTTGAGTGTCACATAAAGGTTAAGTTCAAACGTGCAAATCATATGCAACTTATAAGTAACATTTTTGGGAATGTCAGAGAGCCAAGCCGGCGGTTCAGATAACGGTCGTTCGAGGGCCGGGTGTGGCCTGCGTAGGCACCAGTTGTCGACCACTGATATATGATTATTGTTACATATTCACTCGTAACGAAATACGCTGGTGTTCTAAAATAAAACTTAAAAAGGCTGCGGGCTTTGAAACTAGGGTTGTATTCAAAATGTTTTGCAAAAATATTTTTTAAGCAAATTTTTTCGGGATAAATTGATTTACAATTTTCTAGAATTATGTAGGATCCTGTAGAATTCTGTAGAGTAATGTTGAATGTTCTAGAACATCCTAGAAATTACATAACGCTTATAAAATGTTGTGTTTGGCCACGAGTTGGCAGTTTTTCGGCTGTAGTTATATTGTAAGCTTTGAAGTAGTGTGAATCCTGCGATTGCTTCACCATACAACTTGAGATTGTGTAATTCAAATAAAATCTGTATGTCTACTTTTTATAAGAAATCGTTCAGATGTAAATTGCTGCATTTGCGTGAAAGTTTTTGCGTGAAAGAGGAACACACACACACACACACACTTGATTTTCAAAGCTGGGCACTTGCGTTTTTTTTTGCGGTACTGCGGTACTGCGGTACTACCGCACTACCAAACCGGTACCGCATAACGCAGTACCGCAAAGGATCGCTGAAAGTACAGCAGTACCGCTACCGCATTCAAATTTCCCGCGGTACTTTCCGCGGTACCGACAAACACGGTAGTACCGCAGTACCGCAAAAAAAAACGCAAGTGCCCAGCTTTGTTTAAATGATTTTATTTATAAGATTTAGAATACTTTTTTGAATTAATTATTTACACTCATGACTTGCAAGGAATTTCAGTTATACTTGAAATCAGAAGATGGAGCTAAAATTTTGAAGAAGATTAAAAGTTCAGAAAAATATTGACATATGTCATAATATAATTAGTAAAGCGATGTATACTACAATATTTAATATGCTATGATAATTTCAATATTTTTTACGATATTTCAATATTATGTACAATAATTCCAGTATTATTCACAATGTTTAATTGTTAAGCATTATTTTAATAAATTTTTCTAATTTTCTTTGTTGTAACCGTTGAAGAAATCTAGTTTCAATTTGCAAAAAAAAATTGGTCTTGGAAAAAAAACTCAGAAAATTTTTTGTCCCGCATGGCCATTTGAAAAATCTGGCAACCCTCTATGGAACTCTGGTTGCGAAAATGTTATGGTTCCTCGGGGTGATGAAATGTCGCTAGGAATTGGAATTGTATAACCTTAGCTTTAGTAACATTACAATTAATGTCATGGTTCTGAGAATATGATCCACAAATTTTTATAAGACGATCCAGACCTTCCACCGAAGGACTTATTAACACCATATCATCAGCATAGACAAAGTTATTTATCCTCATGTCATCTATATAGCATCCCACTCTTGCCTCATTAAGAGAAGCAATTACTCCATCAATATGTATTATTAAACATCAGAGGAGAGAGTAAGGAGCCTTGTCTAACTCTGCATGAGGAACCAGAACGTCCGGACAATATATTGCCCCATCTAATAGTAAAGGTGTGTGTACCAAAATTTCAATAAATTTAAAAAATATGGTGGAACATTCCTGTCTTCTAATGTCTTAAATAAAATATTTTGACTTACTCTATCATATGCTTTGCTTATATAAAAAACAATTATAAATAGTTGAATTACTGATAGTATATCTATGATAAATACAATCTCTTTCAAAGCATAAATGCACAGGTCAGTTGAATGGGACCTTTCAAAACCAAACTGATTAGGAGACGTCCATAAATAATCATTTAGTCGGCGTAGCAAAAATTTCTTAAATAATTTTGAGAAGCAGGAGGCAACAAACAATGGGCCTGTAATTATCGCTAGACAGAATGTCCCCATATATATTTTGACAAGGATGTGGTATAAACCCTCATAAACTCTGCAGGAATATAACTGTGAGTACGCATGGCTGAGAACAGTAATGAGATATGAAGACTGATCACATCATTAGCATACTTTAAATGCTCATTCGACAGGGCATCTATGAGGTGCCTGTCTTTAGCTCTTTAATCAGACTCTTAATTTCAGGCACTGAAATCCCCGTATTTTCACTGGCCCCTCCTAATGTTGTTCCATTGCAGCTTACATTAAGATTAACTCTCCCCACGCTGTTAAGGCTGTCTGAGTACTTCGTTCTCCATAACTTAGCTATTTCTACCTCCCCAGACACTCAATCAATTGATGAGGATGGCATTCTTGGCACCCGTTTCATTCTTGACAAATTTCCAGAATTTGTTACTATTATTATTTAAATTAGTCTCACAGGATTTTGAAGCTCGAATGGAGTCTTGGTCCTGTTTACATCTTCTTTTGGCTGCTTTATAGCGAGCCCTACTTCTACTCATATTCATGTAAACTGCCCCTATTCTCGGACGACCAAGGAGACACTGTATATATATATATATATATACAAATTAGTTTTCCTCCATTTCAGTCATTTATACAATAGCAACTGAAGCCAAAAATTAAATTAGAAGAGACTGTTGACTTTCCCTAATGTTAATAAAGAAATCCCATTATAAGATGACAAATGAAAGACAACTGAAATATTTCGGAGAAATTTTAGAAATTAACATTTAATGTTAGATAACAGCACAAACCTTTTGTGTGTGTGTGTGTGTGTGTGTGTGTGGGTGTGTGTGTGTGTATATACAGGGTGGGCCGAAAGTCTGGATCCATAGGAAGATATTTATTTTAATACATAAATTACAACAAATGGTAAATACTTAAAATGAATATCAACTTTAACTCGTAAATGCGTATCCGTGATACTGTACAGTGGTTCGTACTCCAGTATAAACAACAAATTATAACAAATGCTCAAATTGGCGGCCTCTGACATCGAGACACTTAGGGATGGAATTATGATTTTTAATAATTCTTCGAATTGACGTTCTCGAGATGCGTTGTTTCATTTGATAATCTTCTTGTTGACTTTACTGGACTATTCGTTAAAGTTTCACATACCATTGCAGAGGTATTTTCATTAGTTGCAGTTTTTGGACGACCAGAACGCCGTCGATCATGTACACTTCCTGTTCTTTGAAACGTTTAAACAACTTGCCAACAGTCGCATGTGTTACTGGATGCTTATCAGGGTGATTTTCTATTGAATTCGGTAGCAACTTCTCTGTGTGTAGCGCCCTGTCTTGCGTACATGAGCACAAGTTCTACCCGGTCTTCTGTTGTTAGATTCGAAGCCATTTCTGGGCTGAAATAAAAAAAGTATTTGAGTATTTATACTGGAGTACGAATTACTGTACAGTATCACGGATACGCATTTACGAGTTAAAGTTGATATTCATTTTAAGTATTTACAATTTGTTGTAATTTATGTATTAAAATAAATATTTTCCTATGGATCCAGACTTTCGGCCCACCCTGTATATAATATATATATATATATATGATACACACAGACCTTGCATGGAACAAGGAACTCTTCTAGGAAAATTAAATCCACTATAGTCCAAATAAGTAATGGTAAATGACAAATACTATAGTTTTTCTTTTTCATGGTGCTAGCCCGACGCGGTCAACGGGTCACTCGCAAAGAGGTCCCAAAAATATAGCTTCCCTCACCAGCTATCTGCAAAGCAGATAGGATCCAGCTTTGGGACAGGATCTAGGGTTTAAAGCAGCCTAGCCCAGCTACATTTAGAACCTCAATTTTCCTAGAGGAGTTCCCTGTTCCATGCACGGTCTGTGTGTATCATAAAAACTTCAGGGAACCATTCTGAGTTCATTCCCATATATGTATATATATATACATTCAACTGCAAAGAACACGCAGTATAAATAACGTAAAGAACGACGCTTGTATAGGAGATATTCCGCGCAAGACGAGAGAGAGAGAACGGAACAAATGAAAAAATGAGGTAACCACCTGGGAATCGAACCAGGATCTTCCGATTGCCGGTCAGACGCGATAACCATTACACCATGGCCTCACTCTTCCAAATGCCGTAATTCTTCTACATACTCGCAGAAACCAATGCCCCAAGGGGGCACTCATGCATGCCGTAACATATATACATTCAACTGCAAAGAACACGCAGTATAAATAACGTAAAGAACGACGCTTGTATAGGAGATATTCCGCGCAAGACGAGAGAGAGAGAACGGAACAATGAAAAAATGAGGTAACCACCTGGGAATCGAACCCAGGATCTTCCGATTGCCGGTCAGACGCGATAACCATTACACCATGGACCTCACTCTTCCAAATGCCGTAATTCTGGGTTCGATTCCAGGTGGTTACCTCATTTTTCATTTGTTCCGTTCTCTCTCTCTCGTCTTGCGCGGAATATCTCCTATACAAGCGTCGTTCTTTACGTTATGTATATATATATATATATATATATATATATATATATATATATATATATACATATGATGAATTTCACAATTAAACACGTGAAATGAATGAATGATGCAAACCCACAGGGAAAAAAAAATTATTCAAAGCCTTTCATGTATTCAGAAGTACACCTCGTCAGGGAATGAAGGGAGAAGGCGAGAGGTGATTAAAGGGAAAAGGTATTTTAACAGGATATTGTCAATTTATACATTCCGCATTGTTATTGACATTATTTTTAAAATGGATAAATGCACATTCTAGAATATTCCTTTCAATTACATCTGTTTTTTAACGAGAGCTTCAGAAACTATCCCACTTGATACTATGATTACATCTATACATATGGTTAAACAATGCATTAGAATTATATTTGCTGTTCTACCGGATATTTATGTTGTTTTACCCTAATATCTAACGGTTTTCCTGTTTGACCTATCTATAATGAGTTACATTGTGTACATCCGATCAAATACACACAGCCAACCGCATTATCCGAGCTATTCTTTATTAGGCGTGATTTAACATTATTTTCTTAAAGACTAAGTTGATACCAATTGCTTTAAGTAAAATCGGAAGATATTGAAAATTAACATGGTAAGGTAGGTTAATTGCAATTTAGTACCAATATTCATGATATTACATAACTCGGAATCTAAAAATTCAGGATGAAACTCTCAATGGTCTAAGAAACATAGCATAGGAAATAGAAGATTTAATCGAGGGATGATGGTCAGAATAAAACTGAATGCACATAAGAGTATTATTAGTAGGCTTACGAAAAACTTCAAATTTGAACTGATTCAAACAACTCCGAATTTTTAGATCCAGGAACGATAAGCTTCCATCATTTCTTTTTCAATCGTAACTTAATAGATGGGACTAAATTGTGAGCCTACCAAGAAATAAGTCAACATCCAAATGTTAGTCCAAACGCATAAATATCATCTACAGTATATAGCGGTATCAAACAAGGTTAAAATTAACAGTAGTAGGCAAAATTCAGTTTTCAAAAAATTTCATAGGTATTATAATAATGTATCTTAAAGGAATTTGAGCGTAAAAATATCCTTAGCCTACCTTACCATGTTAATTTTCAATATCTTCCGACTTACTTAAAGCAATTGGTATCAATGTAGTCTTTAAGTATAATGATAATGTTAAATGCGGTTGGTGTGTGTATTCGATTGGATGTACACAATGTAAACTCAGTAGGCCTATATATATAGGCCAAATGGGAAAAACGTAGATATTAGGGTAAAACAACATAAATATGCGTGTAGAACACCAAATAATCTAATGCATTGTTTAACCATATGTATAGATGTAATCATAGTATCAAGTGGGATAGTTCTAAAGCGCTCGTTAAAAACACAGATATAATGAAAGGAATATTCTAGAATGTACATTTATCCATTTTAAAAATATTTGAATAACAGTGCGGGAATGTATAAAATTGACAATATCCTGTTAAAATACCGGTTGCCTTTAATCACCTCTTGTTAATCATGGGCTAATCTTTTTATTTTCAGTCCCTTTGTACATATATATATATTTCGTCATCTCGCCTTCTTCCCTCATTCCCTGACGAGGTGTACTTCTGAATACACGAAAGACCTTGGAATCATTTTTCTTTTTCCTTGTGGGTTTGCATCATATATATATATATATAATTATATATATATATATATATATGTCTAATCTACATGCATTAATATGCGTGGTTAAAAACCAAACATGCTTAATAATTAATTCGCTTTATTCCGAAAGCGGTTTACAAGAATTTAAAAAAAAAAAAAATTCTTTATATAGAGTATAACGCTATAGGCCTACTATAAATATTCATATTGAAAGTTCTTTTACAGTATATATATATATATATATATATATATATATATATATATATATATATATATATGTGGTGTGGTGTGTGTTGTGTGTTGTTCTACTCTCTCTCTCTCTCTCTCTCTCTCTCTCTCTCTCTCTTCTCTAATTCCTAAATCAGAGACTGAATTGAGAGTAGAATTTTTCCTCGTCATTAGCTTGTTTGCAGAGGGCGATACCAAAACAAGCAATTCGAACAACTTTTATCCGATTTTGCAACTGAAGTTCAAACTTTTCCTCAAGTTTTCAACTTAAGCACGGCCAGGAGCGTACTCAGAATTAGTGAAGTTCTTTAAAGGAAAAGTAGATTACATCTCGAAGTCTTTGTTCCAGTCATTAATTACATCACGTAGAAAATTTACGTAATAATGGAATTTTAAAGTATCTCATTTATTTTATATTTATTCATTTATGAAACTAATTGTGGTTTCACTAAGGTATTTGAACTTTATATTTCACCCAAAAAATCAACGATTCTCTCTAGTATGTAAGGGGATGGATGGAGATGGGGGGGGGGTCAATTGAATTTACCCCTTCCCCCCAACTCCAGAAAATATACGAGAGGAAAGAAATTATTTATTCTAAAAATTATTAATTTGAAATGGAATATTCAAATATATACTGCAGCAGTGCAGCATGTTAATTTCACAAGAGGCTCAAATTTTATTTTTATGACGTGTGGAATTTTCCATCAATTATTTCCAGTTTTAATGTATACCGTTCATTGCTAAATCTTTTATTAAGGTGTATGACCCAATATCGTGTGAGCTAACTCTAATAACACACGTCCTCGAAATGAAGAAGAATGAACGTACCAAACTAATGAAACCTAATTTAATCTAAACAGGTTAGTTAGGTTAGATTATGTGCGATTAAGATAGGTTAGATTAACTTAAATTAACTTTCTTTGACTTGGGTCTTTTAACGAGATGGTCATCAATTCTGCAAACTCAATTTGGCTTCAGTAATGAGATAGAATTAAAATTAAGGTGACCTTAGTTCAGAACTTAGTGAAATGAGGGTTTAGAAGCTATAAACCAAAATGGCTCTTATTTCAGTTTCATGCAGTGTTCTTTCGGTTGAAATAAAATGCTATACGACACACTTATTTAGCACTTTTCTATACGACACACTATTTAGCAGTGCTCTATACGACACACTTATTTAGCAGTGCTCTGTACGAACACTTATTTAGCACTTTTCTATACGACACACTTATTAGCAGTGCTCTATACGACACACTTACTTAGCACTTCTCTATACGACACACTTATTAGCACTTCTCTATACGACACACTTATTTAGCAGTGCTCTATACGACACACTTATTTAGCACTACTCTATACGACACACTTATTTAGCACTACTCTATACAACACACTTATTTAGCACTATTCTATACGACACACTTATTTAGTACTTCTCTATACGACACACTTATTTAACACTTCTCAATTTGCTGTGACAGAGAAACTATGAAAGATGAATGGCCAAACATTCAATAAAAATCATTTCGAACTGGTAAACTTAAGTGAGGATTATCTATATAAGTGACAGATACGATGAGATTAACGGGTGCGTTAACCTAAAATCAGTATCTCCCTTTGTTAACCCTTAATCCCTATCTATTATAAAAATTACGCTAGCAAATACACGGGGTACTGGGGTTCACCAATACCCTGGGTAAGGTTTAAGGATGAATAAAAAGTAAGACACGAATGTATAGCATTTGTTGGTTAAACTAATTTGTAAGTTTTTTGTCCAATTTCTCTAAATATTCAAGTAACTAAACATCATTTGTTATACCTCAAAAAGTTTTTTTTATAAGCCAAAAGTTGGAGTTATTGAAGAATAGGGACCCCAGCCTTCTTTAGTTAGCTTTATAAGGCTAATTAACGAAAATATCATAACCTAACCTAACCAATCGTCAAGGGCGTACAGTTAACCTAACGATGGTTAGGTTAAGTCGTGATATTTCGTTAGTTAGCCTTATAAGCCTAACTAAAGAAGGCTGGGGTCCTATTCTTCAATAGCTCCAAAAAGTTTAAACTATAAATTGAATTAATTACGAATATTATAAAGAACTATTACTTCATAATAATAATAATAATAAAATAATATAATAATAAAAATGCATATACTGTAGGTATTCTCAATTTTCGTAATATTAAACTTTGAGGGGAAGTTTTTCAAGGAAGACTAATACTTTATATACAACAACCAAGTTGCCTCCAAGTTTGAAATTTAGAAATTGTATTTGAAAAAGGTTCGTATAACAAAGGATAATGCTTTTCCTAGATATTGTATTCCTATATTAGAAGGTTCTTTTTAAAGAAACGTTACACACACACACACACACACACACACACACAAACGGGATCAAATAGTTTCCTTTCTTGTATTTATTTGTACAAAGTATTCCCGTTATGGGTCGTTGATTTGGAAAATTAAACAATTAAAAGTTCGAATCTACGAAACGACATACAAGAATTATTTGAGTTCTATAGACTCGGCAAAATCTCATCAAGTGAATGAGAATGACTTGTTATGACTCGTTACAAACTTCAGTGCATGTTTGTCGCTGTAGTAAAATGAATTTTCACGATTCTGGTCACTGCATTTATGGCTGCCAAAGGAAGCGCGTACCTCAAATAAAGAAAGAGTAGGTTTGACAGTTACTGGAATAGTGATGGGATTTGTATTAAGAACAAACATCGCAAAGTACGAATAAACTATTGTATACGGGAATGTAATACTAAAAAAAAAAATTACAGTACTTATGCGGTTATCCGTGAATCGAGTTAATCGTGATTACTAATTGTGATCATTGTGCACTTATCCCTGATCATAACACATGTTAATTGTGATTTGGTCGGGTGTTACATCTACGGCTCGCCCTCCTGCCAGCCCACCACAACGCGCCTCAGTCAGTGTCTCTCGCGCTACAAAAGACAATTAATATTAACAGCAATGTAGCAGAGGGAGGAGTTAGAATATTCGGGATCGGATGATCTTCACGTATGTGGTGAGTATAGCCGTGAAATCGGATTATCCATGATCGTAGACCCACCCTCGATCACGGATAACTGATTAATATATATATATATACTGTATATATATATATATATATATATGCGCCTCGGTAGTATAGTGGTTAGCATCGTTGACTACGAACCCACTGACGATGGCAGACGGCGCTCAGCAAAACCCAGCTGTTCATCCTTCCACAAAAAGAATTGGTTGGTAGATAAATAGATACTCTGGGTAGCCCAGTGTTAAGACGCTGGGCTGCTGATCGGGAGGTCGTGAGATCGAGTACGAATGAGCACTTTGTAATTTCTGACCACCCGTGGTGGGTCGTGGTTCGGATTCCACGTTAACCTGTAGGTCTAAAGTGGAGCAACAAACTTCGACCTTCGTCAAATGAACAATTCAGGCAGAAGCAAAACCAACGTTACCAAGATATATATATATATATATATATATATATATATATATATACACGTGTGTGTGTGTGTTAGTAGTTAGCGTTCCAGTGCAACCAGCGTACTAACTTCTGTTGGGATAAAGTTACTAACACTACACAGCTTTATACTGAGGAAGGTACTGGGAAATCACCCCAGTTATTTCTTCCTAACATTTAACAAACTTGCTGAAAAGCAGATTAATGTTTACATTTTGATAGAGTTGTGTGATATTTCGAGGTGAATGGGACGTTTTCTTTTCTCTCTGACATATCTCAGTTAAAAGCGACTCATTTCTCGGCGGCTTAATTGTTTACATCATAGCGGTATAAAGTATCAATGCGTTGCCGTGATATTTTTTGAGTAAATATATAGTGCAAAATAGTGTAGCCAAATAAATAATATATTAGGATTTGAAAACATACAGTGAGCTAAACGTCCTCAGAACAGTTTAACACGCAAGCAAGGGCTGGGAAACCGAAGACGATACAGCTTAGTTTTCCAAAAAGGAGAAGAATGACAGTTGCCAAAGATTAGTCGAGAATAAGAAAAGGAAGAACAGAAAAAAACACTGTCAAGAAATAAAAATTTGTAGAATATATGTGAGACAGGCTTTAAAATCAGAAAGCTGAAGTATATACATCAATCTAGGAAGAAAAGATAAAAGGTAATAAACAGAATACACATTAAACTCACTGGTCTGTACGGTTATAGACCAGGGAAGCGATCCGGTAGGGGTCGGGTTGGGGATGTTGGTAGTAGACAGAGTGCTGGAACTCCCGTTTCTCCTGTCACTGTCCTCCTTAGTTGATCATTTTCCATGTCTCATCTACCTTCTGAGCAGCCCAGCATGCTCTCAAACACACGTTTCTCCCTCTATTGTTCATACATATACATTCATTTTATAACCAATCCATATATTTCATATATTGTGAGGCTTCGGGCGACCTCTTAATTTTGTCAGATTAAATAGAAACTTTGACCAGAACAATTTAACTACTAAAGAAACATTTTCAAGGGGTGGAACAACAAAAAATACACTGTTATTTTTTACCATTATGCAAAGGACCACCCTAATATATATATATATATATTATATATATATTATATATTATATATATATATATAATATATATATAATGGCATCGTGAGTCTAGAGACCTGATTTCGGTTCTATTCTTCATGTATGGGGGGAGAGCATTTTTGCAGGCGTTCGCTTTGGCACTTCTTCCAAACATAAAAGAAAAATCATGGCATGGAAATGAATGGAAAAGTTGTAGAAATTGTGTTGGAAACGACGTGAAAGGAACGGAACTAGATCAAAATTTGGTTGAGGAAGGGACTTCTACTAATACTTGAACTAGTATACCGACGGAACAGAACGATGTGGCAGAATAGGCTGAAAACAACATAATGGAGTACAGAACAGAGAACAACGCACTTAAGAGAAGAGCTGAAGAACACCTAGACGGAGCAACTTAAGTAAAAAACGAAAGTAACAAAAAACAGCGTTGGGAAGAATAGTGGTCGAGAACAAGAGAGAAAGACGAATCGCACAGATTTCAGAAGGGTAAGTCTGAAAAAGTAAAAGAATGCAAAAAAACGGATGACTATTTGCAAATGTACAAAACAGCTCTGTGTATATATGGTCCAGATGCATATATAACCATCTTAAAAATGTTTCTACATGATGAGGAATGGAGGTGAAGATACAGAGCAAACGCTACGATTCCTCCCTTCTATGTGCAGACAATCAATTAGGGAGAGAAAATGTCTAAGTATAGCGTGCCGTATTCACATAAGGGTACTCCAAAAAGAGAAGGAGAAAAAACAGCTAAACCCGTAAATAAGAGAAGTAACAATGAAGTCAATGAAGTACGTATCTTAGAAGAATGTGAACGATAAAAGAACAGCTATCCCTTTTAATGAAAAATGATCTAACTCGCAGATATAAGTACTCCAGCAGTACATACACTACCCTCCGTCCTACACCACCGTTCAACAACTACAAATGATACGAAGGTCGCATCCTCAGTATCCTCAAATGCAAACGGTCTACCCAATAATACCATACAGGAACCGTCAAAGGCGACCAGAAAATAACCATTATCCAAGGACAACTGAACACCAAAGTTACGTATTAACCCTGTAAAATTATTATACCCAAATATACGTACAATGCTGTACACTGACAATGCTGACTACAACTTAAATACCTGGAAAAAATAGTTCTGGAAAACCGACACGGATATCATATTTCAAACAGGAACACACTTGCACAAATGCGGAAAAGGCTGTGAAAATTGCATCGAGACACTAAAGCAGCAATAAATGACTACAGCATATACAGAACGGGGAGATTGCTAGAAAACACCCCAAAGAAGGGAATTTCAATTCGTTACAAGTGAAATAGAAAACATGCTAAAATCACTTAAAGCCCCAGCACAAATACTTTAATATGTGGGGATTTTAACTTTCTATTCATAACATGAAGAAAAATGATGAAGTTATATATGTTGAAAAGTTTCATGGTAACATTACAAAAGATGATAGAAAACCAGGCAATAATGCTGCTATATAACTTATTATGGACCATTATGTACTCTACCAAGGGAATCTGTAGGCGACTAGGAAAGGGAACGTTTTGGAATAATTTTCACAAATAACAATGACAATAAAAAATAAAAAGGTAATGCATACAAATTTCTCTGACCAATACCTAATCGATATACAAATAAAGTTAGCAAACCAGAAGACAAAAAACGAATTCCCAGATAGTCAGAAAGAATATGTGAGGTTTAAATATGAATTCAAAGAAAGTAGATTGGAAAAGTGTAAATGCACATTTAAAGATATATGGAAACACTGATATGTACATCATATGAGTGGAGGTTTGTCATACCATAGACTGATCGTAGTGCCGTAAAGTTGAGTTAGTTGGGTTTGATATAAAAGGAGAGAGAATGGACAGAGACAGTAATATAGTAGAATTGAAAGGGTGAGTTCGAATGAGGTGGCAGTAAAGAATAGAAGAATGTTAGAACAGTTTCTTCTGGGATATAGATGGTGATCAAATGATGTACAGATTTTTTATTTATTTTTTTACTATTTATTTTATTAATTGGCCCTTAAGCTTTAGGCTTTACTGGCTCTTATTAAATATAAAGAGATAGTTGACAACGTAGAGTCCGAACCACGCCCCACCAGAGCCCAGCGTCTCAATCACCAGGCCATCCAAGCCACCCATCTATGACCAACAAATTTTTTATTGCGTGAAGGATGAACAGCTGGACCTTGCTACGCGCGCCCGCCGCCACTGGGTCTCGATCCGAGGCCTATGGATTCGTAGTCAGCACGCAATCACTACACCACCGAGGCGCACTTGTAAATAAAAATGAAATTTGCCAGTTTCATACATCATCGAGCTTTAGTAGTTTTAGCTCTTTAAATAATGTACTAGACTGATCAAGGAAATCAGCATCAGATAATAGCCTTTTGCTATTTTTGGATGACAAAGATATTGTTAAAGCGTTGTTAGCGGAGTTTCCCCAAACAAGGAGCAGTACGTTATATAGCAGGAAGATTTTAACATTAAAAGAAAAACAATTCGTCTTTTAAAATAAGAATATTTAGTATTTAAAATTAAAAAAATAAGTCTTCGTTTATTCTCGAAATTCAAAACCGAAATCTTTAAAATTAAAACCCGTTTAGTTACATCCAAAACACTGCATTTCACTCTTTAATTTAAACCTGCAAATGAAAAAAGAAAGAAAATTCTCATTGCTCTAAATAGTAAATTTATTTTGATTTAAAACAATTTCACATCTCTGAGGGAATTTTTTCCTGTGAATGGAAATTTGAAAAAATCAGAAGTACTTACAAGGATATTTCTTAGTCACACAACACACACACGCGCGCGCGCGAGAGAGAGAGAGAGAGAGAGAGCGCATTTGTGGAATGCGTATAAGGAATGTTTAGTGGACGATATTCGATGAATGTGGGTATGTACGAAATGGAGTGAAGAGAAAGGCAACTCCGTGATGGAACGAAAGGTGAAGAATACAGTGAAAGAAAGGGAAGAAATCCTGAGAAAAATTTTACAAACGAAGGCTGGCATAAATGAAAGGAGATGTAATGAAATTACAAAGAATGCAACATAAAGAATAGTGACAAATAAAAGAGAGTAGATGAAACTTGGGAAGGAAGATAAATATGAAATATTTGGAGAACAGGAAGAGTTATTTTGGAAAGAAGTGAGGAAGTGAGGAAGTCAGAAAAGTAAAACCCATCTGTATTTTGGGGGTTGGGTTTTGCTCTCCGGCTTTCAACATTATCTTCCTTGCACTGATTTTAACAATTTTCTTTCAAGTTCTTATTCCATTTTAATCTTTTACTGCGAACTGATGAGGGTTAATTTGGCTAAAACGTTTTGTCACTATTTATTGTTTGTTTGGATCAATGAAAGAAAGCCACCCCCCAGCCGGAAGAGTGTATTTCATGTTTCCTTTTAAATATAATTATTAAAAGTTTAATCAATCATTAGTTTTTGTTCACTGAAAACAACGGAAATAACTGAAATAACTGCACATAGCAAGTAAAATTTAAAAAAACCGGATCAATGAAAGAAAACCATCCCTAGCCTTCTTTAATTAGCTTGATAAGGTTAACTAACAAAAATATCATGACCTAGCCTAACCAATCGTTACGTCAACTGTATGCCCTTGACGATTGGTTAGGTTAGATCGTTATATTTTCGTTAGTTAGCTTTATAAGGCTAACTAAAGAAGGCTAGGGGTGGTTTTCTTTCATTGATCCGGGTTTTTTTATTTTACTTGCTATGTGCAGTTATTTCAGTTATTTCCGTTGTTTTCAGTGAACAAAAACTAATGATTGATTAAACTTTTAATAATTATATTTAAAAGGAAACATGAAATACCACTCTTCCGGCTGGGGGTGGCTTTCTTTCATTGATCCAAAAACCCAAACAATAAAATAGTGACAAACGTTTTTAGCCAAAATAACCCTCATCAGTTCGCAGTAAAAGATTAAAATGGAATAAGAACTTGAAAGAAAATTGTTAAAATCAGTGCAAGGAAGATAATGTGGAAAGCCGGAGAGCAAAACCCAACCCCAAAATACAGATGGGTTTTACTTTCTGACTTCCTCACTTCCTCACTTCTTTCCAAATAACTCTTCCTGTTCTCCAAATATTTCATATTTATCTTCCTTCCCAAGTTTCATCTACTCTCTTTATTTGTCACTATTCTTTATGTTGCATTCTTTGTAAATTTCATTACATCTCCTTTCATTTATGCCAGCCTTCGTTTGTAAAATTTTTTCTCAGGATTTCTTCCCTTTCTTTCACTGTATTCTTCACCTTTCGTTCCATCACGGAGTTGCCTTTCTCTTCACTCCATTTCGTACATACCCACATTCATCGAATATCGTCACTAAACATTCCTTATACGCATTCCACAAATGCGCTCTCTCTCTCTCTCTCTCTCGCGCGCGCGCGTGTGTGTGTGTGACTAAGAAATAATCCTTGTAAGTACTTCTGAATTTATTTCAAATTTCCATTCACAAGGAAAAAATTCCCTCAGAGATGTGAAATTGTTTTAAATCAAAATAAATTTACTATTTAGAGACAATGAAGAATTTTCTTTCTTTTCATTTGCAGGTTTAAATTAAAAGAGTGAAATGCAGTGTTTTGGATGTAACTAAACGGGTTTTAATTTTAAAGATTTCGGTTTTGAATTTTCGAGAATAAACGAAGACTTATTTTTTTAATTTTAAATACTAAATATTCTTATTTTAAAAGACGAATGTGTTTTTCTTTTAATGTTAAAATCTTCCTTATATAACGTACTGCATCCTTGTTTGGGGAAACTCCGCTAACAACGCTTTAAACAGTATCTTTGTCATCCAAAAATAGCAATAAGGCTATTATCTGATGCTGATTTCCTTGATCAGTCTAGTACATTATTTAAAGAGCTAAAACTACTAAAGCTCGATGATGTAATGAAACTGGCAATTTCATTTTTATTTACAAGTGCGCCTCGGTGGTGTAGTGATTGGCGTGCTGACTACGAATCCATAGGCCTCGGGATCGAGACCCAGTGGCGGCGGGCGGCGCGTAGCAAGGTCCAGCTGTTCATCCTTCACGCAATAAAAAAATTTGTTGGTCGATAGATGGGTGGCTTGGATGGCCTGGTGATTGAGACGCTGGGCTGCTGGTGGGGCGTGGTTCGGACTCTACGTTGTCAACTATCTCTTTTATATTTAATAAGAGCCCAGTAAAGCCTAAAGCTTAAGGGCCAAATTAAATAATAAATAAATAGTAAAAAAATAAAATAAAAAATCTGTACATCATTTGATCACCATCTATATCCCAGAAGAAACTGTTCTAACATTCTTCTATTCTTTACTGCCACCTCATTCGAACTCACCCTTTCAATTTCTACTATATTACTGTCTCTGTCCATTCTCTCTCCCTTTTATATCAAACACCAACTAACTCAACTTTACGCACTACGATCAGTCATATGGTATGACAAACCTCCACTCATATATGATGTACATATCAGTGTTTCCATATATCTTTAAATGTGCATTTACACTTTTCCAATCTACTTTCTTTGAATTCATATTTAAACCTTCACATATTCTTTCTGACTATCTGGGATTCGTTTTTGGTCTTCTGGTTGCTAACTTTATTTGTATATCGATTAGGTTATGGTCAGAGAAATTTGTATGCATTACCTTTTTATTTTTTATTGTCATTGTTATTTGTGAAAATTAATTCCAAAACGTTCCCTTTCCTAGTCGCCTCACAGATTCCCTTGGTAGAGTACATAATGGTCCATAATAAGTTATATAGCAGCATTATTGCCTGGTTTCTATCATCTTTTGTAATGTTACCATGAAACTTTTCAACATATATAACTTCATCATTTTTCTTCAATGTTATGAATAGAAAGTTAAAATCCCCACATATTAAAGTATTTGGTGCTGGGGCTTTAAGTGATTTAGCATGTTTTCTATTTCACTTGTAACGAATTGAAATTCCCTTCTTTGGGGGTGTTTTCTAGCAAATCTCCCGTTCTGTATATGCTGTAGTCATTTATTGCTGCTTTAGTGTCTTCGATGCAATTTCACAGCCTTTCCGCATTTGTGCAAGTGTGTTCCTGTTTGAAATATGATATCCGTGTCGGTTTCCAGAACTATTTTTTCCAGGTATTTTAAGTTGTAGTCAGCATTGTCAGTGTACAAGCATTGTACAGTATATTGGGTATAATAATTTTACAGGGTTAATACGTAACTTTGGTGTTCAGTTGTCTTGGATAATGGTTATTTTCTGGTCGCCTTTGACGGTTCCTGTATGGTATTATTGGGTAGACCGTTGCATTTGAGGATACTGAGGATGCGACCCTTCGTATCATTTGTAGTTGTTGAACGGTGGTGTAGGACGGGAGGGTAGTGTATGTACTGCTGGAGTACTTATATCTGCGAGGTTAGATCATTTTTCATTAAAAGGGATAGCTGTTCTTTTATCGTTCACATTTCTTCTAAGATACGTACTTCATTGACTTCATTGTTACTTCTCTTATTTACGGGTTTAGCTGTTTTTCTCCTTCTCTTTTTGGAGTACCCTTAATGTGAAAATACGGGCACGCTATACTTAGACATTTTCTCTCCCTAATGATTGTCTGCACATAGAAGGGAGGAAATCGTAGCAGTTTGCTCTGTATCTTCAACCTCCATTCCTCATCATGTAGAAACATTTTTAAGGTGGTTATATATGCATCTGGAGCCATATATACACAGAGCTGTTTTGTAACATTTGCAAATAGTCAGTCCGTTTTTTGCATTCTTTTACTTTTTCAGACTTACCCTTCTGAAATCTGTGCGATTCAGTCTTTCTCTCTTGTTCTCACCACTATTCTTCCCAACGCTGTTTTTTGTGTACTTTCGTTTTTATTCATTAAGTTGCTCCGTCTAGGTGTTCTTCAGCTCTTCTCTTAAGTGCGTTGTTCTCTGTTCTGTACTCCATTTATGTTGTTTTCAGCCTATTCTGCCACATCGTTCTGTTCCGTCGGTATACTAGTTCAAGTATTAGTAGAAGTCCCTTCCTCAACCAAATTTTGATCTAGTTCCGTTCCTTTCACGTCGTTTTCCAACACAATTTCTACAACTTTTCCATTCATTTCCATGCACATGATTTTCTTTTATGTTGGAAGGAAGTGCCAAAAGCGAACGCCTGCAAAAATGCTCCCCCATACATGAAGAAGAGAACCGAAATCAAGGTCTCTAAGACTCACGATGCCATTTATATATATATATATATAATAATTATATATATATATATATATATATATATATATATATTAGGGTGGTCCTTTGCATAATGGTAAAAAATAACAGTGTATTTTTTGTGTGTTCCACCCCTTGAAAATGTTTCTTTAGTAGTTAAATTGTTCTGGTCAAAGTTTCTATTTAATCTGACAAAATTAAGAGGTCGCCCAGAAGCCTCACAAATATATGAAATATAGGATTGGTTATAAAATGAATGTATATGTGAACAATAGAGGGGAGAAACGTGTGTTTGAGAGCATGCTGGACTGCTCAGAAGGTAGATGAGACATGGAAAATGATCAACTAAGGAGGACAGTGACAGGAGAAACGGGAGTTCCAGCACTCTGTCTACTACCAAACATCCCCCAACCCGACCCCTACCGGATCGCTTCCCTGGTCTATAACCGTACAGACCAGTGAGTTTAATGTGTATTCTGTTTATTACCTTTTATCTTTTCTTCCTAGATTGATGTATATACTTCAGCTTTCTGATTTTAAAGCCTGTCTCACATATATTCTACAAATTTTTATTTCTTGACAGTGTTTTTTTTCTGTTCTTCCTTTTCTATTCTCGACTAATCTTGGCAACTGGTCATTCTTCTCCTTTTTGGAAAACTAAGCTGTATCGTCTTCCGGTTTCCCAGCCCTTGCTTGCGTGTTAAACTGTTCTGAGGACGTTTAAGCTCACTGTATGTTTTCAAATCCTAATATATTTATTTATTTGGCTACACTATTTTGCACTATATATTTACTCAATAAAATATCACCGGCAACGCATTGATACTTTATAACCGCTATGATGTAAACAAATTAAGCCGCCGAGAAATGAGTCGCTTTTAACTGAGATATGTCAGAGAGAAAAGAAAAACGTCCATTCACCTCGAAATATCACACAACTCTATCAAAAATGTAAACATTAATCTGCTTTTCAGCAAGTTTGTTAAATGTTTAGGAAGAAATAACTGGGGTGATTTCCCAGTACCTTCCTCAGTATGTAAAGCTGTGTAGTGTGTAGTAACTTATCCCAACAGAAGTTAGTACGCTGGTTGCACTGGAAACGCTAACTACTAACACACACCACACGTGTATATATATATATATATATATATATATATATATATATATCTTGGTAACGTTGGTTTTGCTTCTGCCTGAATTGTTCATTTGACGAAGGTCAAGTTTGTTGCTCCACTTTAGACCTACAGGTTAACGTGGAATCCGAACCACGACCCACCACGGGTGGTCAGAAATTACAAAGTGCTCATTCGTACTCGATCTCACGACCTCCCGATCAGCAGCCCAGCGTCTTAACCACTGGGCTACCCAGAGTATCTATTTATCTACCAACCAATTCTTTTTGTATGGAAGGATGAACAGCTGGGTTTGCTGAGCGCCGTCTGCCATCGTCAGTGGGTTCGTAGTCAACGATGCTAACCACTATACTACCGAGGCGCATATATATATATATATATATATACAGTATATATATATATTAATCAGTTATCCGTGATCGAGGGTGGGTCTACGATCATGGATAATCCGATTTCACGGCTATACTCACCACAATACGTGAAGATCATCCGATCCCGAATATTCTAACTCCTCCCTCTGCTAACATTGCTGTTAATATTAATTGTCTTTTGTAGCGCAGAGAGACACTGACTGAGGCGCGTTGTGGTGGGCTGGCAGGAGGCGAGCCGTAGATGTAAACACCCGACCAAATCACAATTAACATGGTGTTATGATCAGGGATAAGTGCACAATGATCACAATTAGTAAATCACGATTAACTCGATTCACGGATAACCGCATAAGTACTGTAATTTTTTTTTAGTATTACATTCCCGTATACAATATGTTTATTCGTACTTTGCGATGTTTGTTCTTAATAACAAATCCCATCACTATTCCAGTAACTGTCAAAACCTACTCTTTCTTTATTTGAGGTACGCGCTTCCTTTGGCAGCCATAAATGCAGTGACCAGAATCGGTGAAAATTCATTTTACTACAGCGACAAACATGCACTGAAGTTTGTAACGAGTCATAACAAGTCATTCTCATTCACTTGATGAGATTTTGCCGAGTCATAGAACTCAAATAATTCTTGTATGTCGTTTCGTAGATTCGAACTTTTAATTGTTTAATTTTCCAAATCAACGACCCATAACGGGAATACTTTGTACAAATAAATACAAGAAAAGGAAACTATTTGATCCCGTTTGTGTGTGTGTGTGTGTGTGTGTGTGTGTGTGTAACGTTTCTTTAAAAAGAACCTTCTAATATAGGAATACAATAATCTAGGAGAAAGCATTATCCTTTGTTATACGAACCTTTTTCAAATACAATTTCTAAATTTCAAACTTGGAGGCAACTTGGTTGTTGTTATATAAAGTATTAGTCTTCCTTGAAAAACTTCCCCTCAAAGTTTAATATTAACGAAAATTGAGAATACCTACAGTATATGCATTTTTATTATTATTATTATTATTATTATTATTATTATGAAGTAATAGTTCTTTATAATAATTCGTAATTAGATTCAAATTTATAGTTTAAACTTTTTGGAGCTATTGAAGAATAGGGACCCCAGCCTTCTTTAGTTAGGCTTATAAGGCTAACTAACGAAAATATCACGACTTAACCTAACCAATCGTTAGGTTAACTGTACGCCCTTGACGATTGGTTAGGTTAGGTTATGATATTTTCGTTAATTAGCCTTATAAAGCTAACTAAAGAAGGCTGGGGTCCCTATTCTTCAATAACTCCAACTTTTGGCTTATAAAAAAAAACTTTTGAGGTATAACAAATGATGTTTAGTTACTTGAATATTTAGAGAAATTGGACAAAAAACTTACAAATTAGTTTAACCAACAAATGCTATACATTCGTGTCTTACTTTTTATTCATCCTTAAACCTTACCCAGGGGTATTGGTGAACCCCAGTACCCCGTGTATTGCTAGCGTAATTTTTATAATAGATAGGGATTAAGGGTTAACAAAGGGAGATACTGATTTTAGGTTAACGCACCCGTTAATCTCATCGTATCTGTCACTTATATAGATAATCCTCACTTAAGTTTAACCAGTTCGAAATGATTTTATTGAATGTTTGGCCATTCATCTTTCATAGTTTCTCTGTCACAGCAAATTGAGAAGTGTTAAATAAGTGTGTCGTATAGAGAAGTACTAAATAAGTGGTCGTATAGAATAGTGCTAAATAAGTGTGTTGTATAGAGTAGTGCTAAATAAGTGTGTCGTATAGAGTAGTGCTAAATAAGTGTGTCGTATAGAGCACTGCTAAATAAGTGTGTCGTATAGAGAAGTGCTAAATAAGTGTGTCGTATAGAGAAGTGCTAAGTAAGTGTGTCGTATAGAGCACTGCTAAATAAGTGTGTCGTATAGAAAAGTGCTAAATAAGTGTGTCGTACAGAGCACTGCTAAATAAGTGTGTCGTATAGAGCACTGCTAAATAAGTGTGTCGTATAGAAAAGTGCTAAATAAGTGTGTCGTATAGCATTTTATTTCAACCGAAAGAACACTGCATGAAACTGAAATAAAGAAGCCATTTTGGTTTTATAGCTTCTAAACTCTCATTTCACTAAGTTCTGAACTAAGGTCACCTTAATTTTAATTCTATCTCATTACTGAAGCCAAATTGAGTTTGCAGAATTGAATGACCATCTCGTTAAAAGACCCAAGTCAAAGAAAGTTAATTTAAGTTAATCTAACCTATCTTAATCGCACATAATCTAACCTAACTTAACCTGTTAGATTAAATTAGGTTTCATTAGTTTGGTACGTTCATTCTTCTTCATTTCGAGGACGTGTGTTATTAGAGTTAGCTCACACGATATTGGGTCATACACCTTAATAAAAGATTTAGCAATGAACGGTATACATTAAAAACTGGAAATAATTGATGGAAAATTCCACACGGTCATAAAAATAAAATTTGAGCCTCTTTGTGAAATTAACATGCTGCACTGCTGCAGTATATATTTGAATATTCCATTTCAAATTAATAATTTTTAGAATAAATAATTTCTTTCCTCTCGTATATTTTCTGGAGTTGGGGGGGAAGGGGGTAAATTCAATTGACCCACCCCCCATCTCCATCCATCCCCTTACATACTAGAGAGAATCGTTGATTTTTGGGTGAAATATAAAGTTCAATAAACCTTAGTGAAACCACAATTAGTTTCATAAATGAATAAATATAAAAATAAATGAGAAGTAACTTTAAAATTCCATTATTACGTAAATATTTCTACGTGATGTAATTAATGACTGGAAAGCAAAGACTTCGAGATGTAATCTACTTTCCTTTAAAGAACTTCACTAATTCTGAAGTACGCTCCTGGCCGTGCTTAAGTTGAAAACTTGAGGAAAAGTTTGAACTTCAAGTTGCAAAATCGGATAAAAGTTGTTCGAATTGCTTGTTTTGGTATCGCCCTCTGCAAACAAGCTAATGACGAGGAAAAAATTCTACTCTCAATTCAGTCTCTGATTTAGGGAATTAGAGAAGAGAGAGAGAGAGAGAGAGAGAGAGAGAGAGAGAGAGTAGAACAACAACACACACACACACACACAACACACATATATATATATATATATATATATATATATATATATATATATATATATACTGTAAAGACATTTCAATAATGAATATTTATAGTAGGCCTATAGCGTTATACTCTATATAAAGAATTTTTTTTTTTAAATTCTTGTAAACCGCTTTCGGAATAAAAGCGAATTAATTATTAAAGCATGTTGGTTTTTAACCACGCATATTAATGCATGTAGATTAGACATATATATATATATATATAATTATATATTATATATATATGATGCAAACCCACAAGGAAAAAGAAAAATGATTCCAAGGTCTTTCGTGTATTCAGAAGTACACCTCGTCAGGGAATGAGGGAAGAAGGCGAGATGACGAAAATATATATATATGTACAAAGGGACTGAAAAATAAAAAGATTAGCCCATGATTAACAAGAGGTGATTAAAGGCAACGGTATTTTAACAGGATATTGTCAATTTTATACATTCCCGCACTGTTATTCAAATTATTTTTAAAATGGATAAATGTACATTCTAGAATATTCCTTTCAATTATATCTGTGTTTTTAACGAGCGCTTTAGAACTATCCCACTTGATACTATGATTACATCTATACATATGGTTAAACAATGCATTAGAATTATTTGGTGTTCTACACGCATATTTATGTTGTTTTACCCTAATATCTAACGTTTTTCCCATTTGGCCTATATATATAGGCCTACTGAGTTACATTGTGTACATCCAATCGAATACACACAACCAACCGCATTTAACATTATCATTATACTTAAAGACTACATTGATACCAATTGCTTTAAGTAAAGTCGGAAGATATTGAAAATTAACATGGTAAGGTAGGCTAAGGATATTTTTACGCTCAAATTCCTTTAAGATACATTATTATAATACCTATGAAATTTTTGAAAACTGAATTTTGCCTACTACTGTTAATTTTAACCTTGTTTGATACCGCTATACTGTAGATGATATTTTATGCGTTTGGACTAACAATTTGGATGTTGACTTATTTCTTGGTAGGCTCAACAATTTAGTCCCATCTATTAAGTTTACGATTGAAAAAGAAAATGATGGAAGCTTATCGTTCCTGGATCTAAAAATTCGGAGTTGTTTGAATCAGTTCAAATTTGAAGTTTTTCGTAAGCCTACTAATAATAACTCTTATGTGCATTCAGTTTTATTCTGACCATCATCCCTCGATTAAATCTTCTATTTCCTATGCTATGTTTCTTAGACCATTGAGAGTTGTCAGTCCTGAATTTTTAGATTCCGAGTTATGTAATATCATGAATATTGGTACTAAATTGCAATTAACCTACCTTACCATGTTAATTTTCAATATCTTCCGATTTTACTTAAAGCAATTGGTATCAACTTAGTCTTTAAGAAAAATAATGTTAAATCACGCCTAATAAAGAATAGCTCGGATAATGCGGTTGGCTGTGTGTATTTGATCGGATGTACACAATGTAACTCATTATAGATAGGTCAAACAGGAAAACCGTTAGATATTAGGGTAAAACAACATAAATATCCGTGTAGAACAGCAAATATAATTCTAATGCATTGTTTAACCATATGTATAGATGTAATCATAGTATCAAGTGGGATAGTTCTGAAGCTCTCGTTAAAAAAACAGATGTAATTGAAAGGAATATTCTAGAATGTGCATTTATCCATTTAAAAATAATGTCAATAACAATGCGGGAATGTATAAAATTGACAATATCCTGTTAAAATACCTTTTCCCTTTAATCACCTCTCGCCTTCTCCCTTCATTCCCTGACGAGGTGTACTTCTGAATACATGAAAGGCTTTGGAATAATTTTCTTTTTCCCTGTGGGTTTGCATCATTCATTCATTTCACGTGTTTAATTGTGAAATTCATCATATGTATAATATATATATATATATATATATATATATATATATATATATATATATATACATAACGTAAAGAACGACGCTTGTATAGGAGATATTCCGCGCAAGACGAGAGAGAGAGAGAACGGAACAAATGAAAAAATGAGGTAACCACCTGGGAATCGAACCCAGAATTACGGCATTTGGAAGAGTGAGGTCCATGGTGTAATGGTTATCGCGTCTGACCGGCAATCGGAAGATCCTGGGTTCGATTCCCAGGTGGTTACCTCATTTTTTCATTTGTTCCGTTCTCTCTCTCTCGTCTTGCGCGGAATATCTCCTATACAAGCGTCGTTCTTTACGTTATTTATACTGCGTGTTCTTTGCAGTTGAATGTATATAATGTTACGGCATGCGGGAGGTGCCCCCTTGGGCATTGGTTTCTGCGAGTATGTAGAAGAATTACGGCATTTGGAAGAGTGAGGTCCATGGTGTAATGGTTATCGCGTCTGACCGGCAATCGGAAGATCCTGGGTTCGATTCCCAGGTGGTTACCTCATTTTTCATTTGTTCCGTTCTCTCTCTCTCGTCTTGCGCGGAATATCTCCTATACAAGCGTCGTTCTTTACGTTATTTATACTGCGTGTTCTTTGCAGTTGAATGTATATATATACATATATGGGAATGAACTCAGAATGGTTCCCTGAAGTTTTTTATGATACACACAGACCGTGCATGGAACAGGGAACTCCTCTAGGAAAATTGAGGTTCTAAATGTAGCTGGGCTAGGCTGCTTTAAACCCTAGATCCTGTCCCAAAGCTGGATCCTATCTGCTTTGCAGATAGCTGGTGAGGGAAGCTATATTTTTGGGACCTCTTTGCGAGTGACCCGTTGACCGCGTCGGGCTAGCACCATGAAAAAGAAAAACTATAGTATTTGTCATTTACCATTACTTATTTGGACTATAGTGGATTTAATTTTCCTAGAAGAGTTCCTTGTTCCATGCAAGGTCTGTGTGTATCATATATATATATATATATATACAGGGTGGGCCGAAAGTCTGGATCCATAGGAAAATATTTATTTTAATACATAAATTACAACAAATTGTAAATACTTAAAATGAATATCAACTTTAACTCGTAAATGCGTATCCGTGATACTGTACAGTAATTCGTACTCCAGTATAAATACTCAAATACTTTTTTTATTTCAGCCCAGAAATGGCTTCGAATCTAACAACAGAAGACCGGTAGAACTTGTGCTCATGTACGCAAGACAGGGCGCTACACACAGAGAAGTTGCTACCGAATTCAATAGAAATCACCCTGATAAGCATCCAGTAACACATGCGACTGTTGGCAAGTTGTTTAAACGTTTCAAAGAAACAGGAAGTGTACATGATCGACGGCGTTCTGGTCGTCCAAAAACTGCAACTAATGAAAATACCTCTGCAATGGTATGTGAAACTTTAACGAATAGTCCAGTAAAGTCAACAAGAAGATTATCAAATGAAACACGCATCTCGAGAACGTCAATTCGAAGAATTATTAAAAATCATAAATTCCATCCTAAGTGTCTCGATGTCAGAGGCCGCCAATTTGAGCATTTGTTATAATTTGTTGTTTATACTGGAGTACGAACCACTGTACAGTATCACGGATACGCATTTACGAGTTAAAGTTGATATTCATTTTAAGTATTTACCATTTGTTGTAATTTATGTATTAAAATAAATATCTTCCTATGGATCCAGACTTTCGGCCCACCCTGTATATACACACACACACACACACACACACACACACACACACAAAAGGTTTGTGCTGTTATCTAACATTAAATGTTAATTTCTAAAATTTCTCCGAAATATTTCAGTTGTCTTTCATTTGTCATCTTATAATGGGATTTCTTTATTAACATTAGGGAAAGTCAACAGTCTCTTCTAATTTAATTTTTGGCTTCAGTTGCTATTGTATAAATGACTGAAATGGAGGAAAACTAATTTGTATATATATATATATATATACAGTGTCTCCTTGGTCGTCCGAGAATAGGGGCAGTTTACATGAATATGAGTAGAAGTAGGGCTCGCTATAAAGCAGCCAAAAGAAGATGTAAACAGGACCAAGACTCCATTCGAGCTTCAAAATCCTGTGAGACTAATTTAAATAATAATAGTAACAAATTCTGGAAATTTGTCAAGAATGAAACGGGTGCCAAGAATGCCATCCCATCATCAATTGATGAGTGTCTGGGGAGGTAGAAATAGCTAAGTTATGGAGAACGAAGTACTCAGACAGCCTTAACAGCGTGGGGAGAGTTAATCTTAATGTAAGCTGCAATGGAACAACATTAGGAGGGGCCAGTGAAAATACGGGGATTTCAGTGCCTGAAATTAAGAGTCTGATTAAAGAGCTAAAGACAGGCACCTCATAGATGCCCTGTCGAATGAGCATTTAAAGTATGCTAATGATGTGATCAGTCTTCATATCTCATTACTGTTCTCAGCCATGCGTACTCACAGTTATATTCCTGCAGAGTTTATGAGGGTTTATACCACATCCTTTCAAAAATATATATGGGGACATTCTGTCTAGCGATAATTACAGGCCCATTGTTGTTGCCTCCTGCTTCTCAAAATTATTTAAGAAATTTGCTACGCCGACTAAATGATTATTTATGGACGTCTCCTAATCAGTTTGGTTTTGAAAGGTCCCATTCAACTGACCTGTGCATTATGCTTTGAAAGAGATTGTATTTATCATAGATATACTATCAGTAATTCAACTATTTATAATTGTTTTTATATAAGCAAAGCATGATAGAGTAAGTCAAAATATTTTATTTAAGACATTAGAAGACAGGAATGTTCCACCATATTTTTTAAATTTATTGAAATTTTGGTACACACACCTTTACTATTAGATGGGCAATATATTGTCCGGACGTTCTGGTTCCTCATGCAGAGTAGACAAGGCTCCTTACTCTCCTCTGATGTTTAATAAATACATATTGATGGAGTAATTGCTTCTCTTAATGAGGCAAGAGTGGGATGCTATATAGATGACATGAGGATAAATAACTTTGTCTATGCTGATGATATGGTGTTAATAAGTCCTTCGGTGGAAGGTCTGGATCGTCTTATAAAAATTTGTGGATCATATTCTCAGAACCATGACATTAATTGTAATGTTACTAAAGCTAAGGTTATACAATTCCAATTCCTAGCGACATTTCATCACCCCGAGGAACCATAACATTTTCGCAACCAGAGTTCCATAGAGGGTTGCCAGATTTTTCAAATGGCCATGCGGGACAAAAAATTTTCTGAGGTTTTTTTTCCAAGACCAATTTTTTTTTGCAAATTGAAACTAGATTTCTTCAACGGTTACAACAAAGAAAATTAGAAAAAATTTATTAAAATAATGCTTAACAATTAAACATTGTGAATAATACTGGAATTATTGTACATAATATTGAAATATCGTAAAAAATATTGAAATTATCATAGCATATTAAATATTGTAGTATACATCGCTTTACTAATTATATTATGACATATGTCAATATTTTTCTGAACTTTTAATCTTCTTCAAAATTTTAGCTCCATCTTCTGATTTCAAGTATAACTGAAATTCCTTGCAAGTCATGAGTGTAAATAATTAATTCAAAAAAGTATTCTAAATCTTATAAATAAAATCATTTAAACAAAGCTGGGCACTTGCGTTTTTTTTGCGGTACTGCGGTACTACCGTGTTTGTCGTACCGCGGAAAGTACCGCGGGAAATTTGAATGCGGTAGCGGTACTGCTGTACTTTCAGCGATCCTTTGCGGTACTGCGTTATGCGGTACCGGTTTGGTAGTGCGGTAGTACCGCAGTACCGCAGTACCGCAAAAAAAAACCGCAAGTGCCCAGCTTTGAAAATCAAGTGTGTGTGTGTGTGTGTTCCTCTTTCACGCAAAAACTTTCACGCAAATGCAGCAATTTACACCTGAACGATTCTTATAAAAAGTAGACATACAGATTTTATTTGAATTACACAATCTCAAGTTGTATGGTGAAGCAATCGCAGGATTCACACTACTTCAAGCTTACAATAATAATACAGCCGAAAACTGCCAACTCGTGGCCAAACACAACATTTATAAAGCGTTATGTAATTCTAGGATGTTCTAGAACATTCAACATTACTCTACAGAATTCTACAGGATCCTACATAATTCTAGAAAATTGTAAATCAATTTATCCGAAAAAATTTGCTTAAAAATATTTTTTGCAAAACATTTGAATACAACCCTAGTTTCAAAGCCCAGCAGCCTTTTTAAGTTTTATTTAGAACACAGCGTATTTCGTTACGAGTGAATATGTAACAATAATCATATATCAGTGGTCGACAACTGGTGCCTACGCAGGCCACACCCGGCCCTCGAACGACCGTTATCTGAACCGCCGGCTTGGCTCTCTGACATTCCCCCAAAAATGTTACTTATAAGTTGCATATGATTTGCACGTTTGAACTAACCTTTATGTGACACTCAAATCAATGTGCAACATGGGTGTAACATTTTCAGCTTCAACAAAAGTAAAACCCTTATTCACTATTTAGTTCTGTAACATTTTGTTGTTTGTTTTTATTTTTCTTAATTGCGTAACTTAGGCGTAACGTTTTTCACAAAATAAAAACTATATGAAGTAAGTTCCAGATAAATATAACTTATAAAGCACTACAACTCGCATAAGTATAATATGCATAGCAGTGCATGTTATAAAGCTGAGATTCTACCCGAAATGAAGTATGAACACGTTTTAATGCGTAGGTTTTCCAATTGAATCATACTTGCCAACCCTACCGATTTAGGCCGTAGGCTACCGATTTCACATAATTATCAACACGAACAACATGCAAATAATATCAAACCTTTTATGCTCAGAATGCACTAGAGTGCATCATCATTTAAGGCTAGATTTTCAAAAACTTCCCCGGGAGGGGGCATGCTCCGGGCCTTCTGGCACTGATTACAAATCCTACCGCTTTTGCTTTTGCTTTTGCTACCGCTTTTCAAAATGTTGACAAGTATGTTAAATGTAATTATAAAACGTGATACTATTTAGGTGTATGGCGTACGACAAAAAGAAATTGAGGGTGCCTAAAAGAATGGAATCACCGGAGCTATTGAAGAATAGGGACCCCAGCCTTCTTTAGTTAGGCTTATAAGGCTAACTAACGAAAATATCACGACCTAACCTAACCAGGCGTTAGGTTAACTGTACGCCCTTGACGATTGGTTAGGTTAGGTCATGAATTTTCGTTAGTTAGCCTTATAAAACTAACTAAAGAAGGCTGGGTCCCTATTCTTCAATAGCTCCGAATACCTGAGGATCAGGGCCCCCAGCCTTCGTTAGTTAGCCTTATAAGGCTAAACAACAGTTGGTTGTTCTTAATGTGCTTTTCAGTTTTTAAATGCTGAATCAGTTGGGACTTTTTAACTACTGTAAATGCAGTCTCACAAGACTTGCAGTAACATGTTTTGTTGTCAGGCAAGAATTTAAAAGGAAATTCTTCACGATCGTTGAACTCCTTAAGCCAATTTTTTCTCGAACGATCGGAGCTCATTGCAACAAAATACAATACAAAAATATATCTGGAAAAATAGAAAAAGTTTAAGAAACAAACTTCAAGACAGCAAACGATTTGCAAAGCAAGTAAATGAAAAGAGGAAATCAATTGATGAAATGAAACAAATCGGTAAAGTAATAATAAAACACTATATATTAGGCCAGATATAGGGCGCATCAGGTAATTTTGTGAAAACACGGGATTTAGGTCTTTTTTCCTAAAATTGCTACTTTAGGTGAAAACCTAGGTTTTAGGTCAATCACCTACAATTCCGACCTCTACTTATAAGTAATAAGGCTAACTAAAGAAGGCTGGGGGCCCTGATCTTCAAGTGATCCAAAGAATGACTCAAAATTATTTTGTTCCTTACATAATTATTCATAAACGAAGAGTCTGTATTTTATCTTTATTTTGAATAGAAATACTCGTATATCTGACAATATTTTTCAGATACGCTCTGTATGCGCATGCGCGCTTGTCTGGTTTAGATTAGTTCATAGTTTACATGAAGATGTGAACGGACGATCATTACTTAAAAATTAATTAATGCATAATTAATTATGGCCTACATTATCTTAGGATCACCTGAAGATCAGGGCCCCCAGCCTTCTTTAGTTAGCTTTATAAGGCTAACTAACGAAAATATCACGACCTAAACCTAACCACTCGTCAGGGCGTACAGTTGACCTAACGATTGGTTAGGTTAGGTCGTGATATTTTCGTTAGTTAGCCTTATAAGGCTAACTAGAGAATGCTGGGGGCCCTGATCTTCAGGTGATTTATATATTTTATTTATTGTTCTGTGTTTTAGTTTCTTTCGAAAATATAATTTATTCGAAGTAGAAGCTCGTTACGAAAAACGTTACATATGCAAAAGTTACATGAAAATTTCAAGAAATAAAACCATAGCAACATTACGAGGCGAAGTTAGTTTAGTAAAGTTACACGTAAGTTATGTTGAAGTTACTGACAAAAATTACTGAATTGTGACGTAGGAGCTATGCGGAACAATAATTAGAAAGGATGCTGGTAATTTTCCTTATTCCAAAAATTAACTCAGGAATAAAATTGGACAATGTTTAGAAGACATAATTTTATTTATTTAAATTGAGGTGCGCCCTGCAAGAAGGGCGTAACTCAAATCTGTCATATTGGCATATACGCCCTTCATGCAGGGCGCGCCTCAATTACAGCAAATCATTCCATAGCTGGAAAGTGTGTTACGTATGTTACAACATAAGGAAACAAGTTAAATGTTGCGAAAAACGCTCGTGAGGATAGAAAGTCATGAACACCTGAAAAATATTGTACCACATTACGTCCTATTAGTGGGGGCAGATAAGTGAAGATATTCAGGGGAATCTTTCAAATAGTGATACAAGCACCAAAATTGGCATGGATACCCTCTGGAACTACTATTTTGAAAAAGCCGTTAGCCACCTAAAAATTCAAAATGGCCGCCATGTGCGGTATAGAAATACTATGTTTACCACATAATTTGATACAGTCGGCCGATTTGAATGATTTTGGTCGAATTATATGTTTTTGACTATGCAGAACCCGAATTTAAGACTATAAAACTTCTCAGAAGCTTTTTTCCACCATTTCTAGCAGATTACGTGAAAACTTAGCCAAATTTATAAAAATAAATGGAGCTGTCGCCATGCTATTCAAACCTCCACAAATGAGTGCTCTTCGGTCATCTAATGACCTTAGCTCCGCTATGAATGGACGCAGGATTTTTTTTTTAATTTTAATTTTTAATTTTTTTTAAACGTAGGTAACTATAAAAGTACTTGTTTGTCCTTTATTGTCTTTGCACTTTGTACTTTCCACTTTGTCACTTATAAGTGTTGCTTTCCACATGTACACTCTGAACTAATCCTCGCATCTGCAGCTGCACAGTGCTGTGCAGGTGAGTCCAAAGAGATAGCATTTGCACTTTCCACGGCATTCTGTCTTGCAGCCACACTTGGTCAGCTGTTAACAACTCTGCGCAACTGGTGGGAGTGCTGTCCAGAAGATCTGCCACAGGTCACCTTGCTGTTTCCATCCCCAGTCAGCAGGACTTTGGGTTTCGGGATGGCACATTGTTGACTGACTCTATATGCAGCCTGCCTGGTAGGCCGCGCGCTTGGCGTGCTGAAGGAGAGCTGCTCGAGTTGGAGGAATGGCTTCGTACGGCCTCTGCTTGCGAGCAAACATGTCGAGCCGTGCGTCATCAATACCCGCAGCTGTACTGGACCTGTCATACATAGTGACTACAAACTTCTCCAGGATCTTCAGGTCGTCGTCTTCAACTGTTCTGGGACTGTCTTCACCTTACTCTTTCCAAGTTAGAGCGGTTCACGATTTTCACCTTTATTGTCCGAGGTTGAGTGCTGGAAGACCGAAATGCTGGTTCCATGGAAAGAAGTGGTTGCTGTCGTTGCAGTTGGGATGTGGTCTATGTTGTCCGTGGCAGATGTGGTGAACAACCCTCTTTGCAGAACTGGTGGACATACCATCCCATCCTCCACGTACTTGTTGACAGCTGCTTCTCCAAGCTATGCGGAGACTTCGAGCACTCTGTCGTATGAAATGCTGATACCGTGCTCATGAAGCATTTCTACCAGAAGTCGCTTTCGGGTTTCCGCAAAAAACAGACATTCCCATGTAAACAGGGAACGGGTCTCCCGATCTTTTGAATGCCGGTGAGTAGCTGCTCCTTCTTTGTACCTTGCGTAGCAGTTGTACTGCAGCAGCTGCGCCATTGCTAGGTCTGTCTTTGATGCTCCAAATCTCAGTTGAGATTTGATATCAGCCACATGTTCATTCATCCCCACAAACTGGAGAAGAATCGATAGAATGGCTTCTTCAACACATCCTCCATGAAAGGTTCCATCAAAAGTGGACTTGTGGCCAACCATGTGTCTTCGCAAGAGCTTGGCCGCTTTGACAAGGATAATGGCTTCGGAGTAGAAGGAGGCTTGTGATAAGACTGAGCCTACATCTTTGTGGAAAGCCCGGAGGATATCCCTTCCTTCTTGTGAACTTCTAGCTCAGGCATTTGTGCCAACAGCTTGTCCTTTAGTCTGAGTTGACCTCAGGTGTTTCTACCCCAAGTTGTTCAAGCCGCTGCTTGTACAGACTGACCATATCTGCAAGCCTAAATATAGTAGGACCTTCACTACTGGTTTTGGTCTCAACTATGTAGGCGAGTAGCTCAGAAAATACCAGTGCAGTAGTGGTAGTTGGTTGACTTCCTTCTCTAGCGACCCTTGGCACTTCTTGTTCAGGCAGGCCCTCTCCTTGTTGTACAGGCCTGCCAAGCAAGAAGAATGGTACTTTATCTCTTGTGCTACAACATCTTCACCACTCAGTTTGGCCAAAAGCTTTCCATCGTTTAGGTTTCGGGCACATTCATTCAGTCTTTTATTGAGCTGCATGGTCATGGCTTGTCTCAGTTCTGATGCTGGAGCTTCCTTCTCGCATAAGAAGCACTCAGACTGTAGACCTTTATGGCTGGTTCTTCGCATCTTGCTGCGTCCTTCATCTGTACTACTAGCACTAGTTACTCTTTTCCTTGCCTGTTGCAGTTTGGTGTTGTTGAACATTAGTCGACAGCTCTGATGGTATTTTGCATTGTTCTTTCTCAGCGTTTCTTCTATGCCGCCGCCTTCATCTAATCTTGCTGGATCCAAAACGGTTGGGAGATCATTGATGGCTTGAAAGAGTGGAACATTTTACGCAATCATAGAGTAGCCATCATGTTCAGTACTACATGGATAGTGGGTTGGTGGTGATTTGAGATCTTCGTCCTTCTTCTCGATTTGACAGAGACAACATTTGTTCCACTCAGTTTGCAATTTAGATGGTAATTCAGCCAAACTGGCCATCTTGTGAGACGATGAACAGTTCACGCCCTGGCTGACTTCTGAAACAAAAATAAGAAAGTTAATTATTAGTAAGCTGCATATATTTTCAGTCAATGTGCTACAAATGGTAGAAAGAAGCTTCTGAGAAGTTTTAGGGTTGTAAATTCAGCTTCTCCATGGTCAGAAACATATGATTTGATGCCAGTTTTAGGGTTGTAAATTCAGCTTCTCCATGGTCAGAAACATATGATTTGATGCCAGTTTTAGGGTTGTAAATTCAGCTTCTCCATGGTCAGAAACATATGATTGATGCCAAGATCATTCAAATCGGACTACTCTGTCATTTTATAGTGAAATAAGTATTTCAACGGTGGCCATTTTGAATTTTAGGCGGCTAACTGGCTTTTTCAAAAAGTAGTCCCAGATGAGTATTCATGCCAATTTGGTGCTTGTATCACCATTTGAAAGATTGTTTCACTTATCTGCCCCACTATATATTTAAAACCATGTGGGCTACGCCATGGACAGTGTGTCGTGACATCACTTCCCGTCGATCAGCGAAGTTAAGGGAAAATGGGTTGGGTAATACAGTAGATAGATGAGTAATCGTTCCTCCGCGCTCAGATGATGTAGCGACCAGTGGTTCGGATCCCACGTAAAGCTTTAGGTCCCCTCCGTTTTGACATTAGATGTTACGGAGAAGGTTAAACAACTCTTTCATTACATTCTAAGCTATGTTTTTATTTATTAAATAAATAGTTCTTTATAAATTACATAATTGCCCTTTAATAAATTCCATATATAAATAATTACTTGGGCCAACCGCCACTCGTGGCGCTTACGATATGGTCCGCGTTCGAATCTAGTTTCCGACCACTTCCATATACGATAGTTTTCCGGCAAATGTTCGACAGATCTTCGCGCGTAATGCTGTTCTTCAGGTGTTCAATAGTTTTCGCATTATTCTGATAACAAATATCTTTTAGATAACCTCATACATAGAAATTAAAACTTAAAATTCTTGAAAGTAAAAACTTTAAAAAATTCAGAGTTTCGTCACTTAGTTTGTATATATACAGTATATATATATATATATTTGTGGGGGTTGGTATGTGTGTGGGTTGTGTGTGGTGTGTTGTGTGTGTGTGTGTGTGTGTGTGTGTGGAAGAAAAATCCTTTGTAATATTTATAATATTCCATGATATATAGATATATATATATATATAAAAATATATATATATATATAAATATATATATATAAAATTTTATATATATATATAATATATATATATATATATATATAATATATATATATATATATATAATATATATATATATATATATATATATATAATATAATATAACAACGATTACTAAAATATTATTAAAATAAACGTTATAATTAAAAATAATAACACTAAATCGTAATAACGAAAGTCGAATGTGTATTATTTACGAGTGTATCTTTCATTACACCGTCCTTCAACATATTCTATCCACTAGGCAGAAAACTAACGCGTAAGAATGAAATTACGCCTTGACTTCTCTTCATTTTAAAACATAATTAATTCTGGACAGACAATTCATTCCTTATGATGCAAACGCCTTCAGAATAGTAACACAAGAGAAGGTTCCTTCTCTAAATTGCGTTCTATCTCTTCTACGAGAAACTAAATCACCAGATTATCTCCACTGAATTGGTTCCCAGAATCGTGGGAAATTTCGCTCCAATGAATTATGCATATCATAGTCATAGATTAAAAAGGTTATAAATTTCCCTAAATCTAACCCATTATGCTTAACTCGTAATTCTCGCGCGAATGTATTTAAACCGAGGTATAAACGCGCGAATCTCTGTTTAGTTGACCTTTATTGACCTTCATAGTTAGTTGACCTCTCCTATTTGCTTAAAAATTAAATTTAGTTGACTTCATTTGCAAACATATACAGTTTAAAAATGAGTTCGTGTATCATGTTTTTAATGTTACAATCTAATTTTATGTATAACAATTGTAAGTGCTTTTATCAAGCAGAACCCCTTGACAGATACATATTATATTAACATTTAGGTAATCTGAATTATAATAGAAAGACGCTTGAAAAGCTACAGGGTGTTGCATAAATCCTTTTACCCCTGAACCTTTTATATATATATGAGGCGTCGCGAGTACGAGAGACAAACTTGCCAAACCAGTTTTGAGATAGGCACGTTTAAACTTTGTGGCTATTGTGTACGAGGGACACATAGCGCAAATACACGCATTGAAAATAACTACATTTGAGCGTACGTACGAAGGGGGTATCTGGCTATACCAAATTGTCTGTAGATGGGGGGAGGGTTGAACTATTCACTCGTGGAACAATCGTAAAATCGCCAATATGGCGAGTTCGCCCCTCGTACTCGCGACGCCTCATATAAAACAATGGGGGTAAAGGGACTTATGGCACACCCTGTAGATTATGTTTTAGATGTACGATTTATTAGACGATTATTACGTTATTATTATATTATTCAGACCTAAAATATATCAGTATAATGCTAATATAATAGTATCTGATGCACAGTACAATGGTTAAAATATGCTACACTCACTGGCTGTATTTTAACGTTGGAGATCAGTTATGAATTACATAAATGTATAATGTTAATGATAATTATCTATAAATGCATAAAGAATTATGAGTAATGGTAATAACGTTAATAATATATAATATATATTATATATATATTATATATATAATATATTATATATATAAATTAATTAAGGTTAATGATTATACATGACAATGACATTGCACTCTCACGAGGATTCTCATTATATTAGAGATTTCACGTCAAGCAATTTTACCAAGATTAAAACCATTATAAATTTCAGTTACAGTGCACAGCAGTATACGTAAGAGACCCTACTAAAGTATGTAAACTAAAACTAATAACTAATTTCATTAATATTATGGTTTACAAGTAACATTAAAACCACTCGCAAGAGAATAAAATACTGTAATTTTCTATGTTGATAATTTTACAGAGAAAAAACCTCCGTGTCAGATTATTTGCAGTTCGGATAAAATCTAAGATAGGAGGGTTTCGTAAAACCACGTATTCAACAACTACATTTCCCTACTACATTACTTACAAAAGCTAGTTTTGCATAGGTAAATGAACGAATTATTAAG
>JAJOZX010006939.1:135000-192500 GCA_023014485.1 Bathynomus jamesi | reverse complement strand
TTTGCTGCCTTCGCTGAGAGTGGTTGTATAGCAGTTGCTGAGTTGCACTCATGGAGCGGCATACGCGTCACAAAACAGTTGTTTGGCTCATAGGACATCCTATAGAGTCCTTCAAAGAAACCCAGCTTCCATCTAAAAGGGAAACATTAGCATTGTTTATGAACTACAAGATCAATAAAAAGCAACAGGTGAAAACAGCGGCTTTGTTGACTGCTAGAGATGTTATGGATGTGTGGGAAAAGGCACGCATCCCAACAGTGTTGAAATGTCATGTCGTGGAGAGAGTAAAGAAACTTTTCAACGAGTGGGAAACTAAAGAAGAACAGAAATAAGAAGAAGAAGCAATCACCTGCACTACTTCAAAAACAAGAGAGCTGGCAAAATGACTTGCAAGATCTGTTTGACATTGCACATGCAAGTGCTCTTGACATGATAAAGATAGATGAAGATCGTGAGTTTTTGATGCTGCAACGACAAAAAGGAAGAAAAGGCAAAATGTCTGGAGTGGATAAAGTTTTTTCACAAATGGAAGAGATTGCTAGAGAAAAGGAAACATTGCTTGAAAAGAAAAGAAAGAGGGAAACAGCCGTTTTCGAAGCAGCAGTGCTCTCAAGTTCAAGTCCTTCAAGTTTGAATGAAGATAGTTCAAAATCAGAAGAAGAATTTGTTGCTGACCCTCAGCAGCCATCAACTTCGAGACAAAGTAGATCAAAGTCTAAGAGTGCAAAGCTTATGGATTCTTCAATGCTTGTATCTCTTGATGCTGCAAAAGTAAGTGATAGAGCTGCTTCGGAAATCTTGATCCCAACAATCAATGCTCTTGGGCAAAACCCTGAAGAATACAGTGTTAGCTATTCATCGATACGGAGAGCAAGACAAAGGAACCGCAAGACAATGGCAGAAAATTTGAAGCAGGATTTCGAAACAAATTGCCCTCTCCAAATACATTGGGACGGCAAACTACTGGAAGATATTACTGGTCATGAAAATGTTGATCGACTGCCAGTTCTAATTTCCGGCCAAGGAGTTGATCAGCTTCTTGGTATTCCCAAACTTGCCAGAGGAACTGGTCAAAACATTGCAGATGCTGTCCATCAGTTAGTATTGGAGTGGAATATATCTGACCAAGTGAAGGGCATGTGTTTTGACACCACTGCCTCCAACACAGGTTCTAAGAGTGGTGCTTGTATGTTACTAGAGCAAAGATTGGATAAAGATATGCTGTGGCTGGCTTGCCGACATCATATTTTCGAAATAGTGTTAGAAGCTGCAGTTTCTGTCTCCTTGCCATCTTCTAGTGGCCCTGACATACAACTGTTTAAGAGATTCAAAGCAAAGTGGGTGGAAATTGACAAGAACAATTACCAAACAGCAACAGATGACCCTAACATTGCAGAGAAAATCTCAGATGCTGAAGAACTCATTCAATTTGCTCAAGCTCAGCTTGATGAACAGCAGCCTCGTGATGACTACAAGGAATTGCTCGAGCTAACGCTCATTTTCATCGGTAGTGCCCCCAAGTCAGGAATCAGCTTTAAAGCACCCGGAGCTTATCACAGAGCACGATGGATGGGCAAGCTAATTTACTGCATTAAAATTTGGATGTTTAAATCTCAGTTTAAACTAACTGAGAGAGAGGAAAAAGGACAGAGATGTTTGCTGCTTTTCAGCTGCGATATACATCAGATCGTGGTACCTGGCACCCATACCCTCATGCGCCCCCCGTTCAGATTTGCATTTTGTGCAAAGTCTGCAGCTCTACAAGCAAAAGGATGACAAAATTGCAAGTGCTGCACTCAATAAGTTTTTGAGACATTTGTGGTACCTCTCTGAGGAGCTTGTGGCGCTTGCATTTTTTGATTCAGCTGTTTCGCATGAGACAAAAAACAAAATGAAGCATGCTCTGCAGAAACCAGTTGACTCAAAACCGAGCAAACGAGCATCAATAAATCCTGAATCAGCTGGGCAGAAACAACTGCAGGATTTCGTTACTGCGAACACAAAAAGATTCTTTGAAATCCTGAGGTGCCTTGCACTTTTCTTGAAAAAGATGCTGAAGAATGGAATGATGATGAAAGTTATGCGAATGCAAGAGATATCGCATATGGACTCAAAGTGGTAAACGACATTGCGGAAAGAGGTGTACGACTGATGGAGGAATACAACAAACTGATAACCAATGATGAAGAGCAGAAACAATACCTTCTTCAAATTGTTAAAAGTTACAGGTCGTCACTCTCAAACAAAAAAAAAAACATTACTCTTGCTTCACAAAAAACGAAAATAAACATACATAAGTGGTTATGATATGCCTACTGGGGAAACTTCACATAAAAAAAAGTTAACGCGCTATACGCTGTACCTCAGAGGGTGGTGCGGAAATCAGCGTGCATATTATTTACTATTTTATGAGCTCACTACGTACTATAGTCTAGAATGTCATCGTTTTTTTTCAAACTAGGTTAACTAGGTACATATCAAACCGGCTCCGGCGAAAATATCAACAAAACAATATTTTTGAGCACAAACTGATATACATTTATTTTTAAAGCTTGGTAGCAACCTCTAATTTTCTCTTTTTCAACCCCAAATTTCGCATACAATGCTTTCTTAGGAATATGAATAAAATAGGAGGGTGTCTCCCTGAAAATTGAAAAAAAAAAAATTTGACCCCTTTTTTGCATCACCCTAATATATATATATATATATATATATATATATATATATATATATATATAACACTTTCCTCTAGAGTGGATTTTAGTATATTAAAGTAGATTTTTATTTTAGGGAATAATTTTTTATTTTAGATTTGTCTTAAAATTGTCGTGCAGTTTCTGTGCATTCGAACTTACGCGAGATATATATATAACAGGGTGTTTATAAACTCCCTATCTATTTTGTTGAATTAACGGTTTTTATTTATATTTGTTGCAGAACCCTATGAAAATGAATGTACAAGAACGTGTGATGGTGGTGACACTTCGGATTAAAGGAAAGAAATGCAAAGAAATTAGAGAGAGGTTTGAAAGAACATTTCGCAAGCCAGGTCCTACAGAGAAGACAATTCGTGATTTACTTAATAAATTTAAAAGAACAGGAGCTGTTCTTGATGAGTCAAGATCTGGACGTCCAAGTGTCTCTGAGCATGCTGTAAATGCAGTACGTAATGTTATCGATGAACATCCAAGCATGTCAGTTTCCAAATCGGTGGATCGAACGTGGAGGCAACAGGCCCTGGGCGGCTCGATCTACTGACCTAACGCCCTTGGATTTATTTGCATGGGGCTTTATCAAATCAAACGTCTATCAAACGAGGGTTACAGATCTGCAAGATTTATGTGCTCGTATCGTAACAGCAGTTACAAAAATAACCCCTGTCATGCTCCAAAATGTGTTCCGCAATGCTGCTGACAGATTCGAACTCTGTAGAGATACTGATGGTGCTCATGTAGAATCATATGCTTAAGTATTCATTAAATGTATGCCTTCTATTATATTGTAATTGAATTTTACCCTTTTTTGCTACGTTTTCACTGAAATAGATAGGGACTTTCTAAGCACCCTGTACATGGACGATCATGTTATTGATGATAAGTTTGTGGAGTTAAAGGTTTTATTTAAAAATTTGATGAAAGAAATTAATTTTAAATTTGAAGGTAACGGAATTAAAAAGGTTAATGTTGATTAAATTTAATTTAATTAATAAAAAGTTCTCAGATACTAAAAATGGATCACCTGAAGATCAGGGTCCCCATCCTTCTTTAGTTAGCCTTATAAGGCTAACTAACGAAAATATCACGACCTAACCTAACCAATCGTTAGGTCAACTGTACGCCCTTGACGATTGGTTAGGTTAAGTCGTGATATTTTCGTTAATTAGCCTTATAAGGCTAAATAATGAAGGCTGGGGGCCCTGATCTTCAGGTGATCCCTAAAAATAATTTAAAGGGAAGTCATCTTAATAGTACTTTCAATTCCTTGGGTAAATTAAATGATAGTGTTAAACTTGTTCAGGATAAAGTACAAAGAACTGACCCGAAAATAGTTGAAATTATTGGTCAATATCGTGTTAATTTGTGGGGTACTTCTGGAACCTTCGAAAATAATAAACTGTTAAGTAAAGTGATATACTTTTATATAAAATTAGAAGCTACTTGTGTAAATCGCAGGATTTCTTCATTCAAGATGGCGCGTATCTGAATGAAACAGATAATGCACAAATTGGTAGATTAACTGATAAAAAACTAAGTAAAATGTACGTAAAACGTAGTCAAGGCAAAATCTCGATTAGTCAATGGGACTTGTCAGCCGCAGGGAAACTGAACGGGAATAGAAGAACGAACAGTAACACAGAGAACAATTAAAAAGTTTTGTATTTTAATGCTACAAGCGTACGTAATAAAATTAACGAATTAAAAGCTTCAATTCATCTTCGCCATAAAGACATTATTGCGATAACTGTGATACGCCTTTCTTGAGCTAGCTTGGAGTAGATTTTAGGGTCTTTGTTACCTCTCTCTCTCTCTCTCTCTCTCTCTCTCTCTCTCTCTCTCTCTCTCTCTCCATATGTGTGTGTGTGTGTGTGTGTGTGTGTGTGTAACCTATGATCCTTCTACTATATCTGATTAGGGCAGAGAAAACCTTTTGGCTTTCAGTGCCTCAAAAACTCAGTTCCTTCATAAGTCTACTCGTCACAATCTTCCACGCGACTATCCCCTTATCTTCAACAACACAACTCAATCCTTCCTCTTCTCTTAACATTCTTGGCGTTTCCTTTTCTCGTGATCTCCTGAAAAGATCACATACGCTCTTTCTCTAAAACAACTTCTAAGAGGTTAGGTATGCTGTACCGGCTTCGCAGTTTCTTCAACCCCACTCAATTGCCGTCTCTGTCCAGGGGTCTTGTCCGCCGCTGTATGGAATACACTTTTTATGTGTGGGGTGGATCAACCCACACAGCTCTACTTCATTGGGTGGAATCAAAGCTTTTCTTCTCATCATTTCCCAGCCTCTTACTGAATGTTTTCAATCCCTTTCTTTCTTTTCTCTTTTCTGAACTCTCTAACTGCATGCCTTCTCCTTTAAGGAAAGCTTACAGTAACAGACTTTCGACACATTCTCATCCTTTTTCTCTCTAACTCTCTAACGCAAGGGTTAACCGGTACTCTTACTCTTTCATCTACTCAACCGGTCAACTCTGGAACAACCTTCCTCAATCCATCTTTCCCCCTGTCTAAGACCTCCAATCTTTCAAACGAAGGATCCAGGCATTTCGAAAACTGAATTTGGGCCTCTTTTTCTTTGAAGGTGGGGTGGTCCGTTTTTGCGGGTATTCGCCCTTGGCCCCTCCTTCCTGCAAAAAAAAAAGAAAGTATATATATAATAGTAGGAATATATAGTTATACAAGTCTGGTTTTCATGAACTTTTAATATCGCTAAGACTGGAGTCATCTAAATGATAGATTGACGAAAAACCCTATAAATTATCTTAATTAAAATTGTTGAATGGGAAAAAGAATGAGGTTTCTTTTTTACGTGAATAGAAAATTTATTATGATTTCATTCCAGCTTTCATGGAGACAATCTCTACTGAATTATTTTTTATTCTCCACTTTGTGTATGAATCTGTGGTTAAGGATTAGGTGGTGGCCATGTCGCAACACCGTTTCCCGGTAGATCAGCAAAGTTCGGTAATGTTGGATCTATGTAATAATTGAATGGGTGGTCGTCTTCTGCGTTCAGACGATGTAGCGACCAGTGGTTCAGATTCCACGTTAATATTTTAGATGATCTCCCTGACTATCACCATAGTACGAAGGTTAATACTAGTGGTGCACCGATTAATCGGTATCGGCACCTGGCATGCCGATATTAGGAAAATACCTTGCATGGCCGATTAATCGGCCATGCAAGGTGCCGATACCGATTAATCGGTGCACCACTAGTTAATACACTCACAGACTCACCTTGTGCGGTATATTGCGTGCAGTTTCAGCTTAATAATTAATATCTACGGGATTTGCTATCCATATTTAAATATACTAAAAAAATGTAATTTGTTGACCATTTTTAACTTTTTTTTCGGTCTTTGCTGAAATGTTACGTAAAAGGCTAATGTTTTATGGCTCCAAAATAATATTTAATCCCTGAGATTATATGAGGACGTCGCGAGTACGAGAGGCGACTCGCCACAGTGACGAATTTGCGGTTGTTCCACGAATGAATAGTTCAACCCTCCCACCCTACCCACAGACAAATTGGTATAGCCAAATACCCACCTCGTACGCTCAAAATGTAGTTATTTTTAATGCGTGTATTTGAGCTATGTGCCCCTCGTACACAATAATCACGAAGTTTAAACGCGTCTATCTCAAAACTGGTTTGGCGAGTTCGCCCCTCCTACTCGCGACACCTCAATTATGTAAATAATATTTATTAAAATAATTGGCGAAACAAATAAATAAATCTTAAATTATTAATATTATTTCTATTACACCTTATAGTGAAAAAAAAAGGAGATAGATAAAAAATAGATAGATAAATAAATAGATAGATAGATATACAGATAGATATATAGATGATAGATAGATATGGAGATAGATAGATAGATAGAGCAAGAGAGAATGCTAAATAAATACAGCATATCTGTTACATAAAGCCAAACTATGTTTCAGGTCCGACTACAACCTCTGTGTCTGAAACGCTTATCCCCCTGAAAACAGGGACGTAATTCCTCTGTCAACTGTTCCATTAAGATAAACGTTTTACAAGTGTCATATTTCATTAACCTGAGAATGACGGGTCAAAGTAAGAATATCTATTATCCTAAAATTTGAAATGAAACGTCACTCGCTGAAAACTATTTATAACATGCTCAGAATATCTGCAAAATACATTGAATTTAAAATATAAAACTGAATAGCCATAAAAACGCTAATTCCCCCCCCCTTCTCTCCTCTCTCTCTCTCTCCTCTCTCTCTCTTCTCTCTCTCCATATATATATATATATATATATATATATTATATATATATATATATATATATATTATATATATATAAATATTGTCAAAGAAACAGATAGACAGATAGACAGAGGCAGACATAACTACATCCATAAATATACATGAGAGAGAGAGAGAGAGAGAGAGAGAGAGAGAGAGAGAGAGAATATTGCAAATCCAAAACTGTGTTATAAAATCTAATAAAAAAGTTACAAGTGTGAGGACAGTTTTGAGATAAATACGATACCGTTTTCTTTGGAAACTAAAGTCTACATTTGTTATTTTATATAAAAATTACATCTGATGGAGATGAAAGTATAATATCTTACCTTTGTTATTAACCATATCATTTTAGATTTAAGTTATTTGAACCCTTGCGTTGGTTTGTGTTTTGCGTATACGCCTTTTATTATCGAAGTTTCTGTATTTTGTAGTTATCCGAAATATGAAGAAAATTTGATAAAATTTGGTATACAAATAATAATGACGTCAATGAAATATTATTTGACGAGCTAATTTGTTTATATTCAGTATTAATAGTTTTTAATACTGAAATTTTTTGCGGTATTAATTGCAGTATAAATTTTTTGCAGTATTTGCAGTACCTCTTGCGACCAAATGGGCAGAATGCTCTGGTTTGTTCGAGTTTGTCACTTTTTCATAATTACATTGTATTAATAATAATAATGGGCTCCCGATAACTCATTGGTTACGATGGTGGCCTCTAAGCAGTGAGGCTCTGGTTCGCTTCCACTCGCTGTCTCGTGGATTGGGTTGAGTTGGCCTTTCACCCTATCATTCCTCGGTCTAAAGGTAACCCTTGGGTCGTGCTCACCCTTCCTACATCGTGGGGAAAAGAGTTTAATGGTCATTAATAATAGTAAACTTTGAAGAGTAAAAGTTCAGAAACTTTACGAATCCCAATTGGAGAACTTTCGTTTGGCAAAGTCGGCTAATGAGTTAAAATAAAGTAAATAAAATAAATTATATATTTCTTTCGCATTTTACAAAACAATAAATACTTAATACCACTTCATTTCATATCAAAATGAGGAAAGAGATTTCCTACTTCAGCATTTTCAAGAGCCTCATAAACTTATGAGTTTATTTACCACTTGAATTTATATATATATATATATATTATATATATATATATATTATATGGGATGAATTTCACAATTAAACACGTGAAATGAATGAATGATGCAAACCCACAAGGAAAAAGAAAAATTATTCCAAGGACTTTTGTGTATTCAGAAGTACACCTCATCAGGGAATCCTACTTCTGAATATACGAAAGGCCTTGGAAAGAAAAACTATGGTATTTGTCATTTACCATTACTTATTCGGACTATAGTGGATTTAATTATCCCAGAAGAGTTCCTTTTTCCATGCACTGTCTGTGTGTATATATATATGTATATATATTATATATATATATATATATATATATATAGGGTGAACCAAATGTAGGTGGACAGTAAATGATAACGTTTATTTTGAGAATACATATTTAATTTTTTTGTATACTATAATACAATATAAAATTTAAATAAATTTAGTTATAATATTTAATATAATAAAACACAAACACCATAGTTATAATGAACACCATAGTTATAATATAATATAACACAAACCGTATTCAACCTACTGTCCACCTACTTTTGGTTCACCGTGTATATATATATATATATATATATGAGAGAGAGAGAAAGAGAGCTAAAAAAGTTAATGAAAGTCTTTTTTCCCCCTTGTATTCATGTGGGATTTGGGGAAATATAAAAAAAAGCGTTGAAAGTAATTTGCAGTGATGGATGCAGAATAATCCAACCTATTTGTCCATTCGGCTAAAATGGATTCAGTTGGATCGAGGGGAATTTCTTAGTAGAAAATCTTAGGGGGGGGGGGGGATTCCTTAGTAGATAAATCTTTAATTATATATCACATATATATATATATATAACATACACTGTGTGTTCTCTCCCCCCCCCCCCCCCGCCACAAATAAACTGGCCACCTTTTTCATCGGACCAACAAAACCAAAGTACGCAATTTGTTACTAATTTTCGCTCATTAATTAAAGTACTTTTCAACTATTTTGTTTGTGTTCCTCATAAAACTAGTTTAAAAAGTGATTTTAACAAAATTATGAGACAGTTTTTAGAAGTTAAAATTCATTTTTTTTTTGTTTTTGTTTTTTGTAGTCTTGTTCTTGTAATACATATTGTAGTTAGTATTTAGAAAGTTTTAGTTCTCTCGTTTTGTGTATGGGTACGAATGTCTGATGTACGACGTACTGGCTCGTCTACAGTAAAACATCAGCAGCTTATATATATATATATATATATATATATATATATATATATATATATATATATATATATATATATATATATATATACTGTATATGAGACTGAGGTGAAACAAATGAGGAGAAAAATGACCATTTTATAGATTATTGACGGCTCCCTTTTGATCTTAATTTGTAGGTAAGATAGAAAAGATAAATCGTAATTTACACTGATGCTAGTTATCGATTTCTCTCTCTCTCTCTCTCTCTTCTCTCTTTCTCTGTACGTGTTGTTAGCTTTCTGCCAATACAACTTTTCATTTTCATTTATCGATATCGGCAGTAAAACAATACGATAACGTTTACAAAATGCCCAGTAATTAATTCTTCTCAAACACTTCAGTAATGATTCTCCAGCATTTTTATTTTTAACTTTTCAGAGAATCCTTTTCGATGACAAAAAAATCATCTGGTAAAATGTGTTAAAAATGTATTATGAAATGTTCCTAAAAAAAAATTAATGAATATTGTACTAAATGTATAGAAATTTTTGTATGAAATGTGTGAAAAATCCTTCGGTATTAAAATCTTTGAATTAGTTCTGAAGAATTCAATCACGCGAGTATAGCGCTCGGATAACTTATCATTGCTATTATTATGATCCGTAAAGGGCTTTGCCATATTTTTGGAAACTTATAGTATATTTTTGGTACTTTTAAATTTCGTGGTTTTTGTAGAGTTGCAATTTACACAAAGAACTTTTACTAGTGAGTAGTTCATTCTTTATTATCTTTGATACTTATACATACATGCATACATATATATATATATATACACATACATATATACATACATAAATACATACATACATACATACATACATACGTACGTACATACATACATACATACATACATAGTGCATATACAAATACACATCCTCACATACCTACATACATACATACATACATACATAGTGAATATACAAGTACACATCCTCACATACATACATGCATACATAGTGCATATACAAATACACATCCTCACATACATACATACATTTATCAACACACACACACACACACACACACACACACGCACGCACGCACGCACGCACATGTGCGCATCACTGCAAATGCGAGGTACTAACTTTTTAAATCAATACATCTAAAAACTAATTAACAAAACTTAACCTAACCTAAGTTTAGAGCCACCGAACTGAGAGGGATGTGATAAGTGAATTCGAATGGTGGTTTCTGTTAAGTCATTAAAAAGTGAGGTACTCGCTAATCTAGCCTAATCTAACCTAACCTAACCAAACCTTAACCAACCTAATCTAGCGTAACCTTACCTTATAAGGACCAACAAAAGTACAATAAAAATACTTCTAAATTTTTTTATGTAAACTTTACAATGTTCTGAGATATTTAAAGTGTTACTTCACCAAAATATATTACAATTCATCAGTAACTTATCATACTCTCGACATCACTTACGCCCAGTTGTCGTGCACACACACACACACACACACACACACACACACACACACACACACACACACACACATTTTTACATAAAGTATGCGTATATACCAAAAAATATTGAATTAATTTCCAAACGATTCTATATATTAAAAGGGACTAAATCCCCTCCTACAAAGACCAGTTTAATAATCCTTTCTAAGAAAAGACATTAAAAAATAGAAAATGTCTTTCAGAATATAAATTTCGCGGAAAATTATTAAAACGAAACGAGAATTAAGTCATAAAAAAAAAAGGGTCAATGAAAAATGTTCGTTGAAAATAATGATTATTATTATTACACATCTTTTGAAAGACTTCATTTTTAAGTCTGTGAAAAGAGAGAAGAAAAAAAAATTCATTGACACAAATTCTCGAATGAGAAACGTACTGGAGGTCATAAATTACAACGAGCAATTAAAAAGGGGGAAATTTCTCGTAGAGAAAATTAAGACCAATTTAAACTTTAAATTAAGATTAAAAGTATAGGGGAAAATTCCTTCTCTTTTTTTTTTTTAATTGACTCACTTATTACTGACTTATCTATCTATCTATCTATCTATCTATCTATCTATCTACACTCTATCAATCTATCTATCTATCTATCTATCTATGATAATAATTTTAATGTTCTCTGTTACACGTGCACTGTGCAGTATAAGGCATACAATAGGTGTAAAGAGAATGACATATAATCATACACACACACACACACACACACACACACACACACACACACACACATATATATATATTATGTGTGTGTGTGTGTGTGTAAATATGCACCCGTATACATATATACATGCATGCATACCCAAATATACATTTCAAATAAATAGGACAGTGATGCTTTCATATAATTACATAGCAGAGCTGTGCTATGTAATTATTATTTTATGCTTTACTGTCAGAATGGAATTATTTGGTAAATTTTATTAGATACTGCAGAGTACTGAGGTTATTTACATTAGTTTTATATATATATATATATATATATATATATATACGGGAAGAGAGAGAGAGAGAGAGAGAGAGAGAGGAGAGAGAGAGAGAGAGAGAGAAATTATCTGCAGTTAGCTACAAATATGTTTATATACAGTTTGGATATTCAGCCAAGGTTACACATTCACAGAACTACATGTAATTTTATATGGGTATTCAGCTAAGATTATATCTCTGTATTTATTGGAATATAAGAGACTAAATATATTAAATATTAAATAATATTTAAATATTGAATATTAGATACCTCGCTAATTGAGTATCTTAGCAACCTTAGATACCTTCACCTTGCACATATTTAGATTTATCGTACTGTACCATTTGGTGAACTAGCTTGCAACTTTTCTGTCCTGAATGACCAAGAGGAGATTGTACAGCACCCTACTCATTTCTCTGATCGCCTTTGAGATAGGCCGGGGACTTCGACATACATGGACTCGACACGCGATTTTAGGGTGGGCCATAGGAGGCCTAGGGCTCAAAATCGAAAGATTGCAAATAAGTTAAAAAATGTGTTATAATGGACTCCTACCATGTTTTTAACCATACCTAAAAGCAAAAAACAACATTCTAGCCACTCAACATTGCTTAAGGGGGGGGGGGTATCGAAGTTCCCGGACACACTTACTTACATATGTCAATATTATTATTTTGAACTATATTGCAAAAACGGAACATTTTAACAAAAAACAATTTAAGATCACTAATTTTAACAAAAAATGCAACTTACATTTGTGATTACATTTTATCAGATTGCAATTTAGCAATCTTTTTTACACTTGGTGATTGTTTATCATCCTTAGTAGCTGGCTTTCTTTTCCGTTCTGCATGAATTTGGCTGTTCACTTCACTAACATAATTTTTTGCACCAATATTAAATATTGTTTGGGAAACTTTTTCAACACACTTTTTGAAGTTATGACCATTGTCACATTTAATATTACATAATGTTTCTGTGTTTTCATTTTCTGCCATCTTTTTTCAACAAAAATTTTAACAAAAACTGCTTTAGGATTTCGTATATCGAAGTCCCCGGATAGGCCCAACATTCTGGATTTATTTCTCACCACTCATCCTTCTCCTTACTCTGTCAAACTTTTTTCTCCGTTGGGCTCCTCCGACCACAATTTATATCTGTTTCCCGTCTTATCGCTCCAGTTCAGCCTTTGGATCATCCCAAGAGGAGATGCCTTTGGCACTTTGGCGCCGCTGATTGCGAGGTCCTTAGGCAGTACTTCTCTGATTTCCCAAAGAATGATTACCGCTTCCGTGGCCGGAGCCCCTCCAAGTGCGCTGAGTACTCCCTGTATGGAGTACGCTTCTCATATGTGGATTAGCTCAATCCACACAGCTCTCCTTGACCGGGTAGAATCAAAGGCTTTTCGTCTAATCAATTCCCAGCCTCTTACTGACTGTCTTCAATCCCTCTCTCTCTCTTCGCAGCAATGTTGCCTCACAATCTCTTTACTGTCGCTATTATAACGACACTGTTTTTCTCTAACTGCGTGCCTCCTCCTTTAAGGAGACCACCCAGTACCAGACTTTCAACACATTCTCATTCCTTTTCTGTCCAACTCGCAAACGCAAGAGTTAATCAGTATTTTCAATCTACTCAACCGGTGACCTCTGGAACAACCTCCCTCAATCCATCTTTCTCTCTGTATATGACCTCCAATCTTTCAAACGTGGAGTGTCCACTGTCCAGGCATCTCGAAAATCTTGGACCTTGTTTTTGGCTCTCTTCTTCCTCTGTGTGTGTGTGGGTGGGGGGGCGTTTTGGCGGGCATTCACCCTTTCTTGCATTAAAAAATTACTTTTGTCGTTTTTTGTTATAGAGGCATATAGATTAATTTTTTATTATAAAAATAAGCGTATATAGGAATATATAGTAATATACAGTATATATATTATATATATATATATATATATATATATATATATATATATATATACAGGGTGTCCCATAAGTCCGGCATCATAGGAAAAATAATTAAAAAAGGCAAAACAAAAGCTTTTATTTACGGAAACGTGCTCAATATGTCCACCATTGTTTTCAATACACAAATTCAGACGTGATACTCAGTCAGCAAGCACACGGTGAATGATGTCCGGAGTAATGGTGTTACATGCCCCAATAATGTTTTTGCCGCAAATGTTCAACACTCCTAATTTTCTCTGCGTATACCAGCGCTTTCAAGTGGCCCCAGAGATAAGAATCTAGTGGCGTGAGATCCGGGCTTCTAGCTGGCCATTCCACAGGCCCTCGACGTCCTATCCAATGACCAGGGAATTGTTGGTACAGGTATTCCCTTACTTGGGTGCTGTAATGTGCAGGAGCGCCGTCTTGCTGGAACCATGTTGGAAATTTCCTTCTTCGTTCAAGACACTGGGAAATGCTTCTTCCTTGAGCATACGTAGGTAGGTGCCTCCAGTGACATGTTCATCGAAAAAGAGGGGGCCTATGATGCGATCCTTCCAAATGCCACACCATACCATCACCCGAGATGCACCTTGTTCCTTTGAAGAGGTATACCAGTGAGGGTTGTTTTGAGACCAGTAGCGGGTGTTCTGTCGATTTACCTCATCATTTCCATAAAAAACAGCCTAGTCACTGAACAGAATGGTGGACGGGAAATTGGCATCCCGAGCATATTTTGTGGAAATAGAAAAATATGAATTTCTCCTATCATGCCGGACTTATGAGACACCCTGTATGCAATAAAAACGGGTACATTTAAAAATGCTATAAAATCAACATTTGTCATTTAATTTTAATAAAACTTCTACACAATAAAACATATGTATTTATCTATATGCAAACAAATTTTCAGACTAAAATATCAAATAATTAAAATTCTATCAACAGTTAACGAAAGAGTATGATTTTTCTACTTAACATGCAAAAATTATTAAACCTTTTAAATATTTTTTTATAAAAATAATTTTTAACGTAAAATTTACCTGAAATTATTAAAAAAATTGTTCGAAATGCTTTCCTTCCATTTCAATAACTTTTTTTATTCTTGGCCGGAATATGGGAGAACTTAGCACAGCGAGTCTGCAGGACTAGGATAAAAAATGTCGCTCATTTACGAGAGAACATCATCCAAAAATGGGAAGAGCTTCCACAGGAACAAGTAAATCGAGCCATAGATGAATTCCGGCCAGGAATAAAAAAAGTTATTTGAAATGGAAGGAAAGTATTTCGAATAATGTTTTTAATAATTTCGGGTAAATTTTACGTTAAAAATTATTTTTATAAAAAAATATTAAAAAGGTTTAATAATTTTTGCATGTTAAGTAGAAAAAACATACTCTTTCGTTAAATGTTGATAGAATTTTAATTATTTGATATTTTAGTCTGAAAACTTGTTTGCATATAGATAAATACATATGTTTTATTCTGTAGAAGTTTTATTAAAATTAAATGACAAATGTTGATTTTATAGCATTTTTAAAATGTACCCTTTTTTATGGCACACCCGTTTTATATATACACACAGTATATATATATATATATATATATATACTGTGTGTGTGTGTGTGTATATATATGCCTATTTCCCCAAGTAGCGCCAATAGTAAGCCACTTTTTCTTTCCAATTAGGTCGAAATTTGTAAATAAGTCGCATTTTCTTGTACGACCTACCTTTTTAGATTAGATTACACTAGGTTAGATTAGGTTAAATATGGTTAACTCAGGTTAACGTAACGTAACCTAACCTAAAACAAATCAGAGGGTGTGTAAAGGCTGAGGAAATATAAAAGACGACTTATTTGACTTCAAATTTTTAATTTAAAATCCAAACACGGGTGAAATTAAAAAAAAAATCATTGTACGAGTATACCGAAACTAGAAACGTATCTCTAAACTTTCTTAGAGAACCCCCACCCGCTCTTCTTTACCAAAAGCAAAAGTGATCAAAAATTTGAAAATATAAAAGATATATAAACCGTTCGACCTACTGTACTGTGTAAAAAATGATCACGAACAAAAAATTTTACACAAATATCCGACCAACCTTATGACCATTTTATGACTCTCTCTCTCTCTCTCTCTCTCTCTCTCTCTCTCTCTCTCTCTCTCTCTCTTTCTCTCTCTCTCTCTCTCTATTATTTATATAGAAATTTTTATTATGAAAATAAGACGGGAGAGAGTGTTATGTTTCAATGATTTGATGACTGATGAGTTTATTTTTCAATTTTTTTGGGAAGGTTTTTAATGGTCCAGATTGTTTTATCTTTTGATCTCGAGGGTATTCCAAAGGGTTGGTCTTGCGGAGGATAAGGATCTCGTCGCACAATTTAGAGTGTAATTCGGTTTTCTGATGTACGAGTTTGATTGTCTTGTGTTAAAGCGTTGTTGTGTTTGGGAAGCTATTATTTTGTTTGGATGATTTCTGAAGAAGTATTATGGACGATGTGATACATAGGCCTACTTGAGGCTTTTAGTTTAGTTTGTAGATTTCTCCTAGTTTAAGAACTTTTAATTCGTGGAACATTTGATCTGTTGTTGTTGTTGTTGTTGTTGGTTAGCCAATCAGCCCACCCTGATCGAGCAAGCAGGCAGCACGCAGGTAACCGATCGCCTTCTCCGGAGTGGACCAGAGGTTCAGCGCACTAGTGATGTTGTGTTGTGTTCTATGTACATTTGATCTGTACAAACATTTGATCTGTACTTTCATTATGCTCGCTCGATTTATAGAGTTTCCTAGTTATTCTTTTCTGCATTACCACCAGTGGCCGTAGAAAATACTGACGTGCATTTCCGTGAGCACTAATGCAATATTGTAGGTGTGGGTACACCATCGTGAAATACATGGCTCGAAGAACTTGTTATGGCAGTGCTGCATCTACTTTCGTAATTATGAATGAGATCTTAGCTAATTTGTTGCATAACTCTTCGGTGTGTTCTTTGAATGAGAGGTTTGAATCGATGGTAATTCCCAGAAGTTTGGCCGAATGCACTTTCTGAACAGGGATTGAATTATGTTTCAGTCGAGAGGGAGCAACGTTTTCTTTTTGTAATGATTATATAAGTTTTTTTTTAAATATTTAAAGATAGTGTGTTGGTGTTAATCCGTACACAGGGTGTCGCAGTCAATATTTCAGGAGATTATTTTTGAGGTAATTCCCAGTCAAAAATGTTCTATGAACATGGGTCCGATTCTCAACGGTTACGGAGCTATGGGTATTTGAAGTTAAAGAGTGGTTCGCACACAATAATCTGTTTTACTGAACAAGTGCTAAGTATGTACAGCTCAGTCTACAGTTAATGTTCAAAGTGGTTAGATGCGAATCCATACATAACAATAGAAAGTAATTTTCAACGTAGATTTACCATTAATGTGTGGTGCAGTATCATTGGCAACCTACTTATTGGACCGTTTATCTTCGAGGGACGTCTTACAGAGGATATTTACGCCAATTTCTGCAGAATGAACTGCCACCTCTTCTAGAAGATGTTCCTCTGATGACAGGACAATGTATGTACCTAAAACATAACGGGGCGCCTCCACATGTCAGTCGACAAGTGACGGAGTACCTTGATCATCGTTTCCCTGATCGGTGGATTGGCCGTGGAAATCCACAAGTCTGGCCACCGAGATCACCAGACCTCACCCCCACTAGATTTTTATATGTGGGGCCAAATGAAGGCGATGGTATACAAGCAAAAAACGAACAGAAGAGATGAACTGCTTCGTCGAATTGTGGATGCTGCAAAACTCATACAGAACGACCCTGACGTTATTGGTAGGGTTACTCATTCAATGTTACAACGAGTAAGAATGTGTATTCAAGCTGAAGGTGGCAACTGTGAACATTTATTGTAGACTGAGCTGAACACACTTAGCACTTGTTAAATAAACGGATTATTACGTGGGAACCACTCTTTAACTTCAAATACCCATAGCTCCGTAACTGTTGAGAATTGGACCCATGTTCATAGAACATTTTTGACTGGGAATGACCTAAAAAATAATCTCCTGAAATATTGACATAAAGTCCTGGGACACTCTGTACATACTCTTTGGAGTTCATTGATGGTGGTTGTTTGGAGTGGTAATAAGTCTTTTTGTAAGGTTACGACTGAAGTATCATTTTCATACTGGTAACAGGAAAAATTATTTAGCGACTGGTGGACGTCATTTGTTGCCATTTGTTTCAGGTGCCATTTGTTGTAGGTGCCAGAATGCTCTCTTGGGGTACCCTGTGAGAGTTGCGTGTTGTCCGTGAGGTAAGAGAGTCCTGTGTTCTGTTAGCTAAGTATGAGTTGAACCATCTTAAGAGTAGTCCCCCTGGAAGTGTAATGTTCGCGTTTTTTAGGAGTATGTTTTGAGGTACCGTGTCAAAGGCCTGATCTACAGGGTGTCCCATAAGTCCGGCATCATAGGAGAAATTCATATTTTTCTATTTCTACAGGCCATAATGTTTGTGAGCAAGAAGAACGAATCCAGATAATTCTACTCATAGGAAATCGGAGTCAAAGAGAGGCCGCTGCTGAATTTAACAGACTGCATCCAGACCGCAAGCCAATAACACAGAGTTGTGTTAGCAGACTTGTTGCAAAGTTTAAGGAAACAGGATCCATAGAAGATAAACCACGCAGTGGACCTTCAAGGAGGTCCACTGACGATGATACAGCGACTGCTATCCTGGCTCATTTTAACAGAAGTCCCAATAAGTCTCTTCGGCGATTGTCCGCCGAGACAGGAGTGCCGAAAAGTAGCATCCATCGCATTCTTCAGGCTCACAAATGGTATCCATATAAACTTCAGATCCTACAGAAATTAAGCGAAGATGATCCCGACCGGCGGATGGAATTTTGTGAATGGGCTACGGAACAATACATATTGAGCACGTTCTGTAAATAAAAGCTTTTGTTTTGCCTTTTTTTATTATTTTTCCTATGATGCCGGACTTATAGGACACCCTGTAGATCAAATAGGATGAGATTGCTATAAAGTTTACTAATATAGCGGTTATTACGTCATTAGTCGTGTGTTTACGTAGAAAACCAAATTGTTGTTTGTGCTTTAATATGAATTTAATTATTTGGATTATATATGACTCTCTCGTATAGTTGATTGACGGTTGGGAGGATGGAAATAGGTCTGTAGTTTGAGGGAGAAGATTTACTCATGATTTATAAACACGGCATACTCTGGCCTTTTTTAGTAATTTGGGAAGACACCATTTTGAATGAATAGGTCTATGAGCTTTGAGAGCTTGGACGCAATTAAGTTTACGCAATCTTTGTAAATTCTGTTTGGCATTGTGTCTAACATACACCTTTTATTTTTTAATTGTTTTATGGCTGTCATTAAATCGTGTGTCAGTGGGGGATAGGAAGAACGATTGTGGTCGGGGGAAATCTAGGTACGTATCGAAAGACCGCTCAGTAGGTGGGATATTAGAGGCAAGATTGGTTCCCACTTCGATGAAAAACTCGTTCAAAGTATTTTAAAATATTTATTTTATCCATAATGGACTCATTATTTATTAATAGGTTCTCCGAGATCGAGGGCTTTGTTGTTTTTTATTAATCGCTTTGTTAATGAGGTTCCAATATTGCTTGGAATCGGCCTTGTATTCTTCGAATTTATGTTTATAGTAATTATCTTTAGCTTTGAGTATTAATGAGTTAAGTCTGTTTCCATAGTAACTGTAAACTTCTTTTGGGCGTAGACCTTCCTTCACATTTTTTTATATTTTATATTTTTGTTTAATGGATGTCTTTAGACCTGGGGTCAACCAGGGATTATTGATTCTAACAGTAGGAATATTTTTGATGTTTCGACAAAAATATAAAATATACAAAAATGTGAAGGAAGGTCTACTCCCAAAAGAAGTCTACAGTTACTATGGAAACAGACTTAATTCATTAATACTCAAAGCTAAAGCTAATTACTATAAACATAAATTCGAAGAATACAAGGCCGATTCCAAGCAATATTGGAATCACATTAGCCACATTAGAAGCGCTACTAAACATCATGATGACCTTAAAGATACATTATCTATAATTAAAATTATTTTCATATAATTACACTCAAGGAAACCTTCATACAGAATTCGTATAAGCATCTTTTTCTTCTAAAAGGTTTATACATTTTTTGACACTTTCTGCACAGAAAGGAGAGGTAGCGGCATTCGAATGTAAGTAAAAAATAACATAAAATGTGCAAAAAATTGACCCACTCTGTATAGTAGAACCCCACATTGAAACACGAGCGGTAAATCTTATCTTCTCAACATAGTGACACTACACAGACCTAACGGTAGCGCAAATAACTATATTAATACTTTACAGGATCTAATCAGTCATCAATCCCTAAAAATCTCGCGCTCTTTCATCCCCGGGGATTTTAATATAGACTTAATGAAAATAGGGACAGACTACATTGACAAATCATTATGGAACACAATGGTCAGCCAAGGATATAAAACATATATACTGTAATAAGGCCAACACGCCTCTATACTGACCTTACAAAATCTTCTCTTATCGATCACATATGGTCAGATATAGACCCACAGTACACACATGACACAGGGACACTCTTTGCAGACCACCTCCAAAATTATGTCACAAAAGAACGACAAACAAACTAAAATACACAATTGTTAATTCAGAAAGAGCATGGCATAATTAGCTTAATAAACTCAAAACAAAATTAGTTTAATGAATGTCTTTAGACCTGGGATCAACCAGGGATTGTTGATTCTAACAGTAGGAATAATTTTTCGGCTTCGTATAACAGATAGGTATTTCGAATCTTTATCAATGAAATTTGTATAATATAAAATCGGTCGTCCTCAAGGGGATGGGCCCTTATTAGATCTGTACGAAAGTACGAGAGAGTATGGATTTGGGAGAATGAGATCATGTAAAGAACAGTAAAACTTGAAAGAGAGAAGAAAAAATTAATTAGTATATGAAGAAGAAATAAGAGTAACAATTTAATGAGGATGAAGGAAGCTAAATAATAAGAGGCGCTCATTGATATCATGTATATGAGCCGTCGCGAGTACGAGGGGCGAATTCACCAAACTAGTTTTAAGATAGACGCGTTTAAACGTTGTGATTACTGTGTACGAGGGGCACATAGCACAAATACACGCATTGAAAATAACTACATTTTGACCGTACGAGGGTGGTATTTGGCTATACCAATTTGTCTGTAGATGGGAGTAGAGTTGATCTATTCATTCTTGGAACAATCGCAAAATCGCCAATATGGCGAGTTCGCCCGTCGTACTCGCGACGCCTCACATAATAGCTTCGTTTTCTGAGTGATAAGGTGGCTGAGAAATAGGTAAAGAATTATTGGTAACACTTCTTATATCGAGATGTATTGATCTGTATATGTATTTTAGAAAAAAGTGTTTATATCCAGAGACAAGTGTAACGAACAGAGCATAAAATAAAACAAGGATATTTTTTTAAACTAAGATTAAAACATCAAAAATATGAAATATACCGTTATACAAATTCCCACATACTGCTTCATATGGGTGCGTATGAACTTTGAACTGCTATGGGGAAATGTTAATTTATTATGTTTGTTTAATTAACTATGTCTGTTAATTTATTTTGATATTTCTTTGCTATTCTCGTTTCTTTTGTTTCAGCAAATAATTTTCTGAAAGAATTCCTAGATTTTCAAATAAGAAAAAGTCGGTATAAAGAGCGCGAACCGAGAGTGGTCACATTTATGGGTCTCCATCTCATATTCCTTGTGAGAAAATTTAGAGAACCTCATATAGTTTCATTATTAAGGAACATTAAAACTAGGAATTTAAAAGAATACGATAAAAACTAGGAATTTAAAGGAATACGATATAGAAAAATACGTTAATAAGCAAATTGAGTGATTGTCAGTTTTTATAAACTTTAACTATGTTAGTCAGGTGTGAGAAATATAGTATAAATAGTAGAGTAAATAGTATAGTAAATAGTATAGTATCTTATAAATAATAAATAATGGGGTTCCTAAAACAAGTTATGAGTGAGGACCATATCGAAGGGCCATTTTGGGGGCCTTCCTTTTTTTCAAATAACATCATTACTGCGGCAATAAACAAAAGACACCGAAAATAGGACGCAGCAACGGTAATTCAAATTGAATAAAAAGACCAATAATCAAAATATGATAGAAAGAAGAAAAAATTAAGCATGTTACAGCAGAAATTAATAGTTACAGTTACCTGAGTTATAGATAATAATATTATTGCTGCACTACTAATAATTACTATTAATACCACAGTAATACAGTAATAGTCCAATAGTTATAGTTATCTGAAATTAGGTATTATTATTACTACTACTACTACTACTAATAATAATAATAATAATAATAGTAACTGCACTGTTAATAACAGTAATAGTTAATAGTTGCGGTTATCCGAGTAATTGGTAATAACACCAATAATACCAATAATACAAAAATAATAATAATACAAAAATAATAATAATAATAATAATGATAATAATAATAATAACAGCAATAGTAGTGATAACAGTTAAAAAATAATATATATATATATATATATATATATATATATATATATATATATATATATATACCTGTATGATTATGAAGATTTGTATAAGATAAGTAAAATAAGCTTTATAGTTGTATAGGATTGTAGGGTAAGAATTACCTGAGTTAGATAAAGGGCTGACCCTGTAATTCGCGGTAAGTTATTTAGACCTGTTTCACTATCAACCTCTTTTTCTTTGTCCAGTGTGCGATTATTTTCACATAAATAATTCCCTTACTCACATAACAAGTGTGGAAGTAATCTGTGTGGTCATTTTTAATTTTAGAACTCTGTTCAACTGATCTTGATTCAATTTTGTGAGGTATTCACTTGAGTACTATTTTTATTTATACACTGAGACACAATATCATTCTTTTGTCGGCATTTTTTTTATATGAAACTTAATCGGCCTTCTTCAGATCTCGTTGATTTCTTTAACCCAGTGGCTTCAGTAATCATATCTTCGCTGGTTGACGGAATAGCTGAGGTGGGGTCTGAAGAGTCTCAATCACTATCCTTCTGTAATCTTCGTCTTGGGTTTCTGCCGGAGAACGGCACTACTGATAACCATCGCATGTGTGTGTTGTCTTGAAGGAGATGCTCCAGCTTCGAACGTTAATCGTTTTGTCTCAGTTCTATAAGATCCAGTTTTTGCTTTAATTCTAGGGCTTTTTGTCCAAGTTCGGCAATCTGTTCGGCCTTCTTTCTGAGGGCAACGTTAAAGTATTACTACCAAGGATTGCTGTTAAGAGTTCAACACTGGACTTTCCCTTCTATCTATCTACCTGTCTGTTTGTCATTCTATCTGTTTGTCTGCCTTCTTGTATACCTATCTTTTTATGTGTGTATGTATGTATGTATGTATGCATGTATAAATTTATGTACGCATCTCTCTATGGGTGTGTCCGCCTGTTTATCTACAGTAGCTATTTATCGGTTGATCTATCTAGCAAACTATACTTCTATAGGCCTGTCTATTTATTTATCTGTCTATCTATCTATCTATCTATCTTTTTATTTATCTTTCCATTAGTCTATCTATTTATCCATCTATCTACCAATTTATCTATCTATTTTCATATCTATCTTTCCTTTTATCTTATTTTTAAGTAGATAAGTGTAAGATTGGTATGTGGACTTCAAGCCATTTTCTTTTAGAACTTGCCAGACTAATGGTAAAGTGCTTTGTGGCTGTTAAACTGAAGGTCCTGAGTTTGACTCTCGGGTTGGAATTAAGATTTCAGCAATTAAAGCGTTTCTGTGGATCTTTCTTGATGGGGTAGTCAGTCAGATCGCACGTAAAGCTGTATGTCCACTCTGCCATATGATCATAGATATTCAGGTGTTCAATTTTTTTTCTGAACTAACCTTACGTGGATCTATAAAGTAATCTAACCATTCTATAACTATACATAATTATGTCCTTATCTTTTCTACATATTCCTTATCTGTCTGTCTATGTGTATGTCTATCTGGCCTTGTTATTATATATTATATATATATATAATATATATATATATATATATATATATATATATATAATATATATATATATATATATATATATATATATATATATATATTAATTTTACTCTTCAAAATTTGTTAAAATTTTAGGATACTTAATTGCTATTAGTTTTTTAATGAGTCTGAAACAGTTTTTTAAAGGAATTTGGCTCATTTGTACGCCTTTTAAGCATGTTTCAGTTTTGCATAAAATTTTAATTATTTTTAAAGGTTAAATTTTCACCACTTCGCCGCTTTAACAACCATTTCGGAACAAAGATTTTAGTGTTGTTAACTAGTCTTTATTATCATTTCTATATTCTATAAAGAGAGAAATAGAAAACACAGTATTAAAAATAAAAGGAAAAAACGTTTCTAATAGTTAGGTAGCATCTCATTTGCCACCAAATTACCTTATTTCTTTAATATAGAAAAATATTACATTCCTGATGTAATTTTCAAAATGTAATTTTGAAGGATAAAGGAAAGTTACATATCACTTACCTTCCTTTTTATTTAAATGTTTTAATTACTTTAGTTCGTTAGAAATGTAATGTTTTCATGTGATATCAAAGAAATAACTACGCAGTAATTTGGTAGTAGGACAACCTCTTTAATTTTTACATTGGAGTAATAAATAGATAAACGGTGAATTTATTAGTATATTTTTGTTACTTATTTTTGTTACTTTTTGTGTTTCAATAAATGTTGAGATTGGTGTGTGTGTGTGTGTGTGTGTGTGTGTGTGTGTGTGTGTGTGAGTTATCAGCAGGCATCCCTCATCATTTGTAAGATTTGATGAAAGAGAGAGTTACTTTCAACTCTCATCCTACTTTCATGACCTGCCATACAAGGCTGCTCATTCAGGGACTTAGGGATTAATGAATTCAATTTTTTAATGTTGTTAAATGTACTGTATATATTGTAGGTTCCGCAGTTACTTCGGTAGGCTGTATATTAGGGTGGCCCTTAGTTGTATGTGATTTTCTGAAATGAAATATTTTTAATCTCCCAACCTCCAAAGTTGTTCTAATCCATGTAAATATGCTCTGTGTAAAATTTCAGCTCAATCAGACAATATTAAGATGGCCCCCAAAGGCCCTAAAGTTTCAGATTTTAACAATATTTATATTTTTTCATATAAAACCGTTTTTATCTTCTTTAGAGTGTTTTATTCGAAAGAAATATAGAATATGATCGAAAGAGAATTCAATTTACAATAAATTTAGTTATAACCATTATTTACTTAAAACCAAAATTGGACGAGATATTCACGGAAATTGAAAGTATCATAAGTGCTTAAAAAAACCGCTTCTGGAAGGTTCTAGAAAGTTCTGCGCCTGCGGCCTATAAGCGGCGTAATTATTTGTTGTAAATAAAATTCACTTTCGATTATGCTTTGTGATTATTTTCCCAAACAAAGTTTGCAAATGAATTATAAAGGTTTTATATTAGAAATACCAATTATCGGTGAATTTTGAAACTTTAGGGCCTTTGGGGGCCACCTTAATATAGCCCAATTGAGCTGAAATTTTGCACAGAGCACTTTTTTATATATTGGAAGAAGATTAGGGGTTGGGAGCAAGTAATTTCAAAAGTTGAAAAATAAGGGCCACCCTACTGTATATACACACGGTGTTTCACAACCGGTCTGCCATACTTTGTGGGTTGATTTTGGGGGGTGATATCGAGTAAAAAAGTTAATACAACATAGATGCTATTTCCAACCGTTGCGGAGCTACGGACGTTTTAAGATGTGCAAATAACAAATCCCTACTTCTGTAATTCGATAGATGGCAGCACTACTGGTAGTTTTGGTTAACGAAGTTACCACTACTAATCCTGTTTTTTTTCTTTCAGTTGGTTCTAATCTGTGATACGAGACACTGTGTTGCGCTAAGGTGAACAATCAAAATTAATCAACAGTTCACACCCGCTGAATACGCTGATATCCATTTCATTTATGGATTCTGTGATGGTAACAGCAGAGCGGCAGTTGAGGAATATCGAAGACGTTTTCCAACCGCCGAATACGGAACAGGCAAGTGTTTAGTGACACACACCAGAGATTAAGGAAAACAGGGACAATTGTTCCACGTAACCAAGAACATGTAGCACGACGGTCCGTGCTATGGAGGAGCGCATACTGGACCTAGTACAACGTGGCCTAACGAAGCCCAACCAGTGTTCGAAGGTTTTTTAGAAGAATTGGTGAATCCGCGTCGCGTGTATGGCGAACCATAATGATGAGGGTTTGTATCCCTATCATTTGCAACATGTGCAAACTCTTCAACCGGATGATTACGATAAACGTGTTCAATTTTGCCAGTGGATAGTCATGCATCGCCAAATTCTTAATCGCATACTGTTTAGTGATGAAGCACATTCATTCGGGATGGAATTAACAATAGACGAAATTCCCACTTGTGGTCCGCCGATAATCCCCACGGTATCGTTGAAGGAAACTTTCAACATCGATTCTCGGTGAATCTTTGGTGCAGTGTAATTGGAGATCAGCTGATTGAACCGTTAGTTTTGGAACAACGATTAACTACTGATATTTATCTAAACTTCGTGACGAACGAATTGCCGCTTTTGAGGGAGGACGTGCCCTTGGAGACAAGACGCAGGATGTTCTTTCAGCACGATGGGGCGCCACCACATTTTGGTCGTCATGTTACGGATTACTTGAATCAGCGGTACGGGAATTGTTGTATTGGTCGTGCTGGTCCAATATCGTGGCCCCCGAGATCTCCGGACCTAACCCCGTTGGATTTTTTTTATGGAGCCTTATGAAAGAGATGGTCTACAAGACCAAAGTACAAACGAGATAGGAACTCTCGCGTTGGATTATGGATGCCGCTGCTTACATACGAGAACACCCCGAAATGATTCAATGGGCAGTGGACTCTTGTTTGGAACGAGCAAGGCTGTGCATTGAAAACCGAGGCGGACATTTTGAACATTTATAAGGTGTATCTCATAAAATGTAGCAATAAACACATCAGATTAATACTCTCGTTTATTTTTTTCCGTGCACCTTAAAACGTGCGTAGCTCCGCAACGGTTAGAAATAGCACCGATGTTGTATTAACTTTTTTACTTGATATCATTCCCCAAATCACTTCCCCCAAAGTATGGCAGACTGGTTGTGAAACACTCTGTATACTGAGAGCATTTTCTATCTCTTTCGTCAGAGTTCCTTTTGCATTTTGGAATGAAGCAAAATCCTCCCTCCTTCATTCAAGTATGTCTTCATTTTATTTTAAGTTATGCACTGATTTTTCGAGTATCATCAACACATTTTATCATGTCTCGTTTATGAAGTCTGTCGAAAGAATACAGTTTGAGAGATTTTCACTGAGACTATAATTATTTATCGAGATCCTGAGTCATCGCGCACTCCTGAATTTAATTTGTCATCAAAATGATGAACAAATTTTGACTAGGGAATTTTAATGATTCAGTTTTCATTAGCGTCATTTTATGATATATATATATATATATATATATATATATTGGGATGAATTTCACAATTAAACACGTGAAATGAATGAATGATGCAGACCAAAAAGGAAAAAGAAAACGATTCCAAGGCCTTTCGTGTATTCAGAGCTACACCCCGTCAGGGAATTCCCTGACGAGGTGTAGCTCTGAATACGCGAAAGGCCTTGGAATCGTTTTTCTTTTCCTTGTGGGTCTGCATTATATATATATATATATATATAAGCAAGGACGTAGCCAAGGAGGGGTTATTAATGGTTAAAAAACATTGACTGGTTTCTATGGATTATTAAAATAACGTATTCCACATAGCATCATTCCACAATAACTACACGCTTTTAATCTATCATAAATTAAAGTAATGTTCACACCCTTTATTCATATTTATTATAGGAAAAATCATACTAACTCAATTGCTAATAGAATGAGTGGGTGAACTCGATCGCTCTCAAGGTCAAAGAGTTAAAGGGAAAGGGATAAGGGTAACGCTTCTTTCCTATAATAAAATAACTATTCTCAGCGGTTGAAGAGAAACACCATCAAAGCCCAGAAAGAAAATATAATCAATATTGATGGATTACTTATTGGCTATCAAGGTTTCACATTCGTAGGATTATTTTTTTATCTCTAATTCATCAACTTTTTCTAATTCTTTCATTTTTTCCTTTAATTTATCGTTTTCATTTTTATCTGTTTTACTTATAGATGAAAGTACCTCAGAAGTAATCCAACGAGTACATTTTTGAATTTCTTTCATTTCGGTTTTTAGTACAAGAGAATAAAAAACAGATTAATTAATATAGATGATAGATTTTTGGAAATTATTAAATTTGGGACCCTCCGATTTGAGGGATCCCAAAGGACTTACTAACTTTACTTTATCTTCTTCATATGATTTCTTGTAGCTTGAGCTTGCTGAAGCATTCCAAAATACTAGAAATATCTTCTCCTTTAATTAAACCATATTTCTTCGTTGATTTTTATAACATTTATTTTGATATTATTATATTAAAAATTTTCATATATTATAACACAAAATCATAATAATTCAGTTGTTAAACGCTACAATTGTTTCTTTGGATTTTACAGTAGTAGGTAAAACGGGGGGGGGGGGGGGGGCGCTGAGCATACCCATGGGAAATTTTATACCAGTGAGTGAATATCTTAAGATATTTTAAGATATATCTTCAGAATTATATCTGAAGATTGTTAAAATGTGTTTTATCATACCAGTGGTTCTCAAAATGGGACGGCATACCCCCCAGAGGTACGCGAAGGAATCTTAGGGGGTACGCGAAGGGGTCCTGAAAATATAATCTTTTAATTTTATATACGATTAACAAACGGACACGAGTCACACGGTCGTAAAGAAAGTAAAATCTCTCTCTCTCTCTCTCTCTCTCTCTCTCTCTCTCTCTCTCTCTCTCTAAAGTCCAGAAAATCCCGTGAAAGAATTCAAGGGGTACAGAAGAAGAAAAAGTTTGAGAACCGCTGTATTATATACTCTCTTACTGGGGAGTAGTAGGTAAAACGAATGCTGGACTAATGAGAGATTTCTAGGGGTAAACAGGAATCTTTTTTCAATTTCCAAGGTAGCCTTCATCAATGGTGTGCTCGGACCCTTTGAAATACTATATATAATATATATATATATATATATATATCACTGCGCCGATAATTCGTAAATTGAGCACATGATTTTAAAACAAATTATGTATTAAATTCTCAATGTTTTGTCACTAGCTTTGATTTGCACTCATTAACACACCTTTAAAATTTGTATTAGATGGCGCTGCGTCGCTGTGGCAAAATGGCTCGGAGACAGTATGAATATTGGGGATTGGTCGTGGCCTCGTCGCACACCGCTTCCCGTAAAATCAACGAAGTTAAACGACATTGGGTCTGGGGATCGTCCTCTGCGTTCAGATTATGTAGTGTATCCGTGGCCCGGATGCCACGTAAAATTGTAGATCCCTTCCGTCTCATGACCTTTGCCGTTGCGAAGGAAATTAAACAGCTCCAAACATTATTGATTGTTTTGAAAACGTCACTATAGCTAAGTGACACCGTTTTGTTGATTTTGGTCATATTGTGATGATATGACCTTTGTGAAATCTTAATCAGTGGTCGTTATGTCACCCGAACGTACAGGATTGGTCTCCTCCATATATAGAGTACACTTCTCTTTCGCTGTTTAACAACAAGCCTACGTCATGGCCATGTCGTAACATCGCTCCCTTTAGATCAACGAAGTTAACGGCATGGGTCTGGAAAACAGGTGGTTCTGTGACAATCCTCCACGTTCAGATGCTGTAACGACTCGGTTACGTCATCATGTAATGGTTCGGATCCAACATAAAGTTATAGATCCGCTCCATCATGTGACGTTTGCCTTAACTTTTGCTAATGTATGTTTTATTCTTGGAGGAGCTGGGGCAGTAAGAAATTCTGGTGCTGGTTAAGTGTGCGGTCTACCTAGCTTTTAGTTAGCCTTATAAGGCTAACTAATGAAAACTATCACGACTTAACCTAACCAATCGCAAGGGCGTACAGTTGACCTAACGATTGGTTAGGTTAAGTCGTGATATTTTCGTTAGTTAGCCTTATAAGGCTAACTAAAAGCTAGGTAGACCGCACACTTAACCAGCACCGAAATTCTACTACTGAGTTGTTGTACATTAATTTACTTTGTTATACTTGTAGGTAAAATATTTCGGTAGCATTGGTGGTATGAACGCACAAACAGCTTCGCGAAGCATTTTGAAAAAACACGTTTTCTGATGTACTTTCTGTTAAATATAACTTGAAAAGAGCGAAAGGAATATAGTATTTCGATGACCTTCACGTTTACAGATGTATGAAAGTTGTGTTTTAAATGCTTTTGGGTTTCTTTAGGCAAGCTCTTCGTCTTGTGCCCGAAAGGTGGTGTCTCCCATGAGAGTACCCTTTTGAAAAGTTAAGATGTTTTCCTCTACTCCCATATAAAATGCATATATATATATATATAATATATATATATATATATATAGTTCAACTTGCATTATTGAAATGTTCTAAAAATGCATTTGCAAAACGAAAGAAAATAGGAAAAACGCGCATTTTGTCAGGTCACTGTTTACCCTAAAAATCTAATATGTACCCTCGGTTGAAAATCCCAGTTTTTCTTTGTCGTCATAAAATTTTACTTAGTAAAAGGAATTAAATATATTTAATCTATTATCCTATTTTTGTTTTTGTTTTTTCATTTTCGGAAAGGTGATGCAGTGCGTAGTTATTATGAGAGTAATTTGAAATATAGAAGACGACGTATTTTTTACTTTTTTTTTTTTAAAAACATTTCAGATCTACAGAAGCTAAGGCTAACAAAGACCCTAAGATCAACTCTAAGGTTAGCCCGAGAAAAAGAAGAGAGTAGGGAGTTAAAAGAAGAGAATAAGGGTTAAGTAAGTAGCAAAACCTATCATTCGTGGGTTAACATTCATTCAGAAAAAGAGCCGACAAGTCGGAAAATAGTCGAAGAGAATAGGAAAGGGGTGGAAAGATGAAAAGAAGTAAAATAAGAACGCTTACAAACCATGCAAACAGTCTTAACTCAAAGGAACCCTGTCATAGCATGAAAACTACAGACATGCAAGTAAAGAGAGGATAAGAAAAGAACAAAAAAAATAGTATGAAGAGTATAACAAAAAGTGGGTTAGTTTACGCTACGAGCTACATCTAAGTTCGTGTTAGTCTAATTTTTTTTTATTTTATTGCTGGCATAGCACACGCTGGCATGTCACAAGCTGGCATTAATCGTCAACAGCCTCAAACCTCAACCATTACCCCAGATCTCCTGTTGCTAATTGTTTTATTATTTTAAACGACGTTAATATTTTTAAAATGCCTATCTAAACGGTTTTTAAACATTAACGCTGGTAAAGTTCACGACGAACGCGGGAAGATTATTCCATTTATCAATTACTTTAAACGTAAAAAGGTTTTTAGCGATGTTAGTAATGAAACGTCTGCCACGTAATTTAAATCCGTTATTACGAGTATTGCTATTATCGAAAATGAACAATTTGTGAAAATTTACGTTATCGATTTTATTAACGATTTTGGAAACTTCAATAAGCTCCTCCCTTAATCTCTAGTTTCGAGTGAATACAAGTCTAATTCTTTAATCCTCTCTTCGTAAGACTTGTTGCGCAATGACGGAATTAGTTTCGTGGCTCGTCGCTGAACCCTTTCCAACCTATCAATATCCTCACGCAAATACGGGCACCAAAACTGAACGGCATATACTAAGTGAGGCCTGACTAGGGACTTGTGAAGGGGCAATATAATATTCTTCGATTTGAATTCGAAATTACGCGCTATGAAGCCTAACATCCTATTAGCTTTTGCGCAAGACTCCAGGCACTGGTTCCTAACTTTTAAATCCTTAGATACGCGTACGTCTAAATCTACTTCCTCGTCAACGCTTGCTAACTGTCTATCATCCATCGTGTACGTGTAATTATTGTTACGAGAATCTATATGCAAAACTTTACATTTGTCTACGTTAAATTGCATCTGCCACTTCTCCGTCCACTCCATAATCCTATTTGCATCGTCTTGGAGCCTATTTCTATCGTCCACGTTAAGAACTTTATCGCCTATTTTAGTATCGTCCGCGAATTTTGACACGTTACTGATGAAGCCTACATCTATGTCGTTAATGTAGATTACGAATAGCAATGGGCCTAACACTGAACCTCGAAGGACACCACTACCTACATCCAGCCACCCCGATTCCCTACCATTAACAACGACCCTCTGTTTCCTGGCACGAAGCCATTCCTCTAACCAGTTAGCTACCTGACCGCGTATACCGTGCGCTTTTACCTTCGCAATTAATCTTCTATGTGGAACTGTATCAAACGCTTTTTTAAAGTCTAAATAAATAACGTCAGCCGCTCTATGCCTATCGTACTCGCGCACTATTTCGTTTAAAACTCTAAAACATTAATTAAACAGATTTATGGCGTCGAAACCCATGCTGACTACTATTAATCAAATCGCGACTTTCTAAGTGATCGAAGATACGATCCCTAACTACGGATTACAAAAGTTTACCGACAATTGACGTTAAGCTAATAGGCCTGTAATTGCTAGCTACTGTGCGGTCGCCTTTTTTAAAAATTGGCGTAACGCTAGCTAATTTGAAGTCTTCAGGAATAATACCCGCTCCCAATGACTTATTAAAAACTTTGTTAATGAGCCTACGATAACATCTTTCAAATCTTTCAAATGTCTAGGATAAAGCGCGTCAGAGCCTGGAGCCTTGCTAACTTTTAGCTTATCGATATAATGCACAATCTCACCCTCGTAAACAGTTATTTCATTCCAAATAGTCACGCTACTAAATGGAACGATATCGTCCACGTCGGAGACATTATTTACGTCTTAATTTGTAGTGAAGGATAAAATGTATGAATATTTGAAGATGTTTTTGTGTGTGTGTATGTGTGTATTCTGGCGACAATCTTTACGATACACACAAAGTCCATCGCGACCTTACCATTGGTGGCGGTAGTTTAACTTTTTCAATGAAAATTATTAAATTAGTGAAAAAAAGGAGATATACTTAAGGTTAGGCTAGGCTAGGTTATGTTAAGTTAACAAAGTAATTAGATTATTTACATACCGGCAAATGTCACGGAAACGTGTGTGTGTGTGTGTGTGTGCTTACATGAATTAGGAATTGTCTTTCAATCAACTTTCTTCACCAATCACTGAAAGCGCTTCATAAATCAGTATATATATATATATACAGGGCGTCCCAAAAAAATGTATACACACTTTAAATAATTATAAAGGCAGTGTTTATTAAAATACATTTCATTTTCAAAATGTAATAGAATCTACAGACATTATTTAATTGTTTTGTCAACGCCTGTTTTCAAACTGACGTCCGTTCTGGTCCAGGCACTGCTGATAACGCGAAGCAATGGAATCGCAAACATCACGAAACATTTCGTTTGGTATTTGTGTGCATTCTCGTTCAATGGCTGCTCTCAATTCAGCGACTGTTGCACGTTTTATAGCGTAGACTTTGTCTTTTAAGTATCCCCATAAAAAAAAGTCTAGTGGTGTGAGGTCTGGTGAACGCGGAGGGTATTCTACGAAACCCCTTCGTCCAATCCACATCCACATCGTGCCAAGTACCACTCGCAGTACTCCACTCTTCGGTCCGGATCATCTTCATTAATAGCATGGACTAATCTTGGAATGTAACTTTTCCATTGACAGCGCTTCAAAATGCGTTGGACAGACGATTCTGAAATTCCTACCTCACGACTCGCTTGTCGCACAGATTTTCTTGGACTTTGGTGATACGTTTCCAGTACTCTTTCTTGCTTTGTGGGGCTTGTCGATGTCCGTGGTCTTCCGGAACGCTTCTTGTGGACATTCTGAACAGTTCCATCGGCTTCAAACTTATCTCTAATTCGAGTGATGGTAAGTCGCGTTGGTGGATCTGTTTGAAACTCCCTCCTAAACTGTCTTTGCACTTCAACTGCGTTTTCACACTTCCAGTAGCATTTTAGAATGAATTTCCTTTGTTCGAAGCTTAGTCTGACTGCCATTATTAATTCTAATGGGTTTAACTTGGAAAGAAAGAAACATCAATGTAGTATAATTGATTAATTGTACAATAATTGCTGTACTTTTCTCTGAACATATAAAATAATATCAAGCATCTAACTAATATAGAAATCAATTAGTGAATTCGTCTGCAAATAAATTCGTTATATTTTGTTGAGTTTCAGCCACAATTAGAAACCATAATTGTGTTACCAGGATGCGGGACGTGAACCCAACTCAAATGCACCCCACCGACCTCTTACCCAACCTCCACCCTTATAGAAAGAGATCTTTAATTAGCTTGATAACTATTTATATTAAGTTTAAAGTTTTATTAGGCATACTTATAAATGAGTAATTAAAATAAAGTAAACTAAGATGTTCATCGTTTAATGTTCAAACTTAATTATAGGAAGGTTATGCTTAAGGAACATTAATTTTTCTGCCTTTTCTGCTGCCAGTCTGTTTCTCTTTTCATCATATATTAATCCAGCCCTGCTAAATAATCTCTCGCTTGGTACGTTTGTTGGAGGACAGGCTAAATGTTTCCTTGCAAGTTTACTCAAGTATGGATAGATATTCTGCGTATTTTTCCACCAACTAATAGGATTGTCACATGCAGCCAGGCGTTTTTCTTGGTGATAGCTCTCGATCATTTTTACTACATCTTTTGACATCGCGTAGGTCTCGTCATTGCTGCTTGACTCAAGAAACTGAGAGACAGATTCTGTGATAGATTTGCTTGTTGAAGGTGTTGGTTCTGTCACTGAAACTTTTATTCTTTTGGTGGGTGGCGAAGCGACAGATTCAAGAGATTGAAGCTCTTCAACTGCTTTGCCAAGTGATGATTTAACTCGTTCTAATGTACAGGGTGATCAAAAAGTAACGCAACCCATGGAGAAACGCACATAATTGATTTTTTCCTTCTGTTGCAGGTGGTGAATATATGAAAAAGATGAAATACACCTTGGATCTTTAAGGGTCTTTAAGAACATGAATCGCCGTATCCACTTGTGTGAAGCACAGAACGGTGCCCACTTCCAGCACTTGCTCTGAAATAAATCGTTTTCCCATGGGTTGTGTTACTTTTTGATCACCCAGTACTAGGTGAAAATAACTTAGCTTTGTAACGTGGATCTAAGTAGGTTGCAAGAGAGTAACTTCATACAAGATCAGCCTCTCGTCTTGTCGCTTGCATCACTTTTGCGCACAATGAACTCCTAGTCTATCTATTAGTTCTATAATAGTAGAATTTGATAATTTCCGCTTATTAATGACGTTTTATCTCAAAGGTCCACATCCGCACGACATCCGCAGTCCAAAGCGCGGATGCGGATGCGAGAAAATGTGCGGATGTTCCGCGGATGCGGATGCGGATGCGGATGTGACCTACATCACTAATATATATATATATATGAGATTATAGTAATAATTCACAAAAGATTGACAAGTAGGTATTGATTTTAACAAGATATAGTGTGGAAACTTATAAAATAGACCATATCTTGTTAAAATACTGTTTACACTTTAACAGTACTTGTTAATGCTTCTTATTTTAGATTTAGACTTACCTTTACTTTTGGTTAGCTTCCGCCCGAATTCTTCATTCTGACGAAGGTCAAGCTTTTCACTCCACCTTAGACCTACAGTTTAACGTGGAATCCAAACCACGCCCTACCAGCAGCCCAGCGTCTTAACCACAAGACCACCCAGGGTACCCATTTATCTACCAACCACTTTCTTTATTGTGTGAAAGGATGAACAGCTGGGTTTTGCTGCGCGCCGGCTGTTGTCAGGGGTCTCGAGCCCGGGGCCGATGGATTCGTAGTCAGCGACGCTAACCACTACACCACCGAGGTGTGTATATATACATATATATATATATATACACACAAAGTATATATATATATATATATATATTCCGCCTTATGCCTCCTTCCCTCATTCCCAAACAAAGTGTTTTCAAGACAAAGATATTGGAATAGCTTTTTACTTTTTCTGTGGGTGTGTAACATTTATTAATTTCATGTGTGTTTCATTATGAAATTCATCCTCATATATATATATATATATATATATCAGTGGCGTGGTGTCCATGGAAGCAAGGGAAGCAATGCTTCCCTATTCAAAGAAAAAAGAAAATGCTGTATTATACTTTAAAGTTTAAACAGTTCAATATGTGTTAATAATTTGTACAAAATCATTTAGTATACTATTTATAGCATTTGATTGGTAATCAGGTGGATACATAGTATATACATTGGTTGCCGTTCGTGCAAGAACCTTTAAGAAAGCCGACGCAAAAAATCTCGAGTTGGACAACAATTGACGAAATGCATCCTTTTTCCCAATGACTTTCGTTTTTTTTTTACTGTTACAAATTGTTCTTTCCATTCTAAAAATTCATTTAATGTTTAATAATGTAGTATTTATTGAATACAACAAGTTTCATATATAGTTTTTCTACTAAAAACCATGGCCATGTTAAGCGAAAAAGAATATATATTTATCGTTATTTTATCCTTCCCTATGTCAAAAAGGAAGCAATTTAGATTTCGCTGTCCAGATCTTATAGTTAATTTTCTTGAAATATCTGGCAACTTATATGTGCTGTCTGCTGTCATTCTCTCATTTAAAGCGAATACATAACTACGCTAGAAATGCGCAAGGGGAAGAAAGGCTTGCAAGTTTAGCTTTAATCTCAATTGAGAAAAAGTTTCTTAAGGATATGAAAAAATAATAGAAATATTTAATAAAAAGAAAGAAGAATAGAATTAACCTATAAGTAAAGTAAGTAGATGATTATATGTGTTTTGTTTTTATTATATACGAGTATTTTAAAGTTTTATTTTTATTTTATATAATCTTTGTTGTTTTTGCTTGAATTGCTTCCCCTTGACGAAAAATCACCGCACGCCACTGATATATATATATATATATATATATATATATATGTGTGTATATATATACACAACGATGAGGTGATAGCATGCATGAGTGCGGACTGCACTAAATAAAGGTTTGACCCTCTCGTAGTTTCGTTTTATTGATGGCCATTTTATTTCACTAATATGAAAATCTAAACTCATTCCAACAGACAAAGCAGTAAACTAATCTCGTCTATTCTTGGTTCTTGCATACTATTTTTATTAATCAGTCATTTATCCTAAATTTAATTGTTTATGGAAACCATTTTAAACTAAATGAAAGTAAATTCACTCTACTTAAAATGTAAAAAATGCTGCTGATTTTATATTAATGTTACAGCTCTTAGTGTTCCAGCTCTGGAGCCCGGAGCTGGAACTGAGCTCAACGATTTTCTTAACACGGTTATATGGAATGAGAGGCGAGATGGAGCTTGGGTTACTGAAGCCGGAGTGTATATATATATATATATAGTTTTTTAATCTATCCTTAATAACACCTCTCTTTTCACAATCTTTTTTTCCAAACGTCAGTATGGGTTTTGCAAAGGACGCTCTACTGGCGATCTTCTTGCATATCTCTGACTCTTGATCCTCCTCCTTTCGGGATTTCGATGAAACCTTTGATATTGTGCCAGACATATCAAGAGCTTTTGATAGAGTCTGGCACAAATCCTTAATTTCCAAGCTGCCTTACTTCGGTTTCTATCCTATCTGTGCCTTCATCTCTGATTTCCTTTTTGGCCGATCTATAGCTGCGGTTGCAGATGACCATTGTTCTTCTCCTGAAGCTATTAATAGTGTTGTTCCTCAGGGCTCTCTCCTGTCACCCACTCTTTTTCCTTTTAGTTATCAATAATCTATTAAATCGTACTTCCTGTCCTATCCACACCATGCCACTGATTCCACTTTTCACTTCACCCGCTTCACAAAACGTCCCTCTCAACAGTCACTCCATGTTTCGCGTGGGACTGCTATGATGCACCTGACCTCTGATCTTTCTACTATCTCTGACTCGGGCAGAGTCTGCCTCTCAATGCCTCAAAAACTCATTTCCTTCATCTGTCTACTCATCACAATCTTCCACGCGACTATCCCCTTACCTTCAACAACACACAACTCAATCCTTCCTCTTTTCTTAACATTCTTGGTGTTTCCTTTTCTCGTGGTCTTTCCTGGAAAGGTCACGTATACTCTCTTTCTAAAACAGCCAATTCCCAGCCTCTTATTGTTTTCAATCCTCTCTCTTCGATGCAGTGTTGCCTCACTCTCCCTTTACTATCGCTATTGTAACGGACACTGCTTTTCTGAACTCTCTCACTGCATGCCTCCTCTTTTAAGAGGAGCACAAAGTACCACACTTTTGACACATTCTCATTCCTTTTCTGTCCAACTCTTTTTACGCAAATGTTAATCGATATTTCAATCTTTCATCTACTTAACCAGTCAACTCTGGACCAATTATCCTCACTCTATCTTTCCTCGTGTCTGTAACCTTCAATCTTTCAAACGTGTGGTGTCCAGGCATCTCGGAAACCTTAGATCTTGATTTTGTCTCGCTTCTTCCTCTATGGGAGGGTGGGGGAAGGTTGCGGTCATTCATCCTCGGCTCCTCTTTCCTGCATATATATATATATATATATAAATAAGTAAAGGAACACGTTTAATGAGCCATGTCGGGCCACAGCTTTAATGTTATGAAAGTACAGTATATAATTTCGCCACTACTCGTAACGCATATTTTACTTTTCCTCATTTTTATTTAACTTAACTAAAAGCTCTCTCTCTTTTTTACGTCTGAGAGAATCTTCAAGTTATAAAATGGTACGCCACTTCCCAGAATACATCTGAATTTGTTCTTCATTATCAGAAACATTATAGCCACTCTTCCAACGCGTAAAACCGTTTAGAATCTTGCTCAGTTCTATAACCTAACTAAAGCAAAGAAGCCAGTCTACGGTGAGAATTTGACAACTTTCTCCTGAACTTGGTTGCTGGCGATCCTTCTTTGCTTGACCGATGAGGTTCCGTTCAGATTGAAAGTACATATTAGAGAGCACAGTTGCGTTTATTGTATTTGCATGTTGTGATTACGGAAGAGCTGAATGGCCTGGGAGGTAGTGTGAGGACTGAAATTTGGTCCGGAGGAATCATCGAGACCGTTCTTTCGTGACACCGCGAAAGCTATCTTGAAAAATTTAATAAATAAATCATTCCTATACCATGACACCATAAAAACAGATTTAGAGGAAATCGTTTCGCAAGATGGGGTTTCGGCCAATTACGCTCACCGTGTTTGCAATTTCTTGGACAAAAAAGTTCTTGGTCGGTGAATTGGACGATGTGGGCCAATTGACTGGCCAGCGTGGACTTGGGATTTGACACCGGCTGACTCCTTTAAAATGCGAGGAAATGAAAAAAAAAGCTCTTTCTGCTCTCGTCAGTCCTAACCGACCTAGGTCGTCTGGTCCTGAGTGCATCGTGAACACTCCCGATTTCGTCGAACTTCTGTACAAAGTACAGCCATAATGTTTTCGCGCTTAAAGATCGTATTACAGTAACAACATTAACCAGATATATGCTTTTAGGATGGAGGGTGTTAATTAGTTGTCTTATTATTTTGCAGTTTGGAGTTTTCCAAGGAAAAGGAAACATAGAAGCAGCTTTACTTATCCAACGATGGTGAGGAATGAAAGAGTTTTTGTATTAATAAAAATATACATTTCTATCAGTCTTTCAGCCCTTAATCCTTGAATAAGAAACGTCATTTTACACACTCGATTTGACATGAGTAATAAAGAGTTAAATAATAAAACGAATTGTTATATTAATGTAGTTTAAAAAAATAATTTAGAAATGTGTTTAATTAGAGTGTGCTGAAGCAAACCCTCTTCCTAATCCTAAAATTGCATACGATAACTGAATATTGGTTACCATAATAAAATTACATTTGCAATTTTATGATTTTTCTTGTTAATAAGCGTTTGATTGAGTCGGTCGGAATGAACTATCTGTATTTATAACGTGAAAGTACGGCAAAGAAGGATAATAATGTTTGCGGTTATTTAACCTACTCCATAATATCTGCAGTCATATAACGGATGGAATCCACTACCAGACCAAACCAAGAAAGACTCTGGAAAGCACCTTTGCTAAAATCTGAAGTCTGAGCCGAGACTCGAACATAGGATATTTAGATTAACAGTCTGGCGCGCTAACACTACGATACCCTACCGGGTACAGTAACGGAGGATTCCTACATATTAAACGTCCACTATTATTGTTTAATATATGTACTATAAGGGATAATCACCCCACATCCTCTTTATACGGATATTCTACACACAACATCGGATGTTTAGGAAACGTTCTCGATATAATATAGGCACCAAATTATACTGGTATGCATATGAATTTTTTTTGTCTGCTGTGAGGGTTTTTTCAACTCATATTATATAATTCGACCATGCTGAATTCGAAAATTACATTGGTTTTCTTCAATCAGGTCAGGTTTTTTCTCTATTGGCCATTTATTATAAGTCCAATTTTATCCCCAAATTTATTGATTTTTTTAGCTTAAACACTGTAGATACGAGTAATATTATAAGAACACTCGTGAAAAATGAAAACATTGTGTGAATAAATACTTTATTCATACAATGAATATGGAAAAAAGTTTATTGAGGAAGGAATGAAGTTTTTTTGGCTTTCCGTCTGTGTTTTTCTTCGGGCACGTCTCGCTTCAAACACCAGCAATAGTCCGCCAGCATATTGATATCCCAGTTTCCCTGGTACCTCTCTTCCATTATTTTGATATCTTGGTGAAATCGTTCATCCTGTTCCTCACTATAATCCCCGCAATTTTCAGGAAAATAGTCCAAGTGGGACCACAAAAAGTGCATTTTTATGGACATGCGCGACCCATGAGCTTTGAAAGCTTCCATCAAGTTTTCGACAACGGACTCGTATTCTGGACTTCTACGCTTGCCAAGAAAATCAGTGACAACTGATTTGAATGCCTGCCAGGCATTCTTCTCAGTTGGAGTCATTGCGTTTTCGAACTGAGTATCCTTGATCAAAGTTCGAATTTGAGGACCATCAAAAACCCAGCATTTAGTTTAGCATCAGATATATGAGGAAATTTACTCTCGAGATATCGGAATGCTGAACCCTCCTTATTCATTGATTTGATGAAATTTTTCATCAAGCCCAGCTTAATATGAAGTGGTGGGAGCAAAATTTTTGTTGGTGGTACAAGGGACACTGAAACGACATTATGCGACCAGGTTCAAAATTCTCTCTGGATGCCCATTCACGCTGTGCATAGTGCTTCTCATCTGCTCGGCTATCCCATTTGCAGAGGAAACATGGGTATTTCGTGTATCCCCCTTGCATTCCCAATACAAATGCCACAATCTGAAAAAAAATGAAAATATTTAAAGAATTTAGAGAATTTGTTCTATCAGATAAAAAAATCTATGCATTGGACTGTATCACTTCTGTGGGGAAGTTAAGTGTTCTTATACGCTCTCAAATAATCTTTGGAAAAACAACATAGTCAATAGCAATAGTTTACTTATGATATTAGTATTACCTTCAAATCTCCACAGATCCTCCGGTTATGTTGGTCGTATACGAGAGCATCCAGTAAAATTTTCATGTTATCGTAGCTCTCAGTAAGTTGTACGGAATGTGCTACAGGGACTGATGCAACCCTATTCCCACTGTTGAGAAGTACTGCTTTCAAACTTCGTTTAGACGAGTCTATAAATAGCCTCCATTCTGATGCGTTATATGGCAGGCCCAAGGATTCGATTAGCCCCTCAACATTGCAGCAGTACACTAAGGAAGAGGTATTTTCGTGCACTGCAAAAAACTTGCGGAATTCTTCCTGTCGTTTCCTATACCAGGAGAATGTTGTTCCCGGAGCCAGCAAGTTGTCCTCTCGAAGTCGTGAGCCCAAGATCTCGGCAGCTAATTTGGAAAGTCCTAAATCCCTGGTAAGATCATTAAGTTTGGCCTGGTTAAGAGGCCTCGGCTCATTTGAAGCGGTATTTTGAGGTATATACGACTGGGACTGGTCATTGGCATTGGTCATTGATTCATCATCAGAATCATCGAAGTCCAGGGTTTGAAGTGGGTCGGGTATTGGAATTCCAGGACCATGGGGTACAGGTCTCATAGCAGAAGGAATGTCAGGGTATACAACAATGTGTTTATTCTTCTTGTTAACTCCTGAAAATAGAAACACAGAAACATGGATATAAAACTTGCATATGAAATAGAAGAAGCATTCAGACAGTGGCGGCTCGTGAGGGAAGGCTGCGGTCTGTAAGATATGAAATAGGTCGATGGAGTCTGTATATTTTCTTTCTTTTTCATTCATATTGTCCCTTCGGGACAATATGAATGAAAAAGAAAGAAAATATACAATCATTGTATATGTAAATGTAACTTGTATAACAATATGTATGTGTAAATGTATTTTCTATAACAATATGTATATGTAAATGTATGATTACCATTATGGTGAATATTATGCTATATATGGTGAATATTACATTATGGTGAATATTATGTCAAGTTTCATACGAGGATTTCAAAATATTTAAGAAAAATAAATTTATAAGCCCACCTTGGAGGTTTGTCATGCAGAAATAGCAATCTGTCACGTGATCCTTTCCTTCTCTCCAAATCATGGGAATTCCAAAAGGCAAAGATTTCGCTCTGCCTTTGCTCCATCTTCTCAAATTTTCAATGCACGTCTTGCAGCACATATGAGGGCGAAATTTTTGTCCTGGTCCCCTAGCTTAATTCCAAAGTATGCTCTATACATTGTCTTCACAAATTTAGTGATTTGGGACTGGTTATTTGGCATGGTAACCGTCCCACATATGTAGCAGAATCTATTGGGATCATTTTTACACGCTCTATTCATTATGAAATATTTTATCTATATGCCTGAAAAGTAAAAAAAGATATTATACAAGTGAAACAAGTGATGATAGATGTTACTGTTCCAATTCCGCTTTGACAAAATCACGAAAAATTCTATTTTACTTATGAGGCCATAGCCGGATAACCTGAGCTGATTGAGAAAAACGGATTGCAGATTCGAAATCAGCAGGAAATTCTCTATAAGAATCACTTACAAAACACTTGACAGCAAAATTGATGCATACTAGTGAATTATCTGTATATTAGTGAATAATTCAACTATTGAATAATTCAAATAATGAAGCTGAAGTTTCTTTAGGAAAAAAGTGATGACATTATGTTCATCAAAAAATAAATATCACGAAAAGTATTTCATCAAGCATCGAGGTTCGATGAAGATATTTTTATCAGCTGATGACACTTGCTCGATGAAAAAAAAAATCATCATTTTGATAAAAATTCCAGTCTCAATATGAGTTGGTGGGAAAACCAATGAGTCAGAATTAAGAATTATGAATGACCACGCGATAGATTAAATTTTTGTAGTTATGATAATAATGTATAAATAATTAAATGGTGACAGTTATAATTCTAATTCTAATTAATTACAATTATAATTACAATTAAGTCGTTATAATTACAATATATAATTAATAATGACAATGGAAACATAAAATAAGAAATGATATTGTAAATAAAATTTATGATAATAATAATAATAATAATAATAATAATAATAATAATTACACTGGCCAACAAAATGAAACTTTTTTTTCTCATCACAAACATGATCACACTTTTCTTAATGCATTTATCGCGCTGATTCCGAATCTGGTTTTATCTTTTTTCTAGCACGTATAGTTATATAGATACACTGGTTTTGATATTTTTAAGTTTTTGATATTGCTATAAGAAAATTTATGGATGTATAGATCACACTTAGGAATGCTAAACAACAAATACATCATATACTTTATTCAATGTACTTATAAATAAAGAATATATACATTATTTTATTAAAAGCGCTGTGAGTGTGATTTCCTTTTGTAAATTTGGCCTGGATTGTCACGATACAGCATCCAACAATGGTCCGCCATCATGCTTTCATTCCAATATCCTTGGTAGCGCTTCTCCATCATCTGAATATCTTGATGGAAGCGCTCTCCTTGCTCGTCACTCACTGCACCAAGGTTTTCAGGAAAGAAATCTAAGTGGGAATGCAGGAAGTGAATTTTTAACGACATTCGACACTCCATTTCTTTGAAGGCATCAAGGAGGTTCTTGACCATCCTTATACGCAGGTGACTTGTTGCTTCCAAGAAAGTTTTCACATATCCATTTGAACGCCAGCCAAGCCTTCAATTCCAGCGGACTTAGGACTTAGGCCTTTTTCAAATTCAGTGTCATTCAAAACCTCCCTTTGTGGCCCAACAAAAATTCCTTCCTTCAATTTTGCTGCAGTAACCTTCGGAAATTTCCTTGAAAGGTATTGGAACCCTTCAGAATTGACTTTACCCATTGCTTTAACAAAATTCTTCATTAAACCAAGTTTAATGTGAAGAGGTGGCAGATAGATCTTTTGGGGATCCACTAAAGGGACAGACTGGACATTGCTTATCCCTGGGACATATGTATACCTAAGTGGCCAGTCACTTTTGGTGTAATGTTCTATAGTGGCGCGACTGTCCCACAGGCAAAGGAAACAACAAAATTTTGTGAATCCTGACTGCATACCCATAAGCATTCCTATAACTTTTAGATCTCCACAAACATTCCATGACTGACTGTCGTATTTGATTGCCTTAAGTAGTATATCCATATTGTCATATGTCTCTTTTAGATGGACGGAATGGGCAATGGGGATGGATGGCATTATATTACCATTATGCAAAAGAACTGCTTTCAGGCTTCTCTGCGACGAATCAATAAAGAGGCGCCACTCAGATGCCACATACGTCTGAGATATGGCTGTAAATAGTCCATTGATGTCATGGCAATAACAGAGAGGACCGTCTACTGAAAAGAATGCTGTTAATTCAAAATTCCGCTTTCGGTAGTAACTAATACGAACATTGTTCTCAAGTAAATTGTTCTCCTTTAGTCTTGAGGCGAGAAGCTCTGATTTCTCTTTAGACAGCGATAAGTCTCTAACAAGATCATTCAACTGTCCTTGGGTTAACTTTTTAGGCTCTAAATGTCTACCTTCAAAAGTGTACTCTGGTTCTGTAGATGGTCCGGAAACGCCAGTTGCACCTTCATCACTTTCCATGTCATCTATGATAGAATCTAGCCTATCACTTGGGGGAATTGGAATGGGCAATGTTTCATCATGTTTTACTGGTCTACGTGCTGAATCCAAGTTTGGATATACAATCTGGTGTTTGTTCTTGGCAGAAAACCCCATTAAGTTCACACTACAAAAATAACAGTCTTCATGATGATCTCTCGGCTCCCTCCATATCATGGGTATGGCAAATGGCATTGAAGCTTTCTTTTTGTTAAGCCAATCACGTAATCCATTTGAACAGCCAGAACAGATTTGATGTGGCGCCCATGGTTTATCTTGGTCACCTAGATGACAACCAAAGTATAGCTTGTATATTTTCTTAATGTCGGTTGTAATACTTCGTCGCTGTGTTTTAGTTGTCAACTGGCTGCATACGAAACAGAACTTGTCGGGGTCATTCTTACATTGTCGAGGCATGTTGACTGACCTGAGCAAACTATAAATTCAAAAAAATGTACACCAACTTGACACAACAAGTTCTTGGACTGGACTGATCTTTTGACACACAAAGCACGGCGTTGTTGCCTGAATCACAATGCTGCTAGACGTAAAAGCTCACACCTGAAATACATAAGATGTATAATTAAGATAATTGAAATAAATAAGATGAATAAACTAAAAAAACACAATAAAATAAACACAATCAAATGTTGAAATAGTATTTTGCCTATTTAAAATGGTTAAATCTGTGTAGTTATATATATGCCTTCATCTTGAAAACTATACGTGCTAGAAAATATCTGAATGCAGTTTTTGGAATCAGCGTGAAAAATGCTATCCAGCCACCACAAATTTTACTCTGATGAAAAATCTTTGTTGACCAGTGTTATTATTATTATTATAATAACAGGTTTTTGAAATATCATATCAAGTATCATGTACAGTTTTGGAAAAAATGTTCGTTTAGAAACAAAATTTTTAAATTTATTATTATCACCAAAAGAGGAAAATATCCAAATAAAGCAGAATATTACCAATAAGTAATTTTTTCTGCTTCAAAAATTTTTGTTTCTAGACGAAATATTTTTCGGAACTGTACATATTTAGTGCTTTGTTCCCAGGGGCGGACTGAGCGGTCGAGCAATCAGGCATGGACCGAGAGCTCGGGCCATTAGGGGGCCTTGGGGCCCCGGCCCCCATCATCATAAAACAGTGAGAGTGTTCTCAATTGGGTCAAGTGTCTAATCGAACTGTAATATGAAAAACATAGGGATTTCAAGGGGCCCAGAACCTCATTATGCCCGAGGGCCCAGGTTGCTGTCAGTCCCCTCCCTGTTTGTTCTGTTAAGTGTGTATTTGCTTTTGAATTAAAAAATTAATTGTTGTATATGGAATTTTCTCTTTTTCCAGTTTGAGTAATGAAATTTTGTATACCCGGTATTTGAAATGTTCCGTGCAATGAGTCCTCATTTCATTAAGGTCAAGCTTGTCGTCCCTCCCCTTTCGTGTAAAGTCTGATTCATTAATTCGGTGCATTCATTAGTGTTTTGAGATTTTGTTGTGAAGACACACTGCGTTTTTTCCGTTGGCGGAGGGAATTAGTATTTGTGATCAATAATTATTCTTCTGGTTACATAATTTCCCTTTTCTCCGATGTAATACTTGCTACACTCGACGTATGGAGTTGCATATGTAACACCTTTCCTAGATTTTTGCGGTGGTGGCGTGTACTACTTCATTTCTGAGGACTTTTGTAGTAATGCTGAATATTTTAGTTAGATTTTACGAGAGCGCTTTGTTTGTATTTTGAAATGAGGAATTTTAATGCGTTTATCAGGTTATGGAGTTCTGTTGTTGTTCCCAGTTTGTGTTGTGGCCTCTTTTTCCGTTTTCTGTTCCTTTTCACCCCGTTCCTTCATACCCATCTATACCCAAACCCTTTTGTTTTATCTGTGTTCGCTCTGTAGAAGTTATAGCGATTGCAACCAAATATTAGCAAACTCTAGTTTCATTTTCCTAGCGCTTATAACATATATATATATATATATATATATATATATATATATAATATATATATATATATAGGGTGTTTGAAAACTTTCTGTACAAATTGTAATGGGGATAGGCAACACCAAGACAAACCCTTTTCGTCTATAAGTGTATGTCCGCTGACGTCACCATTCGGCGCGAGAGGGCGCCGCTGCAATTGGCTAAAAGGCAGTGGCGACTCGTGGCATAAATGTATGTGGGTGCGATTTCATAAAATTTATAATTTTTAGAATTCTAGTACATAATCACATGGTGCTTCCGTACGGTACTTATATGTCAAAAGAAACCATAAATTTGTATTAAAAAATATTTTAATAAAAAATATTTTGTATTCAAACAAAGGTACGCTGTTTGAAGCTATGCTATAAGTTTAGAATATTATGTACTGTATGAAGGCTTACTCAAAATGCCTCATGAATCATGATATGCCACATGAATTTTTAAAATATATTTCAAGAATATTTATTTTAATATCTTAAAATTAATATATTTTTTATCTGTTAAATTAATATTTATCGTTTCAAGCAAGGGGGAGCGACCGCTCCATCGCTCCTATACGCCAGTCGCCACTGCTAAAAGGTGAAGTGGGCTAGACTCGCGCTTGCCGCGGGCATTCTTAAATCGGACGCAGTACGCGTAACATGGAGCGCTTCACGACTGCTGAGATCTACAGATCTACAGAAGCTAAGGCTAACAAAGACCCTAAGATCCACTCTAAGGCTAGCCCGAGAGAAAGGAAAGAGTAGGGGGTTAAGAGAAGAGAAGAGAATAAGGGGTTAAGTAAGGAGCAACACCTATCATTCATGGGTTAACATTCATTCAGAAAAAGAGGAAAAAAGTCTCACCATCATCATCCGCCAGCCACTGCCGACAAGTCAGAAAAATAGTCGGAGAAAATAGGAGAGGGGTGAAAGATGAAAAGAAGTAAAATAAGAACGCTTACAAACCATGCAAACAGTCTTAACTCACTGTCATACCATGCAAACTACAAACATGCAAGTAAAGAGAGTTACAGACATGCAAAGAAAGGAGATAAGAAAAAAAAAAAAAAAGTAGGTACAGTTAAACAAAAAGTGGGTTAGTTTACGCTACGAGCTACATCTACGTTCGTGTTAGTCTATTTTTTTTTTTTTTTTTTTATTGCTGGCATCACACGCTGGCATGTCACAAGCTGGCATTCATCGTCGACAGACTCATCCTCGAGCACCACCACCAGAGCTCCTGTTGTTAACTTTTTTTTAATTTAAACAACGTTAATTTTTTAAAATGTCTGTCAAGACGGTTCTTAAACATATTAACGCTGGTAGAATGAACGACTGACGCGGGAAGATTATTCCATTTATCAATTACTTTAAACGTAAAGAAGTTTTTAGCGATATTAGTAATGAAACGTCTGCCACGCAACTTAAATCCGTTATTGCGAGTATTACTATTATCGAAAGTGAACAATTTATCAAAATTTACGTTATCGATGTTATTAACGATTTGAAAACTTCAATAAGCTCCCCCCTTAATCTCCTAGTTCGAGTGAATACAGGTCTAACTCTTTAATCCTATCTTCATAAGGCTTATTGCGCAATGACGGAATAAGTTTCGTGGCACGACGCTGAACCCTGTCTAACCTATCAATATCCTCACGCAAGTACGGGCACCAAAACTGAACGGCATATTCTAAATGAGGCCTGACTAGGGACTTGTAAAGGGGCAATATAATATCCTTCGATTTAAATTCGAAATTACGCGCTATGAAGCCTAACATCCTATTAGCTTTTGCGCAAGACTCCAGGCACTGGTTCCTAACCTTTAAATCTTTAGATACGCGTACGCCTAAATCTACTTCCTTGTCAACGCTCGCTAACTCCCTATCATCCATCGTGTACGCGTAATTATTGTTGCGAGAACCTATATGCAAAACTTTACATTTGTCTACGTTAAATTGCATCTGCCACTTATCTGTCCACTCCATAATCCTATTTACATCGTCTTGGATCCTATTTCTATCGTCCTCGTTAACAACCTTACCGCCTATTTTAGTATCGTCCGCGAATTTTGACACGTTACTAGTCAATCCTACGTCTATGTCGGTAATGTAAATTACGAATAGCAATGGGCCTAACACTGAACCCTGTGGGACACCGCTACCTACATCTAACCACCCCGATTCACTACCATTAACTACGACCCTCTGTCTCCTAGCACGAAGCCATTCTTCTAACCAGTTAGCTACCTGACCGCGTATACCGTGCGCTTTGACCTTCGCAATTAGTCTCCTATGCGGAACTGTATCGAACGCCTTTTTAAAATCTAAATAAATAACGTCAGCTGCTCTATGCCTATCGTATTCGCGCACTATTTCGTTATAAAATTCTAACAAATTAGTTAAACAAGACCTATGGCGTCGAAACCCATGCTGACTACTATTAATCAAGTCTCTACTTTCTAAGTGATCGATAATACGATCCCTAACTACGGATTCCAAAAGTTTACCAACAATTGACGTTAAGCTAATGGGCCTATAATTGCTAGCTACCGCACGGTCGCCTTTTTTAAAAATAGGCGTGACGTTAGCTAATTTGAAGTCTTCAGGAATAATCCCCGTTTCCATTGACTGATTAAAAATCTTCGTTAAGGGGCCTACGATAACGTCTTTCAAATCTTTCAAATGTCTGGGATAAAAAGCATCAGGGCCTGGAGCCTTGCTAACTTTTAGCCTATCGATATAATGCGCAATCTCAGCCTCGTAAACATGCATATGGTGTATGGGGCTGCCAATGGAAACGGAAGAGCTGCTGTGAGGTTGTATCGACAGCGCTTCCCAAACAGACGTGTGCCAAACCACCAAACGTTTGCGCATTTGCATCGGCGACTGCGAGAAACTGGAACATTCCATGCAAACATGCATGACACTGGTCGGGAGAGAAACGTGCGCACTCCTGACATGGAAGAAGAAATCCTACGGCGATTTGAGGACAATCCAAGCGCAAGCACGCGAGGTTTTGCACGTATCCTCGGTGTGAACCACGACCTGGTCTGGAGAGTGTTGCACGAGCAGCAGTTACATCCGTTTCATCGTCAGAGAGTCCAGGCATTACAACCTCGGGATTACCCTCTTCGTGTGGAATTCGCACGCTGGTTTCTGCAGCAGACAGCGGTGCAGCCTAATTTTCCGGCTTATGTGCTGTTCTCAGATGAGGCCTGTTTCACACGTGAGGGTGTGTTTAACATGCACAATTCTCACGTGTGGGCGCACGCACATCCACATGCTACACGGGTGCATGCTCATCAAGAACGGTTCGCCGTCAATGTTTGGGCGGGTATCGTCCATGGCAAATTGATTGGGCCGTACCTGCTGCCTGCCCGACTCGACGGGCGGGTTTATCGGATATTTCTTGAAGAAACGTTGCCGGAACTGCTGGAAGATGTTCCCGTGGCTATTCGTAGACGAATGTGGTTTCAACACGACGGGGCCCCAAGCACACTCCAGCAACGATGTGCGGGATTATCTGAACGCCACTTTTGGGGGCCGATGGATAGGCCAGGGTGGGCCCGTAACCTGGCCACCGAGATCGCCCGATTTAACATGCCTCGATTTCTTCCTGTGGGGACACATGAAGAACCTCGTGTACGAGACTCCCATTTACTCAGAAGAAGACCTCGTAGCAAGAATCGCTGTCGCCGCTGGAACTGTTCCCGAAATGCCGGAATCTTTCGACGTGTACGTCGGTCAATGCTTCGACGCTGTCGGGCATGCATTGATGCTACCGGTCGCAACTTTGAGCACCTTCTTTAAATAAACATGCCGTGTACACTTGTTTTCATTCATTTATGTACCAGCTCCACCAATATAGCCGAAAAGGGTTTGTCTTGGTGTTGCCTATCTCCCATTACAATTTGTACAGAAAGTTTTCAAACTTCAAGCTAAACAATGACTATATCAATTATGTCGATTTTTGGTAACAAAATTTAATAACTAAAATAACCATTTTGGACCGGTTGTTAAAATAGTTCTGTTGTTACAACCAAATATTTTTGTTTTTGTAAACCTATACGATGACGCCCTTTAAATCAGTAATCTTAAATTAAAATATTCACTGACTGAACACTGTTTTTAAAATTTTTATTTGCAATGTTAAAAAAAATATATAATTCATAAAGTCGCCCTTTTGTTTGGTTTACATCATAATTATATACACAACAATCTTGTTTATTTAACCGCTATTCTTTGGTTAACAAATGATGTTAACTTTAGTTAGAGGCGTTTATATCTACGCTGCGAGGCATAGCAAACCCTTCTGAAGCGCGCAAGCATCCTTCTACCATCTTCTCTAAATTCAGTAATTATCAAAGGAAAGGAAGAATGGCCCTCCCCTTTGCTACTACTCAAGTGTCTCTTCTGCTTTAGAGGGATTGTACATTAGTATAAGTTATTCTTTAATTTACAAAGACGAGAACTCTTTTTTTTTAATTATATTTGCCTTTAATTACAAGGTTTTCAAGGGTATGGTTTATTTATTTATTATTTCCTTATGTGGTTGGATTACGTGAAGATGAAGTTGGAAGAAATGAAATGAAAGCATTGTATTACTTTTGGAGATAAATTGAAATATGATACGTATTTGAAGCCTCTTTCATACATTATTTTTTAAAAAGATTCAAAGCCTCAAGAGGAAACTCGATTTGTAAAATCTCGTTAATTTGGTCTCGGCATTCGAACTTACACTCCTAAAACGTTTTACATATAACTTGCACATCAGTTACACATTCATAAGTAACTTCTATTTAACAGTGAATTCAGTGTGCAATATTACAACGTAACATTTTTTCAGTTTTAACAAAATTAACAATTTTTTCCGCTATTTTATTCCGAAACTTTTTTTTTGTTCAAAAAGGTAAGGGATCTTTTCCGTTTCAATGTACTGTTTCCGATTTTGTTGAAAATAAGATATTTAATGAGATTTTTACGCTGATTAAAAATGGAAGTCTTTTTTTGGAGAAATGAGCGGTTCAAAAGTTAGGTTAGGTTAGGTTAACTGAATGCCTGGTTAGGTTAACTGAATACCCGATTAGGTCAACTGTATGCCCTTGACGATTAGTTAGGTTAAGTTGTGATGTTTTCGTTAGTTTTAACGAAAATATCACGACTTAACCTAACAATCATCAAGGGCGTACAGTTGACCTAACGGGCATTCAGTTGACCTAACCGGGTATTTAGTTGACCTAACCGGGCATTCAGTTTAACTTAACCGGACAGAAAAATAATGGTCGAAATCTATTCACACAAATACTTAGTGACATAAGCCAATATTACTAAAGAATACAATAACTCTTGTATTAGCTTTCAGTTGTATTGTTATAGTTTTTGACCTAATACAAAATTACAATAACAAACATAACTTTTGAACCGCTCATTTCTCAAAACAACGACTTACATTTTTGAAATCAACGTAAAAATCTACATTAAATATCTTATTTTCAACAAAATCGGAAATAGTACATGAAATGAAAAAGATCCAAGGTAAGAAAGACTCTTATCGGAGATTTATTTGGTTCCGTAACAATTCCGTAACTTGTTTTTCATTATTCTTAAGTAGGCAAGAGAGGTATAACATTGTAACACGAAAACTGTATGGATTCTTTCATATAGGTATAACGTATAAAGTCTCATAACTCATATAATGCATAATATTCGGTGCTATTATACTATAGTATGCGGTCTACCTACGATTCGGCGGTCTACCTTTTAATTATAGCTTCTTATCTTGTTTACTAATTGCTTGTTTACATCCCAATGTCAATCGCCCTTAACGATTGGTTAGGTTTAGTCATAATATTTTCGTTAGTTTTAACGAAAATATCATGACTAAACCTAACCAATCGTAGGTAGACCGCATACTACAGAGTGTCCCAAAACAATGTATACATTTTTAAAAAACTTATAACAGGCGAACCCCCTAACGGATTCAGATGATTTTTATTTCTTTTTATAGATAAAATATACAACATCGAAATAACAGATAGTTTAATTTGTTTTAAACACGTAAGTGTTCGAAATGTCGACCATTGACATTAATGCACCATTGCGCTCTTTGATTCACTGATTGGCAGACTTCAACAAAAATGTTTGTAGGGATATTTCTACACGCTTCTTCAACAGTGCTCTTTAGTTGTTCAAGTGATGTAGGTCTTCTACTGTATACTTCATTTTTCAAATGACCCCATAAAAAAAAGTCAAGTGGGTTCAAATCTGGTGAACGTGGTGGATACTCGATACTACCTCGTCGTCCGATCCACCGATAATGAAATGTTTCATCAAGGTAGTTCCTGACATCCTAATGGTAATGAGGAGGTGCTCCATCTTGTTGAAAGTAAATGTCCTCATCTCCGTATAACTGTCGAATTGCAGGAAAACCTTTTTCCCGAAGCATGTTGAGGTAGCTATGACAGGTAACTGTACCATCGAAAAAGAATGGACCAACCAAACCTTTGGAAGAAAAACCACACCAGACAGTTATACCCGGTAAACTTACATGTCGTTCCACATAAATGTGTGGATTTTCTTGTGACCAGTATGTGCAATTATGACGATTAATTATACCATTCAACTTAAATGTAGCCTCATCAGACCACACAATTTTGTCCGCAAATTGGCCATCTTCTGTGTTTTTTACTCGAAACCATTCGCAAAACTGGATTCTGCGATCCGGATCATCCTCATTCAAGGCATGTAATAATCTCGGGATGTAAGATTTCCATTTAGCATTCTTCAGAATTCTGTGGACACTTGTCTTACTTTTCCCTGTTTCACGAGCACATTGTCTCACAGATTTTCTTGGTGATCGGTTGAATACCTGTACGTAGCACTTCATCAGAAGTGTTAGCATCTGTTGATGTCTTTGGACGCCCAGTCGCTTGCTTGTACACATCATGCACAGTACCGTATACTTCAAATTTCTCACTGATACGTGAAATGGTAAGTCGAGTTGGAGGATTAGTTCCAAAATTGTCTCTCCACTGTTGTTGAACCTTTGATATCTTCTCAACTTTAAAATATGACTTTAGTATCCATTTTCGTTGCTCAAATGATAAGCGCACACTTCCATTTTCCATGTTTACTGTAGGCAGGCAAGGCTATTACTAATTTCGATTTTGTATCTCCTTAGGCTAGACAAGGCTGTTAACAATTTCGCTGTTGTATCTCCTTAGGCTATAGGCTATAAAAAGAAATAAAAATCATCTGAATCTGTTAGTGGGTTCGCCTGTTATAAGTTTTTTAAAAATGTATACATGGTTTTGGGACACTCTGTATAGTAGCACCTAATAGTCATAGCATAGTAACTCATAAAACTGAGATTATAATTAAAACAGTAACACCGGTGCTGGTTAAGTGTGCGGTCTACCTACGATTGGTTAGGTTTAATCATGATATTTTCGTTAAAACTAACGAAAATATCGTGACTAAACCTAACCAATCGTCAAGGGCGATTGACAATGGGATGTAAACAAACAATTAGTAAACAAGATAAGAAGCTATAATTAAAAGGTAGACCGCCGAATCGTAGGTAGACCGCACACTTAACCAGCACCGTAACACCAAACAAGTTCCCATGTTTATGTTTTGCATTTAAATGTAATTGTAAACATAGGTTACTGTTTAGCTGCCCGATGTAAGACAAAACTAAGGAAAGCTTTTAAAAAAGAATGAATATTTGAATTGAATCTTTGAATATTCATTGCATAGCATAATTTTTTCATACGCGAAGAATCTTAAAATATCTTTACGTATGAATAAAAATAGCTTCGGAAATACTTTTCAGATCGTCTCTGTCTGCGCATGCGCTTTTGTCTTACTAGAACTGTTAACAGTTTGTTTACACAAGGACGTAAATGGATGTTTACTGTTTAAAAGTTAATTTAAAGCAGACGTAACTATGGTCTACATTACAGATAGTTATCTTATATTAGAAACCCCTTTCAGATCATCTCTGTTTGCGCATGCGCTTTTGTCTTACTAGAACTGTTAACAGTTTGTTTACACAAGGACGTGTATGGATGTTTACTGTTTAAAAGTTAAATTAAAGCAGAGGTAACTATGGTCTACATTACAGATAGTTGTCTTATATTACAAACCCCTTTCAGATCATCTCTGTCTGCGCATGCGCTTTTGTCTTACTGGAACTGTTAACAGTTTGTTTACACAAGGACGTAAATGGATGTTTACTGTTTAAAAGTTAATTTAAAGCAGACGTCACTATGGTCTACATTACAGATAGTTATCTTATATTAGAAACCCCTTTCAGATCATCTCTGTCTGCGCATGCGCTTTTGTCTTACTAGAACGCTAACAGTTTGTTTACACAAGGACGTGTATGGATGTTTACTGTTTAAAAGTTAAATTACAGCAGACGTAACTATGGTCTACATTACAGATAGTTATCTTATATTACAAACTCCTTTCAGCGTTACTTAAAATAATTTAATTGAGTTGAACGGATTAAGTATAATGTGGTAAATACATAGAAAAATTTGGTTACTAGGAAATTTGAGTTTAATTAATATACCTGAGCATGTTCAGAGTTCTCTTAACTTAACCCTTTAACGCCGGAATTGTTCGTAGGGTTAAGTTATGAATGTGTGTATTTGAAAGGTTACCAATGTGTAGCGGTCGTCCTTTTAGGGTTAAGTTTAGAAATGTGTAATGTGATATTCTTAAATTTAGTAAGGTAATTTTTTTCGTTATTCTTAAAGGTATTCTTCTTTAAATATATCGGATCACCTGAAGATCAGGGCCCCAGCCTCATCTGGTGGCCCTGATCTTCAGGTGAGAAAAATTGGGGGCCTTGATTTTTAGGTGGTAAAATTTATTTTATTCTTATGTTAAATTTTTAGGTTAAGGTTACACCGATAGGAGTCGTAATGGTTATGTTAATTCCCTCCATCATCATTGTGTAAAACTGATCTGGGATCACCTGAAGATCTCCCTCCCCCCAGAGTGTCCACCTACAGATCTTTCCCCAGCCGATCTGCCTGAAACCTGAAGATACTCCACCCCAGTCCGCTCCACCTGGAGATACTTCCCCAAGTTTTGACAAATGAAACAAACAATTCATTCTATGGGATATAATGCCCGGTTAGGTTACCGTATTTGACGGCTTACAAGACGCTGCGCCGTGAAAGACGCACCTTAATTTTGGAAAGGTAAATTCAAGGAAAAAAGTTTTTGATGCACTTTATTGTTAATAGAATGGATATGTAAAATTCAATAAAAAGAAAACCCAAAAGCCAATAAAGAAAGATAATATGATTATTCTTCTTCTTCCGCAGCTTATTATTCCATCTTTACATGGGGTCGCTGTTTTTGGTTCGTCTTCTCCACTCTCCTCTGTCATATACCGCGTCCTCCTCCAAGTCCTTCTCCCTGATGTCCGCCACCACACAGTCCCTCCATCTCGTCTTCGGTCTTCCTCTTCTTCTCCGTCCCGGCAACTCCATCTCCAGCACTCTGCGCCCCACATACTCCTCCTCTCTTCTCCTGACATGTCCATACCACCTCAGCCTGGCCTCCTGCACCTTCTTAGATGCTTCCGCCACCTTCACTGTTCCTCTTATATGCTCATTTCTGACCCTATCCCTCCTCGTCACTCCACACATCCATCTCAACATCTTCATTTCAGCCACATCGATTTTTCTTTCATTGCTCTTCTTCATTGGCACAGTCTCCATTCCATACAACATTGCCGGCCTCACCGCTGTTTTGAATACCTTTCCCTTCAGTTTCACTGGGACTCTCTTATCACAGAGCACCCCTGATACGTCTCTCCAGTTTTTCCACCCCAACTGTATTCTACAGTTTATCTCTCTCTCTGCTCCCCCCTCTGCATCCACTGTTGACCCCAAGTATTTAAAATACTCCACCGTCTTAACACGCTCTCCATTCAATGTCACTTCCCCTCCTCGGTCCTGCTGCACATCACATCTCATATATTCGGTCTTCTTTCGGCTAATTCTCATCCCCCTACTTTCCAACGCCTCTCTCCAATTTTCCAACTGCTGCTCCACCTCCTCTTTCGTCTCCCCACTCAACACAACATCGTCTGCATACATCATGCACCACGGCGCCTCCCCTCTAATCCTGTCCGTCAACACATCGAATACCACATTGAAAAGGAAGGGGCTCAAAGCTGATCCTTGGTGCAGACCAACTTCCACCCCAAAGCTCTCTGACACACCCACGCTACTCCTCACCTTAGTTGTTACTCCCCTGTACATCCCCTTGATCAGTTTAACATACTTCTCCGGTACCATCTTTTCCCTTAAGCATCTCCAAACTTCCTGCCGTGGTATCCTATGATTATTACTCTTATTATTTGTTATTAATTGATG
>JAJOZX010006939.1:105000-130000 GCA_023014485.1 Bathynomus jamesi | reverse complement strand
ATGAATCATCCTTCATTATATCTACATAAACAGAACCAGTATACATATTAAATTACATATATACTAAAACCAATACGAAACATTACCGAGAGGGTCGACAAAAGTGAATAGATACCACAATGATTATAATTATCCTCACGAACAAATGGCAAAGCTCATCAATAGAATGCCGGAACGTTTATCAGCTTTACATAATGTGGTGGGGAAAGCAATACGATTCTAAATATATTGCTTCAATAAATCCGTTATTATTTATTGACTTTTATTATCAAATCAAAAACTATAGAAAAAAAAAGTATAAAGGTGTTTATTTACTTTTGTCAACCTTCTGTTGCAACGTCTCCTGGCCGAGTAAATAACGTGGCAACTCCCAAAATTCGAATCTCCGGTGACATCGGTTCGAAACCCACCGGGTTAGGGTGTTGTTAATATGTCGCTCTTGGTTAACATAAAAATAGGATGCATGGAATTACACTTCCTCGATGAAGGAATTTTCACCATCTTAATGAAAAGTTCAGTCTCAGTGCAGGTAGTTTTACCTTTGATAATTGCTTAGCATTTTCTTATTTTTATTTCCAAACCTGTCCATTTTGGATGGGAAGGATAAAGAGGAGGGTAGAGCCTTCTTGCTTTTGCATGCTTGTCCTTCTCTCTGTGAGTTTGTCTACGGCTATATGAAATCTATGAGTGCCATTTCGAGTCGACTGTAAAGCTGTTGTGGTTCTCTCTCTCTCTCTCTCTCTCTCTCTCTCTCTCTCTCTCTCTCTCTCTCTCTCTCTCTCTCTCTCTCTCATGAAAAGAGAAATTATACAAATAAACCGTAGCTAAATTACAGCAAATTTTCCAATCTCAAATTGTCACTGAACCATGTCTAACGACCATGTTTTTAAAATACATTTCTAATATACAGGGTGGCGCAAAAGTCAGGAACCATAGGCACATTTTAATAATTTGTGTTTTAATATATGTTTTGTTCTTTACAGATTTGTTGTTGAACCTATGGCACAGAAATTGACAATGGATGAACGGGTGGAGATAGTTTTAACCCTTTACTGCCCAAATATTTTGTAGGGTTAAGTTATGAATGAGTGTATTTGAAAGGTTGGAAATTTGACCTTTTGGGCAGTAAAGGGTTAATGTGTGCAAGGCGTGGTGACACACACCGATCAGTTGCTACTGCTTTTAATGGCAAACACCCTGAGAGGCCGCCAGTTGCTCAGGCATCAGTTGGAAAACTGTTCACTCGCTTCAAAGAAACGGGAAGTGTTCATGATCGGCCGCGTAGTGGCCGGCCAAAAAGTTCAACCGATGCAGCAACATCACTAATGGTACTCAATCACGTCGAAAACAGCCCACGTAAGTTCTTAAAGTTATCCCAGGAAACGGGTGTCTCCAGAAGATCCATTCAACGAATTCTTACAACAAATCGTTTCCACCCTACAAAGTCACTCGTTCAGGAACTGCACGGTGACGACACAGACCGTCGTGTAGAGTTCTGCCAGTGGTTTCTACAACATCGACAACTTCAACGAAGGATCATGTTCAGTGACGAAGCGATATTTCACCTCAACGGTCGTGTCAATAGACATAATGCAGCTATTGGACTAATGAGAACCCCCACTGGATGGAGGAAGGACATGTGCAATTCGATCCACGAATTATGGTGTAGGCTGCGGTCTGGGGAGATCGATTAATTGGTCCGTACTTTTTCGACGGCACTGTAACAGGTGAAACATATCTGTGTATACTGCAAACATTTCTGATGCCCATACTGGACGACATTCCACTGGCAGAACCGGCGGAGATGTGGTTTCAGAAGGATGGTGCACCACCACATTTCGCAACGATCGTCCGGAGCTCTTTAGATAAAGCATTCCCAAGCAAGTGGATCGGGTGACGAGGGCCCGTCGAATGGCCACCTAGGTCTCCAGACCTCACGCCTCTTGACTTTTTCTTGTGAGGCCATCATACGATCTCTAAAGGATAAAATCACATCTGAGTGTGCCAAAATCAGTACCAATGTGTTAAGGAATGTTCAAACATCATGCATTCAACGCGTCAGAAAGTGTCTCCAAGTGGAAAGCCACCAATTCGAACATTTATTATAATTTAATAAAATGTGCCTATAGGTCCTGACTTTTGCGCCTCCCTGTATATATATATATATATATATATGTGTGTGTGTGTGTGTGTGTGTGTGTGTGTGTGTGTGTATATTATATATATATATATACACACACACACACACACACACACTCACACACAGTATATATATGTATGTATATGTATGGTATATCATGCAAGAACACGGACGATTTTGCTTAATGCAAAAATACCTCCATTCGAACCCAGCACCTCTTGGGGAGAAGGAAAGAACGCTACCACCATGGTACAATGTAAAAGTTAGTACAACCTGATGTATATTTCAATACTCGAAGGAGCATATAATGCTCTCATGTTTAGAGGTGTTTTTATACTAAACCCCCTGCACTCGAAGTGCTGGAAGCATTTCATTCAAATCTCTAGTGCAACACTGAGTACCCATGGATGGCATATCATGCCTAACTTTTTCCTTGTCGTTGCGTCATGATAGCACTCTCGCATTCTACTTAAAAGGTGTTGGGTTCGAGTACTGGTGGGGAATTTTTGCATATATATATATATATATATATATATATATATATATATATATATATATATATATATATATATATATATATATATGTATGGGATGAATTTCACAATTAGACACGTGAAATGAATGAATGATGCAAACCCACAAGGAAAGAGAAAAATGATTCCAGATTTCTTTTTTTTCCTTGTGGATTTGCATCATATATACATATATATATATATATATATATATGTAAGAAAACTAAATTAAGTCACTTCATTAACATGTAAAAACATTGAAGTACAAACTACAGAGTGATCCGAAAAGGTGTTTCCAAAAAAAGTAATGTGCAATTTAACCACTTAATCAAATACAAAAGTATCTTCGTTTCTTTGTTCAAGTAATGAATATCTTTACATTGGAAGACACGGTGCCTGTGCCTAAAATTTAGGCACTCCTAATGTTTCTTAAAAGAAAAAAATATTTGAATAACATATCATTTACGTTTCGAAACTTTTTTAAAAGTTATAATTACGTTATTTTTTCAAATTCTCTGTAGAGAAACTTCATTTAATATGAAGGCGAAGTAATGTAATAAACACGTTTATTGAAATTCACTGTACTTCTCTGATGCTTTACGTATCACCTTTAATATGAGCTCATGAAGATAATAAAATGAGTTGAACAATGATTCATTTTGTTACAAAATTCATTATTTCTGGAGTGTTTCGGAGTATTGTATTAATACCGTACACCTTTTCGGTCATGAATATATTTTTTTTTAAAGGGAAAAAAGTATAAGATTTATTGTTATTGAAAAATGGATATTTTAATAACAAGTCACTTCTTACGTTACACACATTTTGGGTTCATCTTCCATCAATTAGGTTGAACTAAAACTAAACCTATATAAACCTATATAAACTAAACTTATATAAATATGTAGAAGTATTTGTAGAAAAGGATTAAAAGACTTTCCAGGTTTTATGATGATTTATTACGAGTCAAAGGTACGATATATGGCGAGAGCCAAAAAGTTCTGTCATAAAACTTCAGGTTTCTATTTGGTAAATGACAGACGAAACAAACTGGAAGACATACCACGACAATGGGGGATAATGCTGCTTAATTGTTTCCTTAACTATATGAAGATACTTGAAATCAGAGGTTAGTTTCGTTAGAATATATCACCTTAGGGTTTTATTTGATAACTTCAAAAAGTAAATGAAGAGGATCTTCTCCTGACATAGTGTCACAATACCTCAACAAATGAACAAAAATAAAGTATTCTGGAGATAAAACTTAGCTTTCGCTTTTGTTTCCATGCGTGAAACTTACCAATGAGGAAACGTTGAGTTGTACCACAGAACCTTTTTAAATCGACTGTACAACTTCTGTATTTAAAATTATGTTGTCATAAACTCTTTACTCAAAAATTCGGGCCTTACGACTTCAACCTTCGTAAAATAAAGTGTGGGGGTTTTCTTTTAAATTTTCATAAATGTACACCCACTAAAATTCTTCATTTAATGTAACTGAAATTTTTTTTTTTTTTTTAATTTTAGACAAACAAAGTACAGGGTGGACGAAAAATCTGGGCACCCCCTAAAAAATAAGATAGCGTACTATCTTATTTCAAATGAATTCCAAATAAATATAATTTGAATTAACATAATTTACGTTGTTGAATTTTAACAAAACGAATAATAATTTTAACGCGAGTACTTTGTTAATCTAAACCCCATTAATTAAAAAGCTTTTGAATGTAATTGAATAAACGGGTCTATTCCCTTATTCAAGAGTAAATAAATTGTGGAAAAACATAGTCGTCCTTGAAATTACTACAATAAGTATGTAATATTTCAACTGACAAATTAAAGCTATTTATATAAATATCATTCTGGAACACTTCTACAGACGAGGGGGTGAACGATAGATAGAGAAAGGACATAATCCAGTAATTAAATTGCTTCATTTGTAAAGATTACGAAACGTTGATATAATTCTTATCTCATATTTACATATTCATATATTTTGTGTCTTATTATTGGATTTTTATCATACAAATTCTCTTGACAAAACTTTATATATATATATATATATATATAATATATATATATATATATATATATATATATATATATATACTGTATATATATATATATATATATATATATTATATATATATATATATATATATATATATATATATATATAAAATACAAACCCACAAGGAAAAAGAAAAATGATTCCAAGGCCCTTTCGTGTATTCAGAAGTACACCTCGTCAGGGAACGAAGGGGGAAGGCGAGGTGACAAAAATATATACATATGTACAACGGGACGGAAAAATACACGAATACACACAACCAACCGCATTATCCGGTCTATTCTTTATTAGGTGTGATTTAACAGTATTATTATACTTAAAGACTAACTACATTGATACCAATCGCTTTAAGTAAAGTCGGAAGATATTAAAAATTAACATGGTAAGGTAAGCTAAGGATATTTTTACGCTCAAATTCCTTTACAGTTACATTATTATAATACCTATTCTTGGCTTTCCTAAGGCAGTTATCTAGAAATGAAATAGGATAACATAATTTAGTACCAATATTCATGATATTGCATAACTCGGAATCTAAAACTTCAGGACTGACAACTTTCAATGGTCTAAGAAACATAGCATAGAAAACAGATTTAATCGAGGGATAATGGTCAGAATAAAAATGCACATATGAGTTATTATTAGTAGGCTTACGAAAAAATTCAAATTTGAACTGATTAGAGCATCTCTGAATTTTTAGATCCAGAAAAGATAAGCTTCCATCATTTTCTTTTTCAACTGTGAACTTAATAGATGAGACGAAATTGTTGAGCCTATCAAGAAATAAGTTAACATTCAAATTGTTAGGCCAAAGGTATAAAATATCTATATACTTGTACCAAACGAGGTTAAAATTAACACTAGTAGGCAGCATTCTGCTTTCAAAAAATTCCATATATAAGTTAGCTAATACCTGTTAGCCAGTGGTGGGAACCGTTAACCAAAAAGTTAACTTCGATAACGATAATCCGTTAACCCCAATTTTTAACTCCGATAACGATAATCCGATAATTTTACTACAAAGTTAACGGAAGTTAACGATAATCCGTTAACGATAACTATTTCTTTACTAACATTTAAAAAAATCAAGGAAAAAAGCTTTAAAACCCATAGAAAATGTTTATTTATGCAAAATCCAACAATAAATAGGTATTTAACTGTATTTTTATCAAGTTTTGCAACTTTTTTGCTTAATAACTTTTTTTTTATTTTTAATAAAAAATGTACTGATTACATGTTTTGAAACCCTTGTAACCACTAACCATTAACTAAATTTTAATTTACCAGAGAATTATTACGGCGGGAACTGAAAGGTAAATTAAATTTTAGGCACATTTATTAAAGACGATGACACAATGTGCTGGTTGCCCTTCAGAAAGACCAACTTCTCAAAGTTAGGCCCAACTGCCAGTCTTGACCTCTTGGGCCTCAGGATGTCCTTGCCGAGAGAGAAGAGCCGTTCCACTGCGGCAGAGGACGGAATTGGCAGACTGAAGTTATGGCGGTTTGAATTCATTCGCGGAGCGGTGATCTTCCGTGAATGACTCCTCGCAGTTAACGTGTTAACGGACTTTAACAGACTAAATATCGAGTTATCGGAAGTTAACTGGTCCGATAACGATAAATGGAAATTAACTTCCGTTAATAGTCCGTTAAAAAAAGTTAACTTCGTTAATTAACTGTTATCGGATTAACGCTTTAGTGCCCAACACTGCTGTTAGCTAATCCAAACGACATAGCATAAAACTTATTTCCAAACTGAAATTTACAATCTTTGACGCAAAGCTTAATTAACTCAAAAAGGGTGTTGTGTTGAACAGGGAAAGAATATTCAGTGATCTTATCTTTTAAGAAAATCAAGTAGGTAACTGTAAAGGAATTTGAACATAAAAATATCCTTAGCCTACCTTACCATGTTAATTTTCAATATCTTCCGCTTTTACTTAAAGTAATTGGTATCAATATAGTCTTTAAGTATAATAATACTGTTAAATCACGCCTAATAAAAAATAGCCCGGATGATGCGGTTGGTTGTGTGTATTCGATCGGACGTACACAATGTAACTCAGTAGACCTATATATACAGTGGGTCAAATGGGAAAAACGTTAGATATTAGGGTAAAACAACATAAATATCCGTGTAAAACAGCAAATAATTCTAATGCATTGTTTAACCATATGTATAGATGTAATCAGAGTATCAAGTGGGATACTTCTAAAGCGCTCGTTAAAAACAAATTGAAAGGAATATTCTAGAATGTGCATTTATCCATTTTAAAAATAATTTCAATAACAGTGCGGGAATGTATAAAATTGACAATATCCTGTTAAAATACCTTTTGCCTCTAATTAACTCTTGTTAGTCAGGTACTAATCTTTTTATTTTTCCGTCCCGTTGTACATATGTATATATTTTTGTCATCTCGCCTTCTCCCTTCCTTCTCTGACGAGGTGTATTTCTGAATACACGAAAGGCCTTGGAATCATTTTTCTTTTTCCTTGTAGGTTTGCATCATTCATTCATTTTAAGTGTTTAATTGTGAAATTCATCACATATATATATATATATATATATATATATATATTATATATACTAGGGGCACTCAATATATTTTGCCCCACCCTTTTTTCTTTTCTCTCTTTTCTTAGCTAGGCCATGGGGCTGGCTGAAATGTCTTTTGGGCCGTAAGTTTGAACTTTATGCGCTTCACATAACCGGATTTTGCCAGTTTGAACCTCCCCTCCTTGTATAAAACCGCTTCTAAACGCCTTTGTATAAAACCGTTGGTTAACGCAGTTTCGAAAATGGCGTCTGACAGCGATGTGCGTCGTAAACAGAGAGCTGTTATCGAGTTCTTAACCGCAGAGAAGGAAACAGTTGGAAATATTCAAAAACGTCTACAAAACGTTTACGGAGATGCTGTTGTTGACCGAAGCACAGTTGGACGCTGGTCTAAACGTGTGAGATCATCGGAGAGAGGGAGAGCCAGCCTCGATGATGAGCCACGCAGCGGTCGCCCAGCATCGGCTGTGGCATCTCACACTGTGCAACGTGCTAACAGCATCATTCGATCAAATCGGCGCGTCACATACAAGGAGCTATCACTGGAACTAGGAATTAGTGAATAAAGTGTGAATACGATAATTCAGCAATTGGGATACTCAAAAGTGCGTTCACAGTTTGTTCCTCGCCAACTGACTGAAGATCACAAAGCCCAAAGAAAAGAAATTGCTTCTGAGTTGTTGGTTCGATACGAGACAGAAGGGGATGACTTCCTTTCACGAATTGTGACTTGGGTACACCACTTTGAACTTGAGACAAAACGCCAATCCATGGAGTGGCATCACGCAGACTCCCCACGCAAGAAAAAGTTCAAAATGGCTCCGTCTGCAGGAAAGGTTATGGCCACCATCTTCTGGGACATGAAACTGGTGATTCTGGTGGACATTATGAAGAAAGGACACACAATCAACTCAGAGGCATATATTGCTACCGTACAGACTCCAGAGACGTATAAAGCGAGTTCGACGGGAGAGAAAACTGGGACACGTCCTTCTTTTGCATGATAACGCAAGACCACACAACAGTTTAAAAACAAGAGAGGCCATCACAAAAATGCGCTTGACTGTGTTACCCCACCCTCCATACAGCCCGGATCTGGCACCTTCAGACTTCCATTTGTTTGAGCCAATGAAGGATGCTATTCGTGGAAGAAAGTTTCAGAGTAACGATGAGGTTGTTGAAGAGGTTAAGAGGTGGCTCCAGCGGAACGCAGCGGACTTTTACCAGCAAGGAATAAAGGTCCTTGTTTCGAGGTGGAGGAAAGCCGTAGAAAGGGATGGAGACTATGTGGAAAAATAAAAACTTGTAAAAAAGGTATGTAACTACTTGTGTACAAAATTTTTGGAACTTACAAAGAAGGTTGGAAAGAATAAAAAAAAGGTGTGTGTGTGTGTGTGTGTGTGTGTGTATGTATGTTTAATTATCTATTCCACGCAGGAATTATATAAGAAAATACAATAAAGTTTTCTGAACTTTTCAGTAATAAATCGTCAATAATAAATCTCTCTAATGTTATCAAGAGACTGGAAATGCATGAGAATTTCTTTGGCAATTCGAACTCATGCAACATTCCTATCTAACAAGTCGTTAGTTTTAATCAAATAATATTCGCAGTTCACGTAACTAACATCAATTATGTTGCTAGTTTATTTCGTAATGCAAATGAATGAAGTCGCTTTGATTACTGATTTGCTTAGTAAGTTTCGGTAAATGCTATTGGAATATCAAGATCAAACGACAAAACACACCAAAAGAATTATTTATTCATTTACGAGATATCACAGTATGAATTGGGGGTACAGTCACGGACAAATTCCCTTTTACTTTATTTTTGCCTCTAATCTGACACGAGGAATTCTGTCCGTGACTTGTACGTGATAAATTCATGAAATAATAAAATAAAACATAATAAATTTTGGAGTCCGTAAAAGAATAAATAAATTAATAAATCCATTAAAAAATGAAAAATAAACATATGTTAAAAGTTATAAATATAATAAATAAGTATATCATAAAAAGTGTATAAAAATTTGATAGAAAACGGAAGGTAGGTAAATATAAGAATACTGAAAGATCTTGCAAATTCAATATAAAATTAAAGGTAACGTTAAGTTAACGTTAAGTTAACGTTAAGTTTTAAACTGTAATAATATACATTCTGAAGAAACAATTACACATCTGTGTATATGTATAGATATATACACACTGCATACACAGTTTTAAAATTCAGAAATGTCTTTATATACAGTATATTACACTGCTAAGATTACCAAGATGGCTTTTCAAAAGCGATTTGAAACTGTAAACGAATAATGCTTGTTTGATTACAGAAGGAAAGTTATTCAATACCGAGGAACTACTTGTGACATTGCCATTCTACCAACGTGAGATCGTCTTATGCTTGTTTGCGGGTCGTTATCGTCAGGATGACGTTGAAGGTTTAACGGAAACAGTAACATTAAATGAGAAGAGCAGTTGTGCTTAACTTTTTATGCAAATGTACGGATCTGAAATTGCAGTTTCAACCTCGTGTTTAGCCATCTTGATTTTTCTCCAAAAGTCGTGGTATAATCGCTCTTCTTACTATATCCACAGATAGATGGATAGAGGGATGAGTGAATGCACTAATGGAAACAGAGAGGTAGGCATGAATAGCTGGATAAGTGGATGAATTGATGAAAAACAGAGGAAGAAATTAATAAATGAGTAAAAGGATTAGAAGAGTGTGTATATATATATATATATATATATATATATATATATATTCTGACAGAAAGATACATAAGTAAATGAGGAGAGAAAGAGAAAAAGTGAGAGAGGGGAGTAGGGTGACTGTGAACGAAAAGAATATGAGCACTTACGATAAGTAGTACTTGACTTTATATCCTTATAATTTTGTTCAAACGATCGTGTACACTGCAAACAAGGAAGTCCTGAAAGCATTCAAATCGAAGTACCTCTTTTTTTTTTTTTTTTTTAGTGATCGGGGGGAGGGGGAGGGGGGGGTAATTTTAACGTTCCAAGTACTAAACGGTTCATAATATTGATCGTGTAGGTTTCTCTTTTTGGTATATAGGATCAAAAAAGAGAACTAGTAAATTCCCGGTTAGTGTTTATACGGTCTCAAATTTGGAACCTAATTCTGAGAGAAAATTCTCCATAACTACAGGGTGTTCTAAAATTATCTAATAAAATTTTTTTATATGAACGCACTATCTTAACGAAAATTATGCGATGTTTAACAATGTTATTTCAAATACGGCAACAATAAGAAAAACAACAATAATTGTTTATTTTCGGTGTTCAAAGTGTCTTCCTTCAACTTCAACACATTGTTCACAACGTCCGACTATAACTGATCGACAGACGTATGAAAATTTAATGGGTAATTTTAGAACACCCTGTATTTTGGTTTGTGATGGGGACCGAAACGGTTTAAAAATTTTTGTTATATGAGAAACTTTACAGTTTACAGGTTAAAGATTCCCCCAAAAAAAAGTTCGCCTAAAAACCATAAAAAAATTTATAAAAGCATCATAAATTACTAATTGGGAATATTTAACTTTTCTTTGAATATTTTATATTTTGTGGTGAATAAAATAAAGTTTCAGAAAACAAAACTCGGTCACTCCTGATTATTAATTTTTTAAGGTTTTAAGGAATTTGAAATTTTTATGCGAACTTTTTTCCGCAACTGTTCTTTCTTTAATTTTCATCATTAGATTTAATTCTTTTTTTTTATTTCGTTTATTATAATATTTTTGTCTGAAAAACTTTAAAATTCCCAAAATTAAAAATTCTTTTGCGCAAAATGACAAATTGACCTTTGACCTCAGTAAAATCTTCCCAGTTGGAAAATGACATTAAAAATACTTGGAAATTTATTTTATATGTGTGTGTGTGTGTGTGTGTGTGTGTGTGGTATAGAATTCAGAATGGTCCCCTGAGAGTAACATATAGGAGCTCATATATATATATATATATGATGAATAAAACCACGAAGGAAAGGAAACACAAAATGGTGCTCAAGCGCTTTCGTCTAATGACATCCTCAGTGTTCCTGAGGATGTCATTAGACGAAAGCGCTTGAGCACCATTTTGTGTTTCCTTTCCTTCGTGGTTTTATTCATCATAAATATTTTTCACGTGTTACTTTCGTGAAATAATTTTCATATATATATATATATATATATATATATATATATATATGATACACACAGACAGTGCATGGAACAAGGAACTCTTCTGGGATAATTAAATCCACTATAGTCCGAATAAGTAATGGTAAATGACAAATACCATAGTTTTTCTTTTTCATGATGCTAGCCCGACGTGGGCAACGGGTCACTCGCAAAGAGGTCCCATAAATATAGCTTCCCTCACCAGCTATTTACAAGGCAGGGCTAGGCTGCTTTAAACCCTAGATCCATGTCCCAAAGCTGGATCCTGTCTGCTTTGCAGATAGCTGGTGAGGAAAGCTATATTTATGGGACCTCTTTGCGAGTGACCCGTTGCCCACGTCGAGGTAGCATCATGAAAAAGAAAAAACTATGGTATTTGTCATTTACCATTACTTATTCGGACTATAGTGGATTTAATTATCCCAGAAGAGTTCCTTGTCCCATGCATTGTTTGTGTGTATCATAAAAAACTCAGGGGACCATTCTGAGTTCATTCCCATATATGTATATATATATATATATATATATATATATATATATGGTGTCTCAGAAGTCGTGCACCATAGGCTTTATTCAGATTTACGAGGTTTACGAGTGTAAATGGTTTATAAGTGATGCTTAATTACAATATATACTCGATAATTTTCGAATAATAAAATTAATAGTATGTACAGTTAATAAAAAAAAACTATCTTAAAATAATTAAATTGAATGACCCTACATTAGCCAATGGTGCGCGACTTCTTAGACACCATTGGCTAATGTTTTACGTCCCCTTGATGCAAAAGGGGACATAAACTACACTACTGAATCCATCAAATAAAACGTTAAAACTAACGAAAATATTATGACTTAACCTAACCAATCGTCATATATATATATATATATATATATATATATATATATATATATTAGTGTGGACCAAAATGGGGGGTAAATTATAATGTTGAAGAAATCCTTGTTCCACATTAATGCCCTTATTCCTTTGGACCAGATAGACATGTCAACAAACGTTTGGTCAAATATGAGAATATTTAGGGGTCCCGAGATTTAATGACTTATAAAAATTTTCCAATGAATAGGCGGGCTTAGAACATCAATGATCAATTCAACTCTTGAGTTGCAACTTATGAAAAAATTTCTTCTTATTTAAGAAATTTTTGGTGTTAATAGAGTACAAAAACAATCTTAGATCATTATTTCAGAGAAAATTATTAATAAGGAAAACAAAAATTTTGGATAAAATATATTATCCTTAATTGGTCAACTCTAAATTAAAGGCTTTGCCTAATTGGCTTGAACCTTTTAGTTATCCTTTTTATCTCCTAATTTAACTGGGTTTTCTTTCTATTTCAGAAATTTAATTTTTTAAACTAAAAATGGCTACTCGTTCTAAAACTAAAGTTTGGCTCATTGGCCATTTAAATAAAGATATACTTTGTTGCCGCTTACCTACAAAACTGCAAGTTTTGCAAACATATTTCTTCCATCAAAAAGAGGAAAAATTGGGACGAAGAAGAGCCATTAATCTTTGCTTAGATGAAGTGATGACCTACTGGGAGAAAGCCAGGATTCCCACAATGCGTAGAGACAGTGCCATCCGAAAGATTGACTCTTTAATAAGCTGTTATGATAAATTGATGAAAAACAGAAAAAGGCCCGAGGAAAAATGCCGTATTGAAGAAGCTATGTTTAAAGATGAAATTAAGGCTGAAATTCTTGATATTGGTCACTCTAATGCCCTTTTGATGATGTCAAATGAAGAAGACAAGCTTTTCTACTTAAGCCAGCAAGAATATCCTACACAACTGCTGTTGATTCCCAAAGCTGCAGAATAATTGAAAGAGTTCAAGATTTAAAAAATCAAACAGTCTTAATCATGAAGGAGGCATTCAACTCTAAACAGCCAAGAGATGATTATAAAGAATTTTTTCAACTTGTTCTCTTGTTTTTTGGAGAAGAAAGCATTTCTAATACTCCCTTGAAGAGACCTGGAGCGTACCATCATGCAAGATGGATGGCAAAAGGAATTTATGCATTTAAGCTTTTTCTTCTCCAAAATCAATTTAAGATGACTAAAAAAGAACTTGATGCAATAACAGAAATTTGTTTATTTGTTGCATTGGCATACGCAAAATCTTGGGCAAAAGCTTCTCAACCAGAGGAAGCCCCAAATGTTGATCTTAAATTTTTGCAAGATCTTGCAATAATGGAGGAAAATTCTTTGATATCAAGTGTTATCAAGCAAGCCCAAAATGCCATTAAACGACATCTGTGGTACCTCTCAGAAACACTTGTTGGATTAAGCTTCTTTGACAAAAGCATATCCCTTGAAGAAAAGGAGCAAATGCGAAATAATATCAAAATGCCTCCAAGAAATAAGGAACTGAAACGTTTAGAAGCAAAGGTAACCCTAGCTTCTTTTAAAGAAAAAAGGATTTCTGATTTTGTTACTTCAAGGACTAAATCTCTTTTTGATGCTCTACATCTCAATTCTCTCTTCACTGAAAATTCTGCATCAACATGGGGAATAGATCCTGAGTACCAAAGAGGCTGTGCTAGAGTTCGTGCCCTTAGAGTGACAAATGACACAGCTGAGCGGGGTGTTGCATTGATTGAAAAATTTAATCAAGCAGTGACAACTAAAGAAGAGGACAAACAATACCTGCTCAAAACAGTTTTCAAGAATCGTAAAGAATTTCCAACAAAAAATAAAGCAGAACTTATGAAAATGAGGAAAAACTAATTTTTTCAGGATTAAAAGGAAAAGTGCAATTTTCTCGGGACCCCTAAAACTTGACGTAGAGGTTTCAAATTTTGTAATTTGATTAAGGTAAGCAAAAGGAATAACATTACTTATGTGGAACAAAGATTTTTAAACCTTCATTTTTTTGGTCCACACTAAATTATATATATATATATATATATATATATATATATATATATATATATATATATATATATATAAATTGACGATTGGTTATGTTAAGTCGTGATATTTTCGTTAGTTTTAACGTTTTATTTGATTAGGTATACGCAGACAAAGTTGGGGAACGCAAACTACACTAGGATAATGTAGGGGAACGTAAACTACACTAGGCACCACAGGGGGACGTAAACTACACTTGCTCCTAAGATAGCTTTTTGATTAACTGTACATACTATTAATTTTATTATTCAAACATTATCGAACATATATTGTAATTAAACATCACTTATAAACCATTTCGACTCGTAAACCTCGTAAATCTGAATAAAGCCTATGTTGCGCGACTTCTGAGACACTCTGTATAGATATTAATACTGTGTATATATATATATATATATATATATATATATATATATACAGTAAACTCACCCTTTATTTTGATATAATTGTTTTTTTTTCTGAATATATATTATAAATTTACGTTGTAATATTATTAACTCAAATTATTAATAATAATAATAATAATAATAATAATAATAATAATAATAATCTATACTATAATAAGAGAGCTGTCCGTCTGTCCGTCCGTCCGTCTGTCCGTCCGTCTGTCCGTCCGTCCGTCCGTCCGTCCGTCACACTTTCAGAAATTGTGAGAAAAAATTGAGAAAAAAATTCAGAAATTGTATTACGGACGGTAATGTGAAGCTCAAGATTTTCATGACTGTGTTCTTTTCTGTAGTTTAGCCTGTCTGTTTGTCTGTTTGTGAAATTTATCCCGGGCAGTAATGGGGGAAGGGTGGGGGTGGGGGTAATGGGGGATGGGTGGGGTAATGGGGAGGGGTGGGGGTAATGGGGGAGGGGGTTAGCCCCCAAGTTGCATGAATGGGGGTGAGGAGGTTTTGGGAGATACCAGATTCAGAAATGTTGACACAATGTGAAGCTCAAAATTTTCACGGCTACGTTCTTTTCTGTAGTTTAGCCTGTCTAACCGTCAGCGAAGCGACGGGAACTGTACTAGTAATAATAATAATAAAGCATGATAATAAAAACCCACTCTAATAGACAGAGTTTATGTCCACTCTGTCTATTAGAGTGGGTTTTTATTATCATATTTTCACCTTCACGTAGAAAAGTAAAGTTTTTTGCATTAATAATAACAAAGAATGACTTTCAAAAAAGGATAATATTAGTTCTGATTTAGCGTGTCATAAACAAAAAAAATTATTTTTGAATTTCCAAATAATTCAGTGGTTCCTAATCTTTTCTCTCTCTCTGAGTCTCTCAAGACACTCCAGTGTCATTGCGGGGCATCCCCGGACGGTTTTTGTCTTACATTGTCCATCATCCGACTCCTCCATTGAAAACAAAGATTTCCCGCAACCTTTTATACATAGAAATATTATCTTCTATTGTCTCAAATCAATCCGGAAAGCGAAAAGAAGTTTTGGTGAGCATTTCTTCTATCTGAAGAAGTTATGTATCGTTAAAAGAAGTTATTTCATCTATAAATTAAGAAGGTTTTCCGTTGAGAGTATCCTTAATGTAACTTCAAACTGAGCCTCTACAGTTTCTCTCTCTCTCTCTCTCTCTCCTCTCTCTATATATATATATATATATATATATATATATATATATATATATATATATATATACTGTATATATATATATATTTCAATATGCTATATTTCAATATTAAACTATTTACAACTATTTCCTGAGCATATAAGCAAAGTATACGATAGAGTGAATCTCAGTATTTTATCTTAAAAAAATAGAGGACGAGAAGATTCTTTTGTATGTATTAAATTAAATATACTGAGGTTTTGGTACATCCATCAGTATTTTACTGTTAGATTGTATAGGCCGTGTGTTTTGGTTCCTCCTGCAGAGTTAGGCGAGGCTCCTTGCTCTCTCCTCTACTGTGTATATTGATGGCTTAAGTCCTTCACTTAAGAACGCAGAAGTTGGATGTTGCGTATATATATATAAATATATGACGGTAAATAATTTAGTCTATGCCGGTGATATGATATAAATAAGTGTCTCTCTTAAACGTCTGGATTGTCTTCTCAGAATCTGCGTCTATGAGTTGGATTGCCAGATGTCCTGGTTTTCCGGGATTGTCTCGGTTTTCGGCCTCTTGTCCCGACGTCCCGAAAAGACCTTTCGGGGCCATCAAATGTCCCGGTTTCACAAAAAAAAGCACGTAAAAAAGAATATTGTTAAGATGGATTTTACGATGTCGAGCAAAGTTACACGATTGCTTATTTTTAAATATAGGCAAGGTAATATATACATTTGATCAACTGCCTCAATGATCAACTCGTTTTGAAACAAAACACAAAACGATGCTTACCATTTAGTCAACTAAAAAAACGCATTGCCCAAACAGTTGACGTAATTATCAAAGGCGCAATCAGCAAATATATATCATAAATATTCACTGCCTAAACAAATGCTTTTATTTTACATTCACGAACTATATTTTTATTACAACTATAATGTATATTTTTTCATGATTTATATATATATATATATATATATATATATATATATATATGAAAAATTATTTCACGAAAGTGACACGTGAAAAATATTTATGATGAATAAAACCACGAAGGGAAAAGAAACACAAAGGGGTGCTCAAGCGCTTTCGTCTAATGACATCCTCAGGAACACTGGAGTGAAAGGACAGATCAAGGCAATATATAGGTTACAAAAATAAACATACATACATACATATTCATATATATATATATACATATATATATATATATATATATATATATATATATACACATATACATATATATAGTAAGCATAGAAAAAATTGTGGGAGGAACAAACATTTGTATGGGAGATTGACACTTTTAGCACTTCAGTCGACATTCAATATAAATTCAAATGGCTTGTTTATGAAACAGGTCACAAAAGAATAAAGAAATAAAAATAAATATAAATATAAATTGAGAAAAAATTAATTACAAAATAGTGCCTTAGTGATATATATGTCACAGCCTAAATAACCATAAAGAATAAAAACCGGCAAATAAAACCACAAATATATATATATATATATATAATATATTATATATATATATATATATTATATCATACACACATACATATATAGTAAGTAAAGAAAAATTGTGGAGGAAAACACATTTGTATGGAAAAAAAAATGACACTTTTAGCACTTTGGCCGACCTTCAATATAAATTCAAATGGCTTGTTTTATGGAACAGGTCACAAAAGAATAAAGAAATAAAATAAATATAAATATAAAAAGTGCCTTAGTGATATATATGTCACAGCCAAAATAACCATATGTATGTGTGTATGTGTGTATATATATATAATATATATATATATATATATATATTTGTGGTTTTTTTATTTGCCGGTTTATTTCTTTATGGTTATTTAGGCTGTGACATATATATCACTAAGGCACTATTTTGTAATTAATTTTTTCTCAATTTATATTTATATTTATTTTTATTTCTTTATTCTTTTGTGACCTGTTTCATAAACAAGCCATTTGAATTTATATTGAATGTCGGCTGAAGTGCTAAAGTGTCAATCTCCCATACAAATGTTTGTTCCTCCCACAATTTTTTTCTATGCTTACTATATATATGTATATGTGTGTATATATATATATATATATATATGTATATATATATATATATAATATGTAATGTATGTATGTATGTTTATTTTTGTAACCTATATATTGCCTTGATCTGTCCTTTCACTCCAGTGTTCCTGAGGATGTCATTAGACGAAAGCGCTTGAGCACCCCTTTGTGTTTCTTTTCCCTTCGTGGTTTTATTCATCATATATATATATATTATTATATATATATATATATATATATAGGCCCTCTCAGAGGTCCAGATAGACCCGAGCCACTTCCAGCTTTTGAGGCCCATAGCTAAACCTAATTATTACTTTCACTGCAAAACATTATATTCAAACCTGAAAGTTTCTAAATTTGAGGCTTCCCTTAAGCTTGAGGCCCAAGCCAAATGGCCCTCCTAGTCCCCCCTCTGATAGGCCCTATATATATATATATATATATATATAATATGTAATTACGCATCAATATATTGAAATCGAAATAAAAAAAATTTATTGTCCCGGTCTGTCCGCCAAAAAATCTGGCAACCCAATCTATGAGGAAGTTTCTGTTCTGTACAAGCGAAGCTGAAGACACTTTCTTTCGTACCTCCTCCACTATTATACATGGACAGCAACTACAGGGTGGGCCGTAAGTTCCATACATAGGAAAAATAAACATTTTTTTATGGACAACCATTTTTATTTATATAATATGCTCTACATGGTTGCCATTGTTTTGAAAACACATTTCAATACGTGTTCCCCACTGTTGATGAACACGCATTAGCACAGTTGACGTTATGCTTGTAATGGCGTTTGGTGATACGTTCCTTTAGATGATTTATGTCTCGTATCTTTTCCTGATACACCATGGCCTTGAAGTGCCCCCAAAGATAGAAATCAGGGGGGTGAGATCTGGGGATCTGGGAGGCCACTCCACAGGACCACGCCGACCAATCCAAGCATCCGGAAACTGCTGCTGATCCAAATACCGACGCACGTGAAGACCATAATGAGGTGGAGCTCCATCTTGCTGGAAGTAAACTGGGAAGTTACCTTCCTCGTTTAGCAGGGATGGGAAAATCTCTTCTTGCAACATGTTAAGATACCTTTCGGCATTAAGATTTCCACTGACAAAAATTGGTCCAATATTCTGTCACCCTATATCCCGGCCCACACCATCACTTTACCGGCACCTTGCATCTTCGTCGGACTCAGCCAGTTAGGGTTAGCATTACTCCAATAACGTATGTTTTGCCGATTAACCTCTCCATTGACGTAAAAATTTGCTTCATCAGTAAACAAGATCTTAGTTGAAAAGTTTGCATCCTCGTTCACTTTGGTTAATGCCCATTACAGAATTCCATCCGTCTATCCGGGTCGTCTTCACTCAAATGCTGTGCCATATGCAATTTGTATGGATGCCATTTGTTTGCTTTCAAAATGCGCCTGATACTCGATCTGCTGACACCACTTTCTGCAGACAACCGTCGTGTACTTTTTCTGGACTCCGTGTAAGCGCTGTAAGTATCGTAGCTGTTGTGTCTTCATCGGTGGCTGTACGTCTTGGACCACTTCGCGGTTGATCTGCAACATTTCCAGTTTTCTGAAACTTGTTAATAAGTTTTGCCACAGTGTCGTGTGTGATGTTCGTTCCAGGTTGTCTGTTAAAGTTCATTGCAACCATGCGACTGCTTCCCGACCCAGCCATCAGTATGATTTCAATTCGTTGCTCTTTCGTCAAACGCATATTCTTAGGGTATCTGAAACATAAAACAAACGTTTAAATTTTCCTATGTATGGAAACTTACGGCCCACCCTGTATAAAAAAGGTTCTGGCACTGCCCTTAACTTATAACAGATCTTTTAGGCTGCTACATAAGCTACCTTCATGATGTTCAGCTTCGCAAATGCTTGCCAACCAAAATGTCTCAAGCCTCTCCTGAGCTGACAAGACGCGCTCAATACAGTCTAATGCAAAGAATTAAAAAATCAGACAACCCAATTATCTGAGCTATTCATCACTCCTGCACGTGTCTCCTAAACCAGTGGTGCGCAAACTGGGGCGGGGCTGGACGAACACTTGATAAAGGGGAACGCAAAAATAAGGAAACATTATAGTTTCGAATTGTCAAAACATCAAAGTTGCCTTGTTTATAATTGTTGTGAACATAATTGGTAAAAGTGATTTTTAAAATTTTTATTTTATTTTGCGTGAATGAGCATTTTTCCCTCTGGCAGGAATAAACACAACATCGATCTCGTCTACAAGTAGAAAAATGTCAGGATCGCACCTACATTTTTTATTTTTTATTTTTTATTTTACAAATATGAGTACATATATTGTTTTAATGATATCTTTGCGGTGATTGTGTGTGTATGTGTTTGTGTGTGTGTGTGTGTGTGTGTGTGTGTGTGTGTGTGCAGTAAATAATATCTTAAACTATATTAAATGTATTTCAGTGGTTTAGTTGTTAGCATCGCTGACTACGAATCCATCGACCCAGGTTCGATTCTCGTTGGGGACAGGCAGTACGCAGCTCACTCAACCGTTCATCCTTCCCTTCGTTGGTAGATGAATATGGGAACGATAAAATTCCTCCAGACGAGGCGGGATGCTGCAGAGGGGGTCGAACACAGGTTGAATATCCAATAAAAAAAATGTTTTAACTACGATAAATTAAGTATGATAAATTACATTCTAAAGATACCTTTGTAATAATGATTACGGTTTTGCAATAAACTATTTCGTGCAATAAAGATTTTTTGCAGTGCAACAAAAAAAATTCAGTTTTTATTCACTGGCATTTTATTCACTTGCATTTTATTCACTCGCATTCACTTGCATTCACTCGCATTCAATTGCATTAAAAAAATTCAATTTTATTCACTTGCATTAATTCGCATTCACTTGCATTCATTCGCATTCACTTGCATTCACTCGCATTCAATTGTATTAAAAAATTCAATTTTATTCACTTGCATTTTATTCACTCACATTCACTTGCATTCACTCGCATTCACTGCATTCAAAAATTCAATTTTATTCACTTGCATTCATTCGCATTCACTTGCATTCATTCGCATTCACTTGCATTCACTCGCATTCAATTGTATTAAACATTCAATTTTATTCACTTGCATTTTATTCACTCACATTCACTTGCATTCACTCGCATTCAACTGCATTCACTTGCATTCATTCGCATTCACTTGCATTCATTCGCATTCACTTGCATTCACTCGCATTCAATTGTATTAAAAATTCAATTTTATTCACTTGCATTTTATTCATCACATTCACTTGCATTCACTCGCATTCAACTGCATTCAAAATTCAATTTTATTCACTTGCATTCATTCGCATTCACTTGCATTCATTCGCATTCACTTGCATTCACTCGCATTCAATTGTATTAAAAAAATTCAATTTTATTCACTTGCATTTTATTCACTCACATTCACTTGCATTCACTCGCATTCAACTGCATTCAAAATTCAATTTTATTCACTTGCATTCATTCGCATTCACTTGCATTCATTCGCATTCACTTGCATTCACTCGCATTCATTGTATTAAAAATTCAATTTTATTCACTTGCATTTTATTCACTCACATTCACTTGCATTCACACTCGCATTCAACTGCATTCAAAAATTCAATTTTATTCACTTGCATTCATTCGCATTCACTTGCATTCATTCGCATTCACTTGCATTCACTCGCATTCAATTGTATTAAAAAAATTCAATTTTATTCACTTGCATTTTATTCACTCACATTCACTTGCATTCACTCGCATTCAACTGCATTCACTTGCATTCATTCGCATTCACTTGCATTCATTCGCATTCACTTGCATTCACTCGCATTCAATTGTATTAAAAAAATTCAATTTTATTCACTTGCATTTTATTCACTCACATTCACTTGCATTCACTCGCATTCAACTGCATTCAAAAATTCAATTTTATTCACTTGCATTCATTCGCATTCACTTGCATTCATTCGCATTCAATTGAATTAAAAAAATTCAATTTTATTCACTTGCCTTTTATTCACTCATTCACTTGCATTCACTCGCATTCAACTGCACTCAAAAATTCAATTTTATTCACTTGCATTCATTCGCATTCACTTGCATTCATTCGCATTCACTTGCATTCACTCGCATTCAATGTATTAAAAATTCAATTTTATTCACTTGCATTTTATTCACTCACATTCACTTGCATTCACTCGCATTCAACTGCATTCACTTGCATTCATCGCATTCACTTGCATTCATTCGCATTCACTTGCATTCACTCGCATTCAATTGTATTAAAAAATTCAATTTTATTCACTTGCATTTTATTCACTCACATTCACTTGCATTCACTCGCATTCAACTGCATTCAAAATTCAATTTTATTCACTTACATTCATTCGCATTCACTTGCATTCATTCGCATTCAATTGAATTAAAAAAATTCAATTTTATTCACTTGCATTTTATTCGCACTCACATTCACTTTGCATTCACTCGCATTGAACTGCATTCAAAAATTCAATTTTATTCACTTGCATTCATTCGCATTCACTTGCATTCATTCGCATTCAATTGAATTAAAAAATTCAATTTTATTCACTTGCATTCAATTAAAAAGTTTTTGGCATTTTCAAAAAAGATTCTCGAGAACTGCAATTACAGTGAAATGCATATTGTATAATCAAATGGAAATTCTAATACTCATTGGGATCGAAGGTGGGGGTCGAGGGGGCGCAAAAATAGACAGGCTCAGTAAAGGGGTAGGTTTCGCATCCTTGTTCTAAACTGAACTTAACATCGCTATTGCTATTTTGCGTTATTTGTATTTTATTAATACTTGGATGTTCTATTTTTATTTAGTTTTGACTCTAGTTTTTACATTTACATCACTAGAAAACATTACCAAGATTAGTGATTTCTAGCAAAACAGTACATATATATATATATATTGTCTTCTACTGCCTATCTCAATTTTCAATCCTGCGACACATGACAGTACTTTAATAAAAAAGTCTACGTAATATAATATTTAATTCTACATACGAAATATTGTTGGAAAATTTTTGTAGTGTAAATCCGCTCCTTCACCAAATTCAGTCAGGAATAATATATATAATTCATTTTTGTTTACAGCAATAAAGTAGGCTTTCAAACTAGGAATTTATATGTCAACCTTCCCTGCATGTTTAATAGAGGGTCAAAAGTGCATACATATACGAGATATGTTGGTATATTCTTTTGTAGTATTCTCTCTCTCTCTCTCTCTCTCTCTCTCTCTCTCTCTATATATATATATATTAATATATATATATGGGATGAATTTCACAATTAACACGTGAAATGATGAATGATGCAATCCACGAGGAAAAAGAAAAATGATTCCCTGACGAGGTGTACTTCTGAATACACGAAAGATCTTGGAATCAGTTTTCTTTTTCTTGTGGGTTTGCATCATATATATATATATAATATATATATATATATATAATTAAATAGATTCTGAATAACATTGGTTGGAATAAAATAAAGTGGGACTAAATTCCCCTGGAACTGAATAGATCTGAATATATCAGGAATAAAGCTCTGTGGAGTGGAAGAAGAAAGGAATTAATCTTTTACTGAATTATTTAATTCAGTCGACTCGTCTACTCATACTATATATACACACACACACACCACATCTATATATATATATATATATATATATATATTTATATATATATATACACACGAAGTTATCGTTAATGCTCGAGGCACAAACTTCAATACCTTGAGTATAAGTGGAAGAAAAACTTCACTGCCTTACTCAAAGCACCGCTCCGCCCATACAACCATTGAGGGTACGAACAGCTCGTAGCAACATTACCAAGTATGTAAAGGTCAACTCTCGTACTTGGCCCATCACCAATGGAATCGACAATGCTCTGGGTTATCATAATCCAACGAACAGTCTGATTCATATCCTTTTCGTACCTATATCGTTAATTTGTATTGCAAACACTCCTATCTTTATAGATACGGATGTATGATTCTTCAGGAGCAAAATGTATCCAGAGTTTGAGTTTCCTTCCTAAGGTAACACAAATATACCTCTTTCAATCATCAGCACAATCATAACACCCTAGGCTCGCTCTACACGAGCTGAACCGAAATATATCATTTATGAGTAAATGAAATATTAAACGAATCCTTTACAGCCATTAACATCAAACCTATACATCAGAAAAGCAATTCTAATTATTATGATTAGCAGTGGGCAAATATTCAATGAGAAACAATCATTTTTCGAATATCTTTTAAGAAAAAGCAAAGATCAATTGAGACGAAATTCTTTTAAAAATTCAAATAAGTCCTTTTCATAGAATAAATGTATTGGTACTCCTGCAATATATAAAAATACTCCCAGCAAACAAATATACGTTTACTAAACGTTCATAAATATTTATAGAATTCCCCTAAAACGTTCATAAACACTTATACTGTAGAATTATTCTAAAACGTTCATAAACGCTTATACTGTAGAATTATTCTAAAACGTTCATAAACGCTTATACTGTAGAATTATTCTAAAACGTTCATAAACGCTTATACTGTAGAATTATTCTAAAACGTTCATAAACGTTTTCAGAATGCCTCTAAGCGATATTCTATCATATAAACGTTCATAAACGTTTATAGAATACCTCTAAAATGTTCATAAACGTTTATAGAGTGTTTCTAAAACGTTTGTAAACGTTTATAGAATGCCTTTAAAACCTTAATAAACGTTTAGAGATTGCCTCTAAAACGTTCATAAACGTTTAAAGAATGCTTCTAAAACGTTCATCAACGTTTATAGAATACCTCGAAAACGTTAATAAACGTTCAGTAAATGGTGATTGTTCGCTTGTACTATATATTCATTCATAAAAATCTATTATTGGAGCTTATAGTATTTGAGTTGCCATC
>JAJOZX010006939.1:95000-100000 GCA_023014485.1 Bathynomus jamesi | reverse complement strand
ATATTACCATCCTCAGGAATGTGCAAACGTCTTGCGTCAACCGGATTACAAAGTGTTTAGAAGAAAGTGGACGTCAATTTGAACACCTATTGTAATTTCTGAATTAAAACATTAAGGTAGGCCGAAATTTTCTTTTCCATTATAAACTTCCTATGGGGCCAGACTTTTGCCCCACCCTGCAGGTTTTATAGCGTAGACTTTGTCTTTTAAGTATCCCCATAAAAAAAGTCTAGTGGTGTGAGGTCTGGTGAACGCGGAGGGTATTCTACGAAACCCCTTCGTCCAATCCACATCCACATCGTGCCAAGTACCACTCGCAATACTCCACTCTTCGGTCCGGATCATCTTCATTAATAGCATGGACTAATCTTGGAATGTAACTTTTCCATTGACAGCGCTTCAAAATGCGTTGGACAGACGATTTTGAAATTCCTACCTCACGACTCACTTGCCGCACAGATTTTCTTGGACTTTGGTGATACGTTTCCAGTACTCTTTCTTGCTTTGTGGGGCTTGTCGATGTCCGTGGTCTTCCGGAACGCTTCTTGTGGACATTCTGAACAGTTCCATCGGCTTCAAACTTATCTCTAATTCGAGTGATGGTAAGTCGCGTTGGTGGATCTGTTTGAAACTCCCTCCTAAACTGTCTTTGCACTTCAACTGCGTTTTCACACTTCCAGTAGCATTTTAGAATGAATTTCCTTTGTTCAAAGCTTAGTCTGACTGCCATTATTAATTCTAATGGGTTTAACCTGGAAAGAAAGAAACATCAATTGAGCTATCAGCTGTTAAAGTGTGTATACATTTTTTTGGGACGCCCTGTATATATATATATAAGGTGTTCGGAACCAAAGAAGGGAAGCCGCCATGGGTGCAAATAGCGTCTTCGCCAGTTTGGTTCATATATATATATATATATATATATATCCCTGCAAGGGGTTCTAAGCTCGTGCTCTTGAGTGCTCTTTGTGCTCGTTTGTACGTGCTTGTTCCTGGAGGTTTCACGTGCGCCCTCCCGGCCCTAGCACCCAAGGATGATGGGGCTCGACCCTGCAGTCCTTGTCATCCTTGGTCTTTTTCCACTTCGACTGTCCCCTCCACCTTTCTTTTTCCTCTGTCTTTCCTCTCACTTTTTCTTTGTTTTTCCGCTGAGATATGCCCTTTAAATAGAGGCGAATCGGTTCTTCCTGAACTAAAAAAATATAATATATTATATATATATATATATATATATTATATATATATATATATTATATATATATATATATATATATATATATATATATACTGTATATAATATATATATATATATATATATATATATATATATATATATATATATATATTATAATATATATATATATATATATATATATATATAAGGTGTTTGGAACCACAAGTGTTGTGGGATATAGGGAGGCAGCGTCTTGGGTTAGGGGATACTCTCTGTCCTTACACACCCCATTTAAAGAGATTCCTCTGCCGAGCGGTGCCCCCATAGTACTGTGAGGTATTGAAAAACTCATGATCTTCACTTGCCCCACAAACACCTTTAAATGGGAGACCCATAATGGGTGCACACACATTTCTACATTACTGTACAGTCTTTACAGCCACACCTACACTTTTCCTCGGAAGTGTATATATTGTAATGTATATGGTTGTAAATTTGACTTGGTCCGCATTCGATATGGACCGTGACTTGATGGATACCGTAATGAAATTAACTAGATTCTTTGGATCTGATATATTTGCATGTCCGTTATAAATAGATATAGAGTGTAACATATTTGTGGATAGTAGTCTATTATGACTTGATCCTCTGGATCGAGAGATTCTATCTTTAGTTTTAAATCGATAATTAATTATTTTTAAATTGATAATGTATATGGTTGTAAATTTTGACTTGGTCCGCAATCGATATGGACCGTGACTTGATGGATACCGTAATGAAATTGACTGGATTCTTTGGATCTGATATATTTGCATGTCCGTTATAAATAGATATAGAGTGTAACATATTGTGGATAGTAGTCTATTATGACTTGCTCCTCTGGACCGAGAGATTCTATCTTTAGTTTTAAACCGATAATTAATTATTTTTAAATTGATAATTATTTAGTTTCGTAAAAATTGGTCGTTGCCAATTTACCGGCAGTTTTTACATAAATTTCTTATGTTCTTGTGGTTCGGAACCCACGTAAAATTGTAGGTCCCCTCCGCCACCACGGAGGACATACACAATACACGATTACGAACACAGTTAGGTAGACCAGCCATGAGTAGACCCTAGGGTCTTTGTTGGTCTGAAACATTATAACATTATATATATATATATATATATATATATATATATATATATATATATATATTATATATATTATATATATATTATATATAATATATATATATATATATATAATATAATATATATATATATATATTATATATATATAATATATATATATATATATATATATAGGGACCGCCAAAAGAAGTGTAGGGATTTTTAGAGTTATATTTTTCAAAATATCAATGAAAGACTTTTTTTTTTTTTCCAGAATGAAGATTAAAGGTTAGAATTTTCTTGATGAACAGTTGGACGATCTAACAGCGTTCTCTCATTGTTGAGCTTTATTTTAAACACGGATCATGTCGGGATATCTTTCACCATTCACTGTTACAGTGTTACCTTCATCATTCTCGAAAAAGTAAGGATCAATTATTCTGCCATAATTTCACACCACACAGTAACACGTTGAGGGTACAGTGCACGCTGGTGCACAATTCTTGGATTTTCTGAAGCCCACACCCGACAGTTGTGTGTATTGGCGAAACCATTCAAATGAAAGTGAGCTTCATCACTCATTATCAAGTGAAAAATTAGGCTTTTATCTTCAGTAACAAGCTTCAACAGTCTGTGAAAATGACACGCGAGAATCACAATCATTTGGAAGGATTTGTTGCATGAGCCGTACTCTCTATGGATAACACTGCAAATAATTTGTTTTAAATTCGTCTTAAAGAGGTTTCAGTAGTTCGAAGTTCCATTGAACGCCTCTCGGTCGATTGATGTGTGCTTCTCAAAACACTAGCGCGCGCACGATCGTGGTTTATCACTGTTCCAAGTTCCCGAAACCTTGAAACACACCTACGGATGACATATTTAAAAGGAGCAACATTAACACCGAGTTCTCGACGGTATGTTCTTTGAGGTGCAAGTGACAGAGCATTCGTGTATGAAACAAAACTCAACAATAAGAGAATGCTTTTGGGTCGTCCACCTCTTCATTATGGAAATTCTAACCTTTAATTTTCCTTCTGAAAAAACAACAACAGAAAATGCTTTCCATCACCATCAATACTTTGAAAATATAACTATATGAAATCCTTACACTTCTTTTGGCAGACCCTGTATATATATATATATATATATATATATATTATATATAATATATATATATATATATATATATATAAGGTAAAAGCATATTATTCATATTCATAAAACAGTGCCATCAGCTTTCATTATGTATACTGTACAAAGAATAACAAAAGCTATTGGAGATTTTATACAAAATATCAATACGAAATGGTTCGCACATCAATCACGTGTCAAAAAGTTGTTTCCTCAACTAAAAATCAAATTAAATTTTTACTCAACGCTTAAAAATGATGTCAAAACAATTTAAGAAAAAAATGTTGAAACACGATCAATGTTTTTAACCTTAATGAACATGTTGAAAGAAAAGATAACAGGAAGTGAAATATTTCATCGTTACTTTTTGTTGTTTCATTTTAATTTTAGTGATTTGCATTTGGGTGAAACTTCAGATTACGTTCGTCTCATGTTTAATCACGTTTTATCAAATTAGTGCGAACGTAACACTGATAAATCTTCTTCCAATCAATGTCCACCAAACATCAATGTTGACATCGTTGAATCAAATTCTTGTTACTTGTCATATCAGTAGTGCCGTGTGTGTATTATATATATATATATATATATATATATATATATATATATATATATATACACGGCACTACTGATATAATATATATATATAATATATATATAGATATATCTATATATATATATATACACACACGGCACTACTGATATATATATATAATATATTATATATACCCAGTGGTGGGCACCGTTAACCAAAAAGTTAACTTCGATAACGATAATCCGTTAACCCCAATTTTTAACTCCGATAACGATAATCCGATAATTTTACTACAAAGTTAACGGAAGTTAACGATAATCCGTTAGCGATAACTATTTCTTTACTAACATTTAAAAAAATCAAGGAAAAAAGCTTTAAAACCCATAGAAAATGTTTATTTATGCAAAATCCAACAATAAATAGGTATTTAACTGTATTTTTATCAAGTTTTGCAACTTTTTTGCTTAATAACTTTTTTTTTTATTTTTAATAAAAAATGTACTGATTACATGTTTTGAAACCCTTGTAACCACTAACCATTAACTAAATTTTAATTTACCAGAGAATTATTATGGCGGGAACTGAAAGGTAAAATTAAATTTTAGGCACATTTATTAAAGACTATGACACAATGTGCTGGTTGCCCTTCAGAAAGACCAACTTCTCAAAGTTAGGCCCAACTGCCAGTCTTGACCTCTTGGGCCTCAGGATGTCCTTGCCGAGAGAGAAGAGCCGTTCCACTGCGGCAGAGGACGGAATTGGCAGACTGAAGTTATGGCGGTTTGAATTCATTCGCGGAGCGGTGATCTTCCGTGAATGACTCCTCGCAGTTAACGTGTTAACGGACTTTAACAGACTAAATATCGAGTTATCGGGAGTTAACTGGTCCGATAACGATAAATGGAAATTAACTTCCGTTAATAGTCCGTTAAAAAAAGTTAACTTCGTTAATTAACTGTTATCGGATTAACCCTTTAGTGCCCAACACTGCATATACCTTTGTAACCTTGATTTTGTTTCCGCCCGAATTGTTCATTCTGACGACCT
>JAJOZX010006939.1:0-92500 GCA_023014485.1 Bathynomus jamesi | reverse complement strand
CTTAATTTTCAAAATTTTCCGGAGGAGCATGTCCCCGGACCCCCGTAGAAGCCTTCGGCACTCGTACCGAGCCCCCTTCCAGCAAATCCTGGATCCGCCCCAGGCCTTTAAGAGAAACTTGACTTTACACGGATGTAAAAATGAGTCTCTCTGTTTTGACCTTTCAAAGACCAGAAACAACTCATAAATTTTGACAATATCTTTTCTTTTATCAAAATTTCGAATTAAAATTGTCAAAAATATTCCCAAATGCAAACTTTTTTTCCCGAGAGTTTCCAAATCAGAAAATGTTCCAGCTGGGTATGGGTATTATCTATAAACAAAATTATATACAAAAGCGCAACGGAATCGATAAAACAAAAAAGCAAATCTAAAGAAGGAAAAATTTCTTATACAATTTTCATAACTTTGAAGTTTGTTCTATCGATTCTGCTGATATCGTGTTGTCATAAAGTTGATTATACACTTCTTTTCGACTTTTCAGTTCTTCAACTTTTTTCTTCAACATGGTTTCTTCATATATATATATATATATATATATATATATATATATATATATATATATATATATATATGAAATTGAAAATGAGAATATTTATTGGCAGACCAATAGTCCATATGACAAATAGTATCATAATAATATAAACTGAAAAACAAAATGCAATGAAAGTTCAAATACTGTACTAAGAATATACTAGAGGCACTCAATATATTTTGCCCCACCCTTTTTTCTTATCTAAATAATAGGCCATGGGGCTGAAATGTCTTTTGGGCCGTAAGTTTGAACTTTCTGCGCTTCACATAACCGGATTTTTCCAGTTTGAACCTCCTCTCCTTGTATAAAACCGTTTTTAAACGCCCTTGTATAAAACCGATGGTTAACGCAGTTTCGAAAATGGCGTCTGACAGTGATGTGCGTCGTAAACAGAGAGCTGTTATCGAGTTCTTAACCGCAGAGAAGGAAACAGTTGGAAATATTCCAAAACGTCTACAAAACGTTTACGGAGATGCTGTTGTTGATCGAAGCACAGTTGGACGCTGGTCTAAACGTGAGATCATCGGAGAGAGGGAGAGCCAGCCTCGATGATGAACCACGCAGCGGTCGCCCGGCATCGACTGTGACATCTCACACTGTGCAACGTGCTAACAGCATCATTCGATCAAATAGGCGCGTCACATAAAAGGTGCTATCATTGGAGCTAGGAATTAGTGAAGGAAGTGTGAATACGATTATTCAGCAACTGAGATACTGAAAAGTGTGTTCACGGTTTGTTTCTCGCCAACTGACTGAAGATCACAAAGTCCAAAGAAAAGAAATTGCTTCTGAGTCGTTGGTTCGATACGAAACAGAAAGGGATGACTTTCTTTCACGAATTGTGACTGGGGATGAGACTTAGGTACACCACTTTAAACCTGAAACAAAACGCCAATCCATGGAGTGACATCACGCAGACTCCCCACGCAAGAAAGGGTTCAAAATGGCTCCGTCTGCACGAAATGGTATGGCCACCATCTTCTGGACATGAAAGGGGTGATTTTGGTGGACATTATGAAGAAAGGACAAACAATCAACTCGGAGGCATATATTGCTATGCTACAGAGACTCCAGAGACGTATAAAGAGAGTTCGACCGAAGAGAAAACTGGAAGACGTCCTTATTTTGCACGATAACGCAAGACCACACAACAGTTTGCAAACAAGAGAGGCCATCACAAAAATGCGCTTGACTTTGTTACTCCACCCTCCATACAGCCCGGATCTGGCACCTTCAGACTTCCATTTGTTTGAGCCAATGAAGGATGCTATTCGTGGAAGAAAGTTTCAGAGTAACGATGAAGTTGTTGAGGAGGTTAAGAGGTGGCTCCAGCGGAACCCAGCGAACTTTTACGAGCAAGGAATAAAGGCCCTTGTTTCGAGGTGGAGGAAAGCCGTAGAAAGGGATGGAGACTATGTGAAAAATAAAAACTTGTAAAAAAGGTATATAACTACTTGTGTACAAATTTTTGGAACTTACAAAGAAAGTTGGAAAGAAAAAAAAAAGGTGAGGCAAAATATATTGAGTGGTCCTCGTAAGTACAGTATTAAATAAAAAATAGCAAGGTCAAGGTTAAGTGGAGCTACAGACAAACGTTTCTAAACCATGAATTCCATAGCTTAGAAAACGTATGGCAGGACTGATGAATAGCTTGGATAATTGGGCTGATGCTTTTTTAATTTTTTACATTAGTTGTATTGAAGCACGTCTTGTTACCTCCCGGAGACTCGAGCATTGTGGTTAACAAACATTTGCAAAGCTGAGCATCTCAGGAGTAATTTATGTAGGAGTCTGAAAAATGTGTTGTAAAGCAAATTTAGGGTTATAATTCACACAGAGTTGCTGCCCGTATATATTAGTGCAGAAGGTACGAAAGAGAATGTCTTTAGCTTCACTTGTACAGAACCAGAAGTTCTTTATAGTCCTATTTGCTTTAGCACAGAGACTTTGATATTATTTTCTAATGCAGGTAGGTCTCGTTATATGCGGTACTACTTTACGCGGAATCCCTATAGCACGCTAAATTATTTAGGGAACGAATTCATTTCACGCGCTCTATAAACCGATATTACGCGCTCCCCCCGCAACCTCCATGCAGCTCCGCGCGAACGAACAAGTTTGAACATGTGCAAACGCTTGTTAACTCCCTCCCCATTTTGGAACCTGTTTGACCACTCCGCGTCGCTTAGGCTACCCAACCTCTTGTGCCCAGTCAGCTGACTTCAGCTCTTTCTTAGGTGAGTACAGCACAATATTAATTCGGATTAAATATTATTTTATAAGTTATTAATTTTATTATGTCGAATTGATTTCATGAGTATTATGATGCACGTTTACTACAATTTGACTTTGTTTTTATGGTTAAATTAACGTATTATAATGTTTCCTGGCTGGCTAGGCGCCGCTCAGGAATGTAACGCGCATTTATAACATGGGGCCTATGGGAAATAAGGATTCATTTTAAGTGGAATTGCGCTACGCGCTGTTTTCCAGGAACGTAACCCGCGCGTAAAACGAGACCTACTTGTATCTGAGTCATCAATCAAGGAGCTGGTGATAATTTGACCCAAATACTTAAATTCTTGTACCTCCTCTATTGCTTCATCTTTCATTTTGAAACTAATATCAGGTGGCTGATTTAGAGCTTTTGTGATTGAGTTGCATAACTTCAGTTTTTGTAACATTAAAAAGAATATCATGGTTCTGCGAATATAATTCACAGACTTCTTGGCAGACAACCAATACCTTTAACAGAAGGAATTATTAATACCATATCATCGGCACAAGCTAAGTTATTTATCCTCATGTTATCTATCCAACTTTTGCCTCACTAAGTGAAGCAATTAATCCATCAATATACACATTAAACAGCAGAGAGGAGAGCAAAGAGCCTCTCCTCACTTCGCAGGAGAAACCAAAACATTCTTTAATCAGACTCTTAACTTCAGGAACTGACATCAGAGTATTTTCACTGGACCTTCCCACGGGCATTTCGCTGCAGCCTATCTAAAGTTGAGTTCTACTCATATTATTAAGAATGTTTGAATAGTGGTTTTTCCATAGCCTTGCAATTTCTTCCTCTCCCGACACCGTATCGATTGTTGGTTGAATGGCAGTTTTGACACCCGTTCCATTCTTAACGAATTTCCAAAACTTTTTATTAGCATTATTTAGGTTATGGTCGCAGGCTTTTGGTGCTCAAATAGAATCTTCTTCCTGTTTACACAGCCTTGTGGCTGCTTTATACTGACCCCTACTTCTACACATATTCATGTAAACCGATCCTAATCTGAGTCTACCATGAAGGCACCATAAATCGTAAGCGTCTTTTGATTTCCTCTTCAGAGGGGCAAAAAATCATTTCATCCAGGAATAATCTTAGTATGATAGTTGTAAGATTTAATCAGCGGGTGGAGGGGAGCGGCCTTCCTTCATATATATATATATATATATATTATATATATATATATGATGTTTTTTTTCTTTATTTTCTTTTTGATGAATTACCTGGGTAACGTACTGATAAACAAACGACGTGGCATGTTTTTTCAGCAAGACGATGCACCTCCTCATTTTGCTATGCAAGTTCGCAAATAACTCGATAAAACGTTCCCTAACAAATGGATTGGCCGAAGAGATCCTATCGAATGGCTACCCAGGTCACCAGATATCACTCCACTCGATTTTTTTCATCAAAAAGAAAATAAAGAAAAAAAACATTATTAGAAAGTACAAGAATTATTAGAAAAAAAAATTACAATTATTTCTATAGTTCCTGAATTATGGGCCACCCTGTATATATATATATATATATATATATATATACACCTTACCTTACCTTATGTTGTTTCGTGCGTTGGTCTCTCTTCACACAGAGGTCAAGCTGGTGGCCCCGCCTCTAGGTCTGGCCTAGTGGAGGAGCGAGTTGCTTTCTTGCGCTCTCCACCGTACATAGCCAGGCACGCCCGGCTCATCTGGTACTGTCCTGAGCCAGGCATCCAGTCTTTTCTTGAAGACTTCAACTTTGACCCCCGTTACGTTTCTGAGGTCCTTAGGAAGCTGGTTGAAAAGTCTTGGCCCCTGACAACCAAGCTATTTTCCTTCAGGGTTGAGGAGGTCCCTTGTCGGGCCTTTAATTTGGGAACACTACATATTCTGCCTTTCCTATTTTCCAGTGTTGTTTGAATGGTAATTGGGTTTAGTTTTAGGTTTGGTACCAATTTTTCGATCATTTTCCATATGTAAATTATGATGTACCTCTCTCTTCTTCTTTCCAGTGAGTACAGATTTAGTTTACGTAGTCTTTCCCAGTAGTTGAGTTCTTTGCAGCCATCAATCTTGGCTGTGAAATGCCTCTGCGTTTCTTCTAGTTTATTAGTTTCTTCCTTTTTATATGGGGACGTCAAAACTGTCCTGTCCCTTCTCTTGAAAGTTCTTAGTACCTGTCCGGCGACTCTTTTTGCTTTATTTATCGCTATCTGATTTTGTGTTTCGAATTTCGCATCATCTGTCATTATTATCCCGAGATCAATCGCTTTCATGCTTCTCTGAATTTCCTGTCTATCTGGAGCATAATATGCAGTCTGTTTAAGTTCTTCTTTTCTACCATATCTCAAGAGCTGAAATTTCTCGGCGTTGAATGACATGTTGTTGTCTTCTGACCATTTGTATATTTTGTTCGTGTCCCTCTGCAAGGCCTCCACGTCATGTACATCGCTGATTTTTCTGCTGATCTTTGTATCGTCTGCAAAGGATGTTACTATACTATTGCTGTTTACTCCGCTGTCTATGTCTGTTAACATGATTATGAACAGGAGTGGGGCCAGTACTGTCCCTTGTGGTACTGAGCTGCGTACTTCCGATTCTGATGATGATATACCTTGAATTTTGACGACCTGCAGACGCTCTCTAAGGAAGTTGTAGATCCATTTTCCCACTTTGCCTGTTATTCCCATATATTTAATTTTATGTGCTATTATACCATGGTCACATTTATCGAAAGATTTAGCAAAATCTGTGTATATAACATCGTAGTTGTCATTGCCTTCCAATGCATCTAGGATATTGTTGTAGTGTTCTATTAGTTGTGATAGGCATGATCTACCTGATCGGAATCCATGCTGATTTTCGTTGAATCTTTCCCGTGTCTCCAGGAAATCATAAATTTTCTCTCTAACTATTCTTTCAAATACTTTGGTGAGGTGGGACGTCAATGACACTGGTCTATAGTTCTTTGCTTGAGATCTGTCCCCTCCTTTATATATAGGGACAATGTTTGCTCATTTCAAGATGCTCGGTATTTCCCCAGTGTCTAGGGATCTTCTCCATATCCAGTATAAAGGTGTAGCTATTTCATTTTTACAGTTTTTAATCAATAATGCGTTCCAATTGTCCGGACCTGCAGCTGAATGTGGTTTCATTTGTCCTATAGCTCTCGCTATATCTTCTGGTGTAAAATCAAAGTCTGTTATGTACTCTCCTTGCAATTCCTCTTCAAAGAATGCATTTATGTCAGGTATCGCTTTGTCACTTTTTGGGGTACTGAAAACTGATTCATATTGAGCTCTCAATGTATCAGATATTTCTTTTGGATCGTCGGTTAGTTCATTATTTCCCGTCCTTAAGGGCCCAATAGCGGCGAGCGTTTTTGTCTTCCGTTTTGCATAGCTATAGAAGTATTTTGGATTTTCCTTTATTGCTTCTACCGCCTTTTCCTCTTCCCTCTCTGTATGGTCCTTAATCAGGGCTTGTATTTCAATATCGATACCCTCCGGTCTTTCTTTTATTGCTTTCCTGTCATTATCTCCGCAGTTACCTAACTTCGCCTCCACTCTCTTTCTTTTGCGGAATAGTCTTCTCTTTTGCCTCTCTAGCCAGCTCCTCTTTCCTTTTGGCTGTGATTTCGGAGCATATTTTTCTAAAATTCTCAGCGTTTTTTCCTCCAAGGTTGTTAGCATTTCTTCAGTTGTTTTATTCTCGAAAATTGTTCTCCATTCTATTTGGGCCATGTGCGATCTGATTGCTTCCCAATTTATAGTCTTCGAGTTTAAGTTAAAGGCCCCGAATTTACTTCTTTCCACAGTATGTTTATTGTCTTTTAATGTTGTCGTCATATTTGTTGATATCTCGATTAAGTTGTGGTCTGAGATAATGGTCGGGGTTATTTTTATATCAGCAATCAAGTTCGTGTTATTCGTGAATACCAGATCCAGGCAGTTATTTTTTCTGGTATTTTCTGTTATCTCCTGTGTCAGCATAAACTCATTTGTGAGAGCCATCAACATTTTTGCTTGTTCCTGATCTTCTCTTGTGCCCCCTTGTCCTGGTGAATATATATATATTCCTATTCACCTTTTTGTATTTTATAAATGGGAAGTTAAAGTCTCCGCAGATCATTATATTGGGGGATGGAGGGTTTATGGCCTTTATTAACTTTCCGATGTCATCAATTGCCTCCGAGAATTTTTCGGTTGGGGTGCTTGGAGGTCTATAGATGACTATTACTATCAAGTTTAGTTTTTCTATTTTCACTGCTAGGAGTTCCACATAGCTGTTTGATTTACTTATTATCGTCTCTGTCATATGACCTTCCTGTACATATATAGCACAGCCACCTTTCCGTCTCGTCGTTCTATCCGCTCTTAGTAAGTTGAAGCCCTCTATATTTATCTCTTTCTTATCAATACAATGTTCGCAGTTTTCACAATTTCCTTGGCAATCTTTAAGATGAGTTTCTGTGAGGCATGCGATGTCCGCCCTTGTTTCGTCCATAAATCCTTTCAGGTACGAAACTTTATTGAGTGATTGGTTTGGTCTTATTCCTTGAATATTAGCCAGGACAATTTTTATGTTCTCTGTTTTTCGTTGCACCCTTGTGCATTTCAAGTTCGTTTTCCTTCGATATCGCTTGATTCGTCGCCCTATGATCCTCCGAAAGAGATCCGTTTCCGCCTACTTGTATTGGTAGCTTCTTGCCCGGTAGCGATTTGGCTCGGGGGTTTCCAGCTGTGTCAACTGCATGTGGATGACGTTTAGCATCCGTAATTTTTTAGCATCCGTTTTTAGCATCCGTTTAGCATCCGTTTTTTAGCATCCGTTTAGCATCCGTAATATATATATTATATATATATATATATATATATATATATATATACATTTAAACTGCAAACACGCAGTATAATTAACGTAAAGAACGACGCTTGTATAGGAGAATGTTCCGCGCAAGATGAGAGAGAGAGAACGAAACAAATGAAAAAAATGAGGTAACCACCCGGGAATCGAACCCGGGATCTTCCGATTGCCGGTCAGATATGATAACCCATGGTGTAATGGTTATCATATCTAACCGGCAATCGGAAGATCCCGGGTTCGATTCCCGGGTGGTTACCTCATTTTTTTCATTTGTTTCGTTCTCTCTCTCTCATCTTGCGCGGCACATTCTCCTATACAAGCGTCGTTCTTACGTTATATATATATATATATATATATATATATTAAAAAAGTTAAATACTCATTTCAAAACAAAATCCAAAAGGAAAAAGTATGGAAATTTATGAAAATGAGAGTTTTTTTTTAATAATTTTCTTTCTGATTCGAAAAAGAAAAATGGTGATACAAAAATCATTTACTCTCATACAAATCTAAACTTATAAAGTTAAAAATGCCTTTATTTTTTGCAAAAGTTATAATGCACATTTTTTTGGAAGTTTTAAATATATATATATATATATATATATATATATATATATATATATATATATATATATATATATATGCTGCAAACCCACAAGGAAAAAGAAAAACGATTACAAGGCCTTTCGTGTATTCAGAGCTACACCTCGTCAGGGAATGACGTCATTCCCTGACGAGGTGTAGCTCTGAATACACGAAAAGCCTTGTAATCGTTTTTCTGTTTCCTTGTGGGTTTGCAGCATTCATTCATTTCACGTGTTTAATTGTGAAATTCATCCCATATAAAGGGTGATCCAGAGAAATGGGACCCAAAAGAAACCCCTGTAACTCTTAAAGTATAAGTCCTTTTATAAAATCATACGCATCATTCGAAAGAGGATAGTTACAAGTTTGTACAGGATTGTATAGGTTTTGACAATACAAGACAAGATAAGATACAAAACAAAATAAAAGTGTTAGTTAAAACTAACCCTTCAAGATGACTGCATGGACTGTGGAACAGCTGCGTTTCATAACTGAGCAATATTATGAGCATGGAAGAAGTGTAGTTTCAGCTCAAAGATCTTTCAAGACAAATTTTCAGATGTCAAAATCACCTTCTAAGAAAGTAATCCGTCGGTGTGTCAGAAATTTTTCCCTAACTGGCAGCATTGGAAAAAGAGAACCAACTGGAAGAGTGCGCACAGCAAGGATAGACGAGATCATTAACAGAACTCATGAAATTGTACAGGATAATCCTAACATAAGCATCAGACGTGCTTCTCAGCTGTTAGGAGTTGGATATGGAACAACACACCGTATATTCAAGCAAAATTTAATGCTCTTTCCATATAAAATTCAAACAGTGCAACAACTAAACGATGGAGATTTCGCAAGAAGACGACAATTCTGTCAATGGATCCAACAGAAGGTAAATGACACCACCAATTTTCTAGCAACTTTGATTATGTCAGAGGGAAGCCCATTTTCACTTGAATGGAACTGTAAACAAACAAAATTGTCGTTTCTGGGCAACAGAAAATCCATTGAATATTACCGAAGTCCCATTGCATAGTCAGCGTGTAACTGTTTGGTGTGGTCTTACTGCATCTCAGGTCATAGGGCTGTACTTTTTCGAGGATTCCACCGGAAATACGGTAACTGTAAATGGTGATCGCTACGAAAAAATGTTGACCGATTTCCTTATTCCTAAATTAAGAGATCTTTGTCTAGAAAACCACTGGTTCCAACAAGACGGAGCTACCTGCCATACCACGAGGAACGGCATGGCAGTTTTGCGTCAAACGTTTCCAGGCGAGTTAATCTCAAGATTTGGAGACGTTGAATGGCCCGCAAGGTCTCCGGATTTTTCTCCCTTAGATTATTATCTCTGGGGATATTTAAAGAGTAGGGTCTACAGAAATAACCCAACGACCTTGCGAGAATTGAAGGCCGCCATCACAAATGAGATACAGGCCATACCACCGCACACTCTTGCAAAAGTGATGCAGAACTTACAAGCGAGAACACTGGAATGCTTGGCAACAATGGAGCACATTTGAAAGGAGTCATTTTTAAAAAATAAATATTTCATAATAAACTTGTAACTCTACTCTTTCGAATGATATATAGTTTTTATGAAAGGAATTAAATATTAAGAATATTTGCTTTTTTTATGGGTCCCATTTATTTGGATCACCCATATATATATAATGAATAAAACCACGAAGGAAAGGAAACACAGAATGGTGCTCAAGCGCTTTCGTCTAATGACATCCTCAGGAACACTGAAGTAAATAAAGAGTTCAAGACTACATACAGGCTACAAAAAAAAAATAAATAAAATATATATATACATATATAAAATAAATGTAGAAATAAAAATTGTGGGAGGAGCATACAAATTTGTAAGGAAGACTACCAATTTTAGCACTTTGCCCGAATTCAACACAAGATCAAATGGATTGTTTACAACCAATTTTATAGTTAATGCCTGAATGATATATAGGTCACAAAAAAAATATATATAAAAGTAAATTGAAAAATAAAAATTGTAAGAGGAGCTTACAAATTTATAAGGGAAAACTACCCAAGTTTTAGCACTCTGCCCTTCTTGTCTAAATCCGTTCTGAACGAATGCAACACAAGATCAAATGGATTATTTACAACCACTTTTATAGATAAGGCCTGAATGATATATAGGTCACAAAAAAATAATAAAAAAAAATATAAAAGTAAATTGAAAAATAAAAATTGTAAGAGGAGCTTACAAATCTATAAGGGAAAACTACCCAAGTTTTAGCACTCTGCCCTTCTTGTCTAAATCCGTTCTGAACGAATTCAAAACAACAGGATCGAGTTGAAAAAGACCTTCGCTCATGTTAAAGTTATTTGTAAGTTGGATAATAGCAGACTCAAGAATATTTCTATTAACAATGTTGCTAGAGTGAAAAAAACTGAAGCATTATTCCAATCAATACAGTGGGATAACTCTGACAAATGGACAAAAAGGGCACTGACGACTGTCCCGTTCTAACGGAATATTGATGCTGTTTTAACACGTGTGCAAATCCTTTCCCGTCTGACCAATGTAAAAGGAATCACATTGTTTACAACCAATTTTATAGATAATGCCTGAATTATTGGTAAGGCTATTTTTTACTTGATATTTTTCACAATATTGTTATATGAAAATACTACATCAATATCCAAAAGTTTAAGTACATTAGCAATGCCTAAAAAGCCCGGGAAAATGGAAGTACTAAAATATTTTTTGACAAAGTGCGAGTGTTATTATTCACACGAGAGAAGGTTCGTTTTGCCTTGTTAAGAAAAGATTCGGTACTTGTAGGTTATCCCCCCCCCCCTACCAATTTCGACAGAATATTTTCGTTAAAACTAACGAAAATATCACGACTTAACCCTTTGCTGCCCAAAAGGACAAATTTCTAACCTTTCAAATACACAAATTCATAACTTAACCCTACAAAATATTTGGCCAGTAAAGGGTTAACCTAACCAATTATCAAGGGCGTACAGTTGATCTATTATTAATTATAACATTGTTTGTTTCTGGAATAGTATTTACTATTTACTAATAGATCAACTGTACGCCCTTGATAATTAATTGGTCAGGTTTAGTCGTGATATTTTCGTTACTTTTAACAAAAATATTCTGTCACAATTGGTGGGAGGGAGATAACCTACAAGTACCCAAGATTCCATAAACGCAGGTGGGTAGCACAGATCACTTCCAATACCGTTGACTTTTTCCAATTCGACATCGATGTATTCCGGACTGGCGATCCTAAGAGCGCGGAGAAACATTGAAGAAAATATGGCCTTCTTAATGGGGGTGTCATGTCCAGAGTAAAAGTGTACGTAGGACAAATTGTTTGTTTTTTCCGATAAATACTAAACTTAAACCTGGGCTTTCCCTGTGTACACCCACATCCAAAAACGGGATTGAGTTGTCTTGTTCCACTTCTAAAGTAAACTTAATGGAGGGGACTTGATCATTTAACTGAAGGAGGAAGTCATCCAGGTCACGATTCATATGCCAGATACACAAAATATCGTCGACGTACCGCAACCATGGGATGCCAACCCCCAGGATTCTCGGAATGTAAGTAATTTCGAAAAACTCCATATAAATATTGGAGAGGGGGGGCGACAAGGGGTTGCCCATGGCCATCCCAAAAACCTGTTGATAATACTCGCTATTGAAAGTGAATTTACAGTCTTTGATGCAAAGTTTAATAAGTTCCAAAACGATGTGTGCAGGTAGTAGCAGGTCGTACTTATGTAATTCTCGGAGAGAAAGTCAAGCATATCGTCAATCGGCACTTTTGTAAACAACGAACAAACGTCAAAACTGATCAATCTATCGTTGGTTTCAGTGCGTACATTATTCAATTTTTCAGTAAAATCCATGGAATTTTTTTCATGTGAATCAGAGATAGTTCCGAGAATGGGGGACAAGATTTTGACAAGCCAGTTGGAGAGTTTATAGGCAATAGAGCCCACCGAGCTAATAATAGGGAGCATAGGGTTGCCAGGTTTATGGGCTTTAATAAGACCGTAAAGGTAGGGAAGAGAAGGTGAAGTGGACATGAAAAGCGGAATTAAGTCCTTATAATCTTTGAGAATGCGTTTCAAGCCACTATTGAATGATTTGATGACGTCATCCTGCGGGTTCTTCCTAAGTTTTCTGTATGTGGCCGGGTCCTGGATAAGCTCGTTCATCTTTCTAATGTAGTCCACTTTGTCCATAATAACTATGGTGTTAGCCTTGTCTGCTTTAGTAATATGGAGCTCATCATCTTTTTTTAATTGTGAGAGGCTATTGCGAAAACGTTTAGGAAAGTTATCTTCGTAAGTACTATTCGCAGCACTATAGACAAGGCCTTTAACTATGTTAACCAAAGACTGAGGAAGATTACACTGTTTTTTTCAAACGTAATTTTGTGACCGTTGTCCCCCAACCGTGGATCCAACCTTTGTTTGATAAAATTTACGAGTTGGGTCAGAGAACTTCTTCACTTGGTAACATTTTGGATCGCAAAATTAAAAGTTTCATTCGAAATAGTCAGTGGAGTGAAAAGTAAGCTCAAAATGTGTTTTGAACCTTTCTTCGAAAACATTAGTGACGATGCAAAAAGTGCCCTTAGATTTGGTATGTCCTTTTTTATTGTTAAAAAACCTTCTGCTTTACAAATTTCTTATAGTCTTGCTTGTTTTGAAAAACAGTGTAATCTTCCTCAGTCTTTGGTTAACATAGTTAAAGGCCTTGTCTATAGTGCTGCGAATAGTACTTACGAAGATAACTTTCCTAAACGTTTTCGCAATAGCCTCTCACAATTAAAAAAAGATGGTGAGCTCCATATTACTAAAGCAGACAAGGCTAACACCATAGTTAATATGGACAAAGTGGACTACATTAGAAAGATGAACGAGCTTCTCCAGGACCCTGCCACATACAGAAAATGTAGGAAGAACCCACAGGATGACGTCATCAAATCATTCAATAGTGAACGCATTCTCAAAGATCATAAGGACTTAATTCTGGTTTTCATGTCCACTTCACCTCTTCCCTACTTTTACGGTCTTATTAAAACCCACAAACCTGGCAACCCTATGCGCCCTATTATTAGCTCGGTGGGCTCTATTACCTGTAAACTCTCCAAATGGCTTGTCAAAGTCTTGTCCCCCATTCTCGGAACTATCTCTGATTCACACGTAAAAAATTCCATGGATCTTACTGAAAAAGTGAATAATGTACGCACTGAAACCAACGATAGATTGATCAGTTTTGACGTTTGTTCATTGTTTACAAAAGTGCCGATTGACGATATGCTTGACATTCTCTCCCGAGAATTACATAAGTACGACCTGCCACAACCTGCACACATCGTTTTGGAACTTATTAAGCTTTGCATCAAAGACTGTAAATTCACTTTGAATAGCGAGTATTATCAACAGGTTTTTGGGATGGCCATGGGCAACCCCTTGTCGCCCCCCCTCTTCAATATTTATATCGAGTTTTTCGAAATTACTTACATTCCGAGAATCCTGGGGGTTGGCATCCCATGGTTGTGGTACGTCGACGATATTTTGTGTATCTGGCCCATGAATCGTGACCTGGATGACTTCCTCCTTCAGTTAAATGATCAAGTCCCCTCCATTAAGTTTACTTTAGAAGTGGAACAAGACGACTCAATCCCGTTTTTGGATATGCGTGTACATAGGGAAAGCCCAGGTTTTAAGTTTAGTATCTATCGAAAAAAAAAAACAATTTGTCCTCCGTACACTTTTACTCTGGACATGACACCCCCATTAAGAAGGTCATATTTTCTTCAATGTTTCTCCGTGCTCTTAGGATCGCCAGTCCGGAATACATCGATGCCGAATTGGAAAAAATCAACAGTATTGGAAGTGATCTGTGCTACCCACCTGTGTTTATGGAATCTTGTCTTAACAAGGCAAAACGAACTTTCTATCGTGTGAATAATAACACTCGCACTTTGTCAAAAAATATTTTAGTACTTCCATTTTTCCCGAGCTTTTTAGGCATTGCTAATGTACTTAAACTTTTGGATATTGATGTAGTATTTTCATATAACAACATTGTGAAAAATATAGTAGTAAAAAATAGCCCTACCAATAATTCAGGCATTATCTATAAAATTGGTTGTGAACAATGTGATTCCTTTTACATTGGTCAGACGGGAAAGGATTTGCACACGCGTGTAAAACAGCATCAATATTCTGTTAGAACGGGACAGTCGTCGAGTGCCCCTTTTGTCCATTTGTCAGAGATATCCCACTGTATTGATTGGAATAATGCTTCAGTTTTGTTTCACTCTAGCAACATTGTTAATAGAAATATTCTTGAGTCTGCTATTATCCAACTTACAAATAACTTTAACATGAGCAAAGGCCTTTTTCAACTCGATCCCGTTGTTTTAAATTCGTTGAGAACGGATTTAGACAAGAAGGGCAGAGTGCTAAAACTTGGGTAGTTTTCCCTTATAAATTTGTATGCTCCTCTTACAATTTTTATTTTTCAATTTATTTTTATATATATATTTTTTTGTAACCTATATATCATTCAGGCATTAACTATAAAATTGGTTGTAAACAATCCATTTGATCTTGTGTTGAATTCGAGCAAAGTGCTAAAATTGGTAGTTTTCCTTACAAATTTGTATGCTCCTCCCACAATTTTTATTTCTATATATATATATATATATGATACACACAGACAGTGCATGGAACAAGGAACTCTTCTGGGATAATTAGATCCACTATAGTCCGAATAAGTAATGGTAAATGACAAATACCATAGTTTTTCTTTTTCATGATGCTAGCCCGACGTAGGCAACGGGTCACTCGCAAAGAGGTCATAAATATAGCTTCCCTCACCAGCTATCTGCAAAGCAGACAGGATGCACTATCTGTGTGTATCATAAAAAACTCAAGGGACCATTTTGAGTTCATTCCAATATATATATATATATATAATATATATATATTTTTTTTTTTTGTAACCTGTATATAGTCTTGAACTCTTTATTTACTTCAGTGTTCCTGAGGATGTCATTAGACGAAAGCGCTTGGGCACCATTCTGTCTCCTTTCCTTCGTGGTTTTATTCATCATAAATATTTTTCACGTGTTACTTTCGTGAAATAATTTTCATATATATAATATAAAACCTCGTTTAGCCTTGGTTTTGCTCCCGACCCAATTGTTCATTCTGACGAAGGTCAAGCTTATCACTCCACCTTAGACCTACAGTTTAACGTGGAATCCGAACCACCCCTCACCACCAGCTCAGCGTCTTAGCCACGAGGCTACCCATGGTACCCATTAATCTACGAACCAATTTCTTTTTCTTGTGTGGAAGGATGAACAGCTGGGTTTGCTGCGCGCAAGCGGCCGTCACCGGGTCTCGATCCCGTGGCCGATGAATTCGTAGTCAGCGACGCTAACCACTACACCACCGAGGCGCATTACATTATTAATTTACTTTAATTGGGTTTGAACATCTGTTGAGGATCGACCTGTGTTTAACACTTCTGCAACCTCCCGCCTCATTTGGGGGATTTGGTGAAGGAGAGAGTTGTTTTCTGGTCTCATCCTTCCTTCATAGCCAGAAACTCATGGCTGGTTTGGGACTTTACACACGAAACTATCGAGTTTAGACATAAGGTTACATACAGTGTGACACAAAAACTTTTATGTTCTAAATTTTTATTATCTATTTTACAATACAAAAATATTTTATCACAGAGTAAGAAAACTTGAAGCGATTATACAGGTATATTAACAGAGTAACTGTAAATACAGTAGTAAATACATCGTAACCGTATAGAATATACAAGGCGTCCATAAATAAATTATCTCTACAAATCCAATTGAATGAATTCGTAAAGATAATTTATGACACCCTGTATATTAAAGAATAGACGTTAAATATACCTATAATATGATGCATTGACACAGTGCATGGAGGAATTATATATATATATATATATATATATATAATATATATATATTATATATATATATAGTTTGGAAAATATTTAATATTTAAAGACGATTTCGTTCAATAAAGTTATTTGACAATAATTACATTAAATCAGTTAAAACCTGTAAGAAGTATTAAATTTCTCAAATAACTAATACTTTTACATACTTATTAATTTTTACAAATACAAATAATTACGTAGTATTTTGTGTAATATATATATATATATATATATATATATATAAATATATTTATATACGGATATAAAATATATAAACATATACTACAATATATAGCTATGTATATGTATTTATACAATTAGAATACAAGGGAAAAGATGACCGGAGTATACAAGTGTAAGTATCGTATTAATATAGGATACTATATATAATATATATATTAGAATTATAGTTATCTGAAATGGTGGCACATCTATTACTAATAATTAATTAAACTGTCTTAAAATGTCAAGCTTTATATAATATATATATATATATATATATATATATATATATATATATATATATATATATATAATATATATAGTTAAAAACTTAAATGTTGTTCCATACAAACAAATATTTACACTTTATATGATCTGAAATGCAATATTTAGTCATTTACAAATGAAGGTCATATAATTATTATATATATATATATAATATATGTTCTTTTCTTTGGAAATAAATAATACGACCAAAGAAGATTACAGTTATTGAAAATTGAATGCTTAGTGGAGAGCCATTCAAAGTGAGCGATTAAGTTTCACATTTTTTATGTATGCAAAGAAATATGTCTTGTGTGTGTATATATATATATATTATATATATATATATATATATATATATTCTGGGCAAGTACAATGGTTGTCCGTAGGGATTTAATACCCAAGACAGTCCATGATAAAAACTACTCGTAATGTATTTTGACTTTCGCCAAATATTTATGTCCCATCTTTAATTACTTCAGTTTACATTAAATATATATACACACATACATTTAAAATACTGTTATAAATATACTTTCTTTACAAAATAAACTTTCTCTGTATACTGCGCGCGCAACCCTTGAGACTTTAAAATAAACTTATTCTGACATATTTTGGAATCTTCCAATTTTTAAGTCTATATAGAAATTTATGCCAGTCAGAGCTATGGCTGCTGACATCATCTCTCATGAATATCGATATTCTCAATAAGAAAAGATAACAAACTCTCCTTCTTTACATATATATATATATATATATATATAATATAATATATATATGTATGTTAGAGTTATACCCTCTTTCGTCGTTTGTGACTTCCATATTAGGCACTCAAGTTTTCAAAACATTTCCGTTGAAGATTTTTGGGGAACCAAACCAAATATGAAAAGATATTGGAACGGTGTTGACTCTCTGTCTCGTCCTCTCACTAGACCTTCTGATGCGTTCGAAGTTTGGAATTGGCTGCATTGACAAAAATAAAATTAAAAAACAGTAGCGGTAAAAAATTTGAATAAACGAACAGGCCAACGAACAAATACGGGAAAATAAGCCAACGAACAAATATGGGAAAATATAAGCCAATAGATCGCAATTATTTAAATAACCATTTACCAAAATCATACAGACGATACAAATAAATATATAAACCGCGAATAAAATGGTTTTGTATCGAAATTATTAATATTAAACGTAAAAAATAATACTAAAAAGGCATCCGATTATATAAAATTATCAAATCATAGCCTGAAGATGACTCGGGTATGAATCAAAGATGAAATCTTCTTTTAAGCTATAATTTCTTTACTCCTTTAATCAGACATCTATAGTCGACTTTATTATATCACGAGTACCTCTTTGTTTACATATATGGACAAATTATGCACCATTGAGACAACAAAGGGTAGTATTTTTTGCTCATTGGGATACCATTCAGTTCCCAGAATGCCTGGTGTCCTCATATGATGACACTTTGTAAGAGTACTTGGTTATATAATAACTAACCAAACCCTAACCAAAGTTGCGTAAAGAATACTAAATCACTTTATTAATATTAATAACTTGCCAGTTGAGAATCAGGAAAAGGTGCTCAGTCACAATACCTGAGTCACAAAAAAAGGTTAATTGATTTTACTTCATATATTCAATAATAATAATAATAATAATAATAATAATAACTTCATTTATTCTTACATACATGTGGTGTATTTTACAAAACTTAAGTCTTTACAGAAAGCAATTAATAAGAAGAAATAGTTCATCCCTATAATATAAGCATTGAAATATAACTTATTATTAATTAATACCTGTGTACATAACTAATGAATATTGTACAATATATATTATAATAACTAAGGTTGTTATTTATGGTTCACCTGTTTCTTTGTATTTCAATATCCATTAATAATTTCTAAATTAATAGAAATACCTTATATAATATATATATAGAATTATGGACATATAACTGTATGGATATTATTGTTTGAAGCAGGTAGATTTCTTCATTATCATCATCATCATCATCATCATCATCATCATCATGCTCGGGGATGAGTCTGTTGACGATGAATGCCAGCTTGTGACATGCCAGCGTGTGGATGCCAGCAATAAAATTATTATTAAAAAAAAAAAAAAAAAAAAAATTAGACTAACACGAATGTAGATGTAGCTCATAGCGTAAACTAACCCACTTTTTGTTAACTTTACTACTTTTTTTTTTTTTTCTTATCCTCCTTACTTTGCATGTCTCTAACTCTTTCTTGCATGTTGTAGTTTGCATGGTATGACAGTGAGTTAAGACTGTGTTTGCATGTTTGTAAGCGTTCTTATTTTACTTCTTTTCATCTTTCACCCCTCTCCTATATTCTCCGACTATTTTTCTGACTTGTCGGCAGTGGCCGGCGGATGATGATGGTGAGACTTTTTCCCTCTTTTTCTGAATGAATGTTAACCCACGAATGATAGGTGTTGCTCCTTACTTAACCCCTTATTCTCCTCTTTCTCTTAACCCCTACTCTTTCCTTTCTCTCGGGCTAGCCTTAGAGTGGATCTTAGGGTCTTTGTTAGCCTTAGCTTCTGTAGATCTGTAGATCATTATTATTATTATATTATTATTATTGTGTATTATATATTTTCTTTTATTTATATATATATATATATATATATATATATATATATATATATATATATATATATATATATATATATATATATATATATATTATAATGTATAGAAATAGATTCTTTACATACTCATATTTAATGTTTATAATCTAGGTAGACATCATACAACAATTCCATTACATTATGTACATTTTAGTACATTTAATACATTTAAGTACATAAAATTATCTATTAATATGAAAAAAGAAATTATATAGCATAATTTTACATTATACTAAACATGAGGAGGCATTGTTCCAGAATCTTCAAATACCCCCAAATACACACGAAATACCCATAATACCCCTATGTTGCATAGTTTAACAAAGTTAAATATATTTGAGTTAAATTAAATTCACATAGAGATTTAAACCCTATAAAGAGAGTATAAATACATATAGATAGCTATAAACAGATATAATTACATACAGATAGCTATAAATACATATAAATGCGTTTAGATAGATATAAATACATATAAATAGATATAAATGGATATATATACATATTGTCATTTAATATAATCGCACCACATATTATTTGAATATAATGCATCTTAATATATTACATTATAGAATTACTGTTTAATATTTGGTATATTGAAGTATATCCAATTGTATAACAAGGTAGCGAAAACATAGAACAGGGTGTTCTATAAATTAGGGTCGGGTTTCATTTAATTACTACGGTTAATCCTACATTCACTTAAGGAACACCCTGTAAAATAGATCATTATCATAAATAGTTTTCAGTTATAAATAATGTTATTTACAATATATGTTAATTTACAATATATGTTAATTTACAAATATCTGTTAAACACAGTACATTTATATCCTTATTTAAACACATATAAATATGTATACTGTATTTAAATATTAACTTAAAGTTTACATGTAAAAATATCCTAGTTTTAAAATTTTCTACATATATTATGTTATATTACCCATATATCACTAATACAGTTTCTGAGTGAAATATATTCTGTGTGTATATATATATATATATATAAATATTATATATATATATATATATATATATATATATATATATATATATATATATATATATATACATATATCTATATTGATTCTTAATATGGTAGAGAATATATGTTTTTCTATATTCTATAGCGTAGTTACCATATAAACTTATATTTAGAATAAATATTAGTATAGTATATGTTATATTTATTGTTAGATATCTTTATATATATATATATATATATATATATATATATATATATATATATATATATATATATATATATATATATATATACGCTACCACTTCGAATTGAGCAAGTGTAAATTTATTTAACTTAGAACGTAATTTAATTCCTGTTCCAATAACGGTGTATTAGTTTCTGATCTGGACATAATATCCTTCGCAATAGTTTTGTTCTCTTGCAATTGATTCGTATTGAAAGTTCTAAAAGGCAGAGTGTGAGCTGGATTCCATCTTCCACCCCCCACAGGGGCTGTTTCTGATCCGATTGAAATTCCATCTACTGAGGAAGAAATATCCGTCAGGTAGTCGATGTGTACATCGGAATGTGACACTGTGTTTGTCTCCGAGATTTGGTCTAAAGAATGAGCCGCTCTGGAGTATGGATTGAAGTGTGTTTGCCTTTCTGAATTCGGGGCGGTCGGAGACCAATACAAAGAAGGTGTATTCATCGAATTGGACTTGAAACTTCTCCTTCCCTCTGAACCAGACGAAACTTCTTCAAGATTATGTTGTGGATTTGCTTTTGGAGTATTTAAAAACTTGTAGTTTGTTATTACGACATTCTGACTTTCTTTACATTTTCGCTTCGTATTATCGAATTCTTCTCCGATTGTATCGTAAAGCTGTTCCGCCGAATAAGGTTTGTAGGTTTCGTATGTCTTCTGGGGTAGTGTGGAACTTCGGCAAAGATCGTAGTGTTTTGTTCTGGGTAATGTGCGTTCTTTATTGGACTGGGAATGACATTCGTATTTTGAGAACGACTGAGAAGGGTGATTTCTGTTCTGAGTCCATACTAGTTGAAAATCGGATGTGACGTAGTCAGCGGGTTCTTGTTCTGATTTTGGTAAAGTAAATATGTCAAGTGGTTGTCTTATGTTCATTTACTTGGATGTACTCCCGAGGTTTTCGTTCTACAGCATATTCTAAACAACGGGAATATGAATGGACTTTTTGTAAAGTTCTGATTTTGGAAAGAAATATATGCACTGGCAATCGTTATGCAAATACACAATATAGCCTCGAGAAGTCTGGCTAAAGAGTGCTGCAACCACCATGCCCATGTAAGAAGGTACGATGTTCCAGGTGGATCTTTAGGGCCAACTAATGAGTAAACAATCAGTCCCGAAATGAGAAGTTGAGAAAATCCGGCTGCAGCGCCGAATCTTGAAGCTTTTCTTACGTAAAGGGGTTGCGAGTTGGAATAGCATGCACCTTTAACTCTTTGATCTTTATGACTTTCCTTGGAATGCATTTTTTCTATTTTCAAAATGACGACAACGAACCCCAAACACAAAACAGCTCCCAACTCGCGATCAATCCTATAACTACCGACTCAATAATGCTTAAAATCTCTGAAATGTCAGTGAAGTGGTCAACTAAATCTATGACCACGACATTCATTGTGATGCAGAAACTAATACCGAACAGAACCCCTTTTGGCAAAAGAATCAAATTTATGCAGGCGTTGTTTATAAGTAGGTATAAAAATAATGCAAGAATGGACACGATGGAAGGTGAAACAATGTTGTGCATTAAATCTGAAATTATTTTGGGGAGGTATTCATGTATGCCGTAAGGATCTACGAATAATAACGTGGTTCTGATACAAGCTATATTATGACTAAACCATAAAGTAATAGAAGTACTTTATTAAAAGACTTGTTTTGCGAACACCAAAGTGATAATAGACAAATGGAAGCAACAGACGCCACAAAACAGAAAAGAACTCAAATAAATAAACGTGCAAAGACCAAGCAATTCCCAATTGATCAACAATTTTAACCCGTAAATGAAACAATTTCTTATCTTCGGGCGTGGCCTCTAACGATTTATTTGTGTATATTTCCTCAAAAGTCACAGTCATCTCATCCGTAGGTACTGTCGCTCCCTTTGAAATACTCTGAATACGCACTGGGGTGTTGTTAACGTTGGTTGTAACGGTTCTGTTATATCTTTTTTCATAACCAATATTTTTAAGTGACGAGTTTTAGTCTTTTTTCCATCACGTTCCCTATCTTCAGTCAGATATGATGATTCACTGGTCGTTTTAACGACTTCGATTCTCCTAGAGACCCGTGTAGTTGTAGAAGTGGTCGTGCTTTGAATGGGGTCCGGGGTTGGAGCCCCGTAAGCAACGCCAAAGAAGACCGCCGCAATATCACTTTCCGTTCTCGTGTTGTTACTTCTCATAAGCTTGGCGGCATCTCCCCATTTGCTGAGCAGAAACTCGACTCCTTTCTTCTTAAAAATGGGTCTAGGGGTGTTATGCCCTTCCAAAGTTGGTTTCATGTTTACGTAAGTAAATTGAAGGAAGAGAAAAATAATGGAAAACTTTGAACAAAACAGTTTTAAAGTTTCCATAATGTGATATTCTTTCAAACTATATTATTGAAAATATGCCAATATTACAGTGTGTGTATATATATATATCCGCGCTTGCATTGCTCTTTCAAATATACATTAATTAATAGTTTATTAAATTATTACAAGTCAAACATCAGTATTTTTAAAAGTTTTAAAAGTGTAATAATCCCCCAATAGGCGATTTGTCTCGCAAAATATATTTATATAGGTATATATATATATATATATATAGTACCTAAGTATTTAATTCTGTTATAGAATAAAAATTTCAAATTTTTTCAAATCAAACACATTGACTCGTATAATGAAATTAAGGACTTTAGTGTCTGATGTAATTTCTTCACCGTCACATTGAAATTATTGAGGGGAAAAACCAGATGGTCGAGGAAAGCACAAGGGGAAAACGGGTGACCCTCCCTCTCTCTACGAGACCGAAGAGAAAACTGACGCCTCAAAGCCCGAATCGACACACACTAAATGAAGAGGGTCTGGAAACTGAAAAAAGATATTCCTCCTCGTATACTCATTGCCAGACACTGAAATGGCAACTTTTGTATACAACAAATTTTAAATTAATACCAAGTCACCTAAATTTTTCTATTTTAATTCTTAAAGAAAATTTCAATATGTTCCCCCCTCCCTCCCCACCTGTAATTCTCTCCTTTAGAATAAACATTTTCTTTGAATTTGTAAATATTCTGAGTGTAAGTTGGTTGTATTTGAGCTTCTAACAGAATTTTAAAACATTTTTGCTATAAAAATTCATACCATTCAGAATACGTGTATATATCATTATTAATTATTAATATATATATATATATATATATATATATATATATATATATATATATATGAAAGTGACAATATGCAGCTTATTTGTAGGTTAGGCCATTATTTATAAGTTCTGGTCGTATGACAAATAATAACACATCCAACAAAATCCATATGAAAAATGTATTGTAGCTCGATGTCCCCCACTATTACAGAATATCTTGTGTAGATTAATTAAACATTGCTCTGTGTTTATTATTTAATTACTAATAACTATTCAGTAAATATATATATATATACAGTAGGCCTATATATATATATATAATTTTATATATATACACACACACAATTCTTATTACATTTTCATAAGTCACTAAAGCTTTACAACAACACGCTGCCCCTAACTTTTCAAAGATAAACTAAAAAATATTTTTCCTACACTGCTTCGCTGCGTATAAATTCCCATTTTATCTTTGTGAATCATAACCAAAATCTAATCTATTTCCAAACTGTTTTTGAGTTTTAAAAGACGTTGATATAATTTATACGCTGATTTACATTCAAAAACAAGTTGATTAGAAAGCCTTTTGGCCTCGGGAGCATTAGACAAATCCGAGTAATTAAACACTCTAAAAATTTAAATTATCCGACAAGTTTTAAAAAAATAATTTTTTTTTTAAAAAATCGCTATTTCGCGGAAATTCTGCGGAAATTTCTGGAGTAAATTTAGTGGAAACTTTCTTTCGGTAATCTCGATGAGATTTCAGGGGAATATATTTTGCGGAAACTTTGAGATTCAAACAAGGGAGGAACTCATTTGAATATTAAAATCTTATTCGTTGTTCTAAAATTGGATTTAGAATTATGAATAGAAACTATTTGGAGTGAATATTGTTATTAAATATGTAAAATTGCATTGTAATGCAGATAAATGGGAAGAAAGGACGAGTTTTGGAATACAACGAACAAAATACGAACTCAAATTTGAAATAAATAAAATATGGGTTTTAAAAAGAAATATAAAATGTTTTTTTTTTATATATTTTAATGTTTTAAATAATTGTTTGTCGGTTTTTAGAAACGTTTGGAAACGTGTGTTAAAACGTATTCTATATTTAACGCCAAAAATATAGTTATTTTATAATGGTAACGACTTACCGAGTAAACCATAATTAAGGTTTCAGTGGGATTATTTACCAATTTGCTTTCGATGATGATACAAAATCCCTAATTAATCGTATAAGGCCTATTTTGTATTCTTTCAAAAAACAACTTTTTTTACCCTTAATGGAATAACGGGTAATTTTTCTTTCCCTGTGACTAAACAAATCCTCCATAGAAAGGGTTCATCTGGTCCGTAATGGTCACAAATTGCATTATACTGATATACACATGTATGTATGTATGTATGTATGTATGTATGTATGGGATGAATTTCACAATTAAACACGTGAAATGAATGAATGAATGACGTAAACCCACAAGGAAAAAGAAAAATGATTCCAAGGTCTTTCGTGTATTCAGAAGTACACCTCGTCAGGGAATTAGACGAAGTATACTTCTGAATACACAAAAGGCCTTGGAATCATTTTTCTTTTTCCTTGTGGATTTGCAGCGTATATACATATATAAATGTGGGTGTGTATGTGCGCACGTATACTGATTTTTAAATTTTTATCACCACAAAACTAATCAGAATGAAGAGAAACAAAATCAACGTAATCATGAGCTAGCTCTGTTCAAGGCAATGAAAAAATGTCATCATTGTATAATGGAGGAAATTTGTAAGGAATGAATTAGCAAAATATAATATTTAAGATTATCAATAAATTATTATTATTATTATTATTATTATTATTATTATTATTATTTCAAATGCAGGATTGCACATGTGCAAATTACAAGATTCTTGATTAATTTGCATCTCGCGCGTGAAAAAACAAAAACAATATGAAGTACATCTTAATAAGAATGGGTTTAAAAAAATAAAAATTTTGCCTAAGAATCGTCTGTCATTAATGAAGGTTCTACGATGAAGTTTATAGATTTATAAAGATGAAAAATAGGTCTCTTCCTCCTCATTACCATTTTAATCTTGGTCCAATAATGAGAAAGTCGACAGTAGGAATCTCAAAAGAGGAGATTTTCAAATAGATCCATTCTCATTGTATAGGATTTTCTTCTTTAAGTTCAGTTTTTCATAGGAAATACTCCTCGGGCATGCAATTGCGTGCCCGAGGGGTACTTCATTTCTTTACCTAAATCTAAAATTCCAACTTCGAACATTCCCACCTTCAGGCCACGATTGAGAAGGGGAATACCACCAAGTAGAAGGTAACCGAAAAATATAATTTCTTATATACTGTGTATATATCGGGTGGCCCAAAAAAAATGGCACCAATTTTGAGAAGTGATATCTCATAACCATTGCAGCTAGGGACTTAAAAAAACAACCAAATGAAAGATAATTCTTTTCTCTTTAAATACTTTATTCTATGGCTTGATGGTTATAAGCCCATATAATGCCCGAAATTGGCTTCCAAACAAAACATATAAAAAAACTGTTGCGCATTTATATTTATTCCTTGATCCTAATTTTAAATGAAATTTTTCTATTCCAGACCCTCAAATGGGATTGAGAGAATCTGATAGAACATTATACAAGCACTACGTGAAGAAAAAGGATATTCATTAAACATAATCCTTTACGAATTTCCAAATAAAATTGGAAAAAAAGAACTGTGGCACATTTTTACAAAAACTTAAAGAAACCGGCAGCAGTCAACGGCGTCTGGGAAGTGGTCGACCAGAAAACTATTAGAACGCCAGAAAACATTGAAAAAGTAATGAATGGTTTTAAGTCAAGAGGAACAACCGGGGAACAGTAAAAGTGAACGTGAAGTTGAGAAAGAAACCGGGATTCACTTTCATCAGTACAGCGAATTATTCGCTGTACTGAGAACGTGAAATCCCGGTTTCTTTCGCAACTTCACGTTCACTTTTACTTTGTTCCCGGTTGTTCCTCTTGACTTAAAACCATTTCATTTACTTTTTCAATGTTTTCTGGCGTTCTAATAGTTTCTGGTCGACCACTTCCCGGACGCCGTTGACTGCTGCCGGTTTTCTTTAAGTTTTTGTAAAATGTGCCACAGTTCTTTTTTTCCAATTTCTATTTGGAAATTCGTAAAGGATTATGTTTAATGAATATCCTTTTTCTCACGTAGTGCTTGTATATGTTCTTATCAGATTCTCTCAATCCCATCTTGAGGGGTCTGGAATAGAAAAATTTCATTTAAAATTAGGATCAAGGAATAAATATAAATGCGCAACTTTTTTTTTTATATTTTCTTTTGGAAGCCAATTTCGGGCATTATATGGCTTATAACCATCAAGCCTAGAATAAGTATTTAAAGAGAAAAGAATTATCTTTCATTTGGTTGTTTTTTTTAAGTCCCTAGCTGCAATGGTTATTGAGATATCACTTCTCACAATTGGTGCCATTTTTTTTGGGCCACCCGGTAATATATATATACAAGGTGTCCTAAAATAGACATACCCCCCCCCCCCCAAAAAAAAATATATAAATATATATATATACCCTCTATATACTGTATATATATATATATATATTATTTTTTTTAAAATTTTTACAGGTATTGAAAGATTTAAAAAAATTGATTAAAGAAATTTTTAAAATGTTAACAGTTTTTTACATTTACATTAGATCTCATCTTTAGTGACGAGGCTACATTCAATATTTTAGGCAAAGTGAACCCCCATACAGTATGAAATCTATGAACAATAGAGGGATTCCCCTAAAGTAATGTGCTTTCTCACGTTTTCTCATCTATGGACCTTATTGTTTTGACGAACAAACTGCAACTGCGGTTTTTTACCTAAAAAATGCAAAAATGGTTTTTTCCACAGTTGCAAGAAACTCCCTGATTCTTACAAAGAACAACTTTCCAACAAGATGGAGCACCACCACATTTGCTCTAAACGTTCGAACATTTTTGAACGAACATTTTCAGCACGTTGGATTGGTAGGGGAGGACTTACAAATGACCCACTTGCTCTCCCGATCTTTCCCTTTGGATTTCTCTCTTTACGGGGTTTTGAAAACAAAAGTCTTCCATAACAAACCGAGAGATCCTCAGGAGCGAAAACATCGTATCCGTGATACTGTCATGTCTATCACTGAAGATGGGTTGGAAAATGTGTTTTTAGTTTGAACGCGGAAGATTAATTATAACTGATGATAGAAAAACATATACAAATTTATTAACTGAATTAAATAAAAATTTTAATTCAGAATATAATGTTATTTGGAGTTTGATGCTATCTGAACTAATAAATATAAATTAATATTTGTTTTTGGTATATTCATTTTGAGACACGCTGTGTGTATATATATATATATATATATATATATATATATATATATATACACACATATGGGATTTTTTTTCTTTAAATTGTATAATCCATTTTCCTGTGATATGTCAAGTTCTTATATATATATAAACAGTCGTGGTTGGGATTGCTTGCTTTCATTCTGTACATAAAAGGAGGGAAGGTAATTATCATTGTATGATGTATCCAATTTATAAGAATATTACATAGATGGAGGGCAGTTAAAACATGAAATCCAAACGTGTGCTTATAAACTATACAACTTTTACAATGATTTTTTTTCCTTTCTGAACGTTATATATATATATCCTTTTCTATATAGGAAGGAGGGCCAAGAGTATGTAAGATGCATGTACGAGTATGTTAGTGAGGAACAGAAGGAGAAGTGTGTGTTTTGCGAGCACGATGGACTGCTCACAGGGTAGATAGACACGGAAAAAGATTAGCTAAGGAGGACAGTAACACGAGAAACGGGAGTTCCAGCACTTCCTGTTTCTTGCTTAACTTCCGCCCTGGGAGTATTTCCCTGTTCGACTGGTCTACAAGCTTCTCCCTCAAATAGCCTATATATCCAGGATGAAGAAAAGACTTTAAGATTTTATATATAGAATAATTTGTTAATAATAAATAAATTCCAATGATATCACTGCAGTGTATGCGATACTTTCCAGAACAACTGCACAACGCCAGGAATGACCCTAGGTTAGAACAGGAAGGCCTTAGACTCTAACCCAGTCCACCGCCATGTCAGGCAGGATGGAATACAACAATGACGAAAAAGTGTATCTTGTATCGTGGGCTATTTCTTATAATTTGAAAAAAAGTTTGCGTTTTTATTCAAGAATATATAATAAACCAACACCAAATGCAACCACTCTTCGATACTGGAAGCTCAAACTTTTGGAAGCAGGGAGCCTCATTAAAGATCGTCCAAAACGTGGAAGGCCAGTAAAGGCGACAGGAGACAACAAAAAGAAAATGTCATGGCCAGTTTTCAAGTCGATCCAACAACTTCAACGAGAAAAGTCGCAGAGGAATTGGGTATTTCCAAATTTTCAGTAGCAAAATATTGAAATAAACAGGAGTACCACGATTACAAACCCATTTACCTCTCTCATATACGACGATGATTCTGATAGACGGCTGCAGTTTGTTGAAACAATGAGACAAAAGTTCAGCAGTGATCCACATTTCCTGCAAAAGATCAACTTTTCAGATGAATGTGTCTTCGGTTTAACGAGTAAAAGAGACAAATACAACGTTCACTACTGAGCGAAAAAAATCCCAAAATGTGATTGGGTAAACCGTTAAAACGACCACACTAATAGTTTGGGCGTGCATTGGTTATTGAGACTCATTTCCTTTGACAAATCGAAAGATTACAATGGATGGGAAACGCTATTGCCAGGTTTGAGAGACGAAGTTTTGCCACAGTTTACTATGACGTTGGCAGGAATTTGGCTTTATGAACATGATGGAGCCCGTCACATTACTCTGCAGCTGCCGTGAGATTCTGGATATGAACCTTGAAGGAATATGGCTTGGGCGGCTAGGTCTCCATCGGCTAGTCCCATCGGCTAGGTCCACTCAGATCCCTAATTTAACCCCATGTGATTTCTGGCTTTGGGCTTATTTGAGTGACACACGCTACACTCCTGGTTTCATCTATCCAAATGTGAATGCCCTTGGCCGCAGAATAGATGAACAACTGAAAAGGATCCCACTCGATATGTTCAGAAGAACAATGAAGAATTTCACGGAGAGAATCCACAAATGTATTATAACGGATGGAGAACTCGTTGAAGATTAAATTACAATTTAACAAAATATTTGTATGAATAAAATTCGGAGCTTTTAAACTATTTCTCTGCCAACATACTCTTTTCAACAATCACCACCCGAATGTTGATCTTTTCAACTGTATCTCCCCAAAGTTTAAACTCTGCAAATTAACCAAAATATGATAAGAAAACAATAACAACAAATTTATTATTTATTGCAAACATATAATAAATAAAGAACCGTTATTTATATAGGATAAAATTTGAATGCCCGGTTAGGTCAATTGTTCGCCCTTGACGATTGGTTAGGTTTAGTCGTGATATGTTCTTTAGTTATCGGTTACCCAGTTATGTTACCTAACCGGGTATTCAGTTGACCTAACCTGGCATTTCAATTAACCTAACCGGGCATATATATATATATATATCTATATATATATACATACACTGTATTTATATATATATATATATATTATATATATATATATATATATATATAGATATATATATACACACTGTGTATATATATATATAGATATATATATATATATATGTCGGGGGGGGGTGGAAATGAAGGATGGTAAATGATGAATTTCTCGGTCCACAAGGACGTTTCACAGATGTTCTCGGTATGTCGCTTCCTCGCACCAACAAGGAAGTTTATACCGTTTACTAATTTATTCCGACTGCGAATTATGAAGACGACAATTTATACCTTCGGTTGATGGCGTACCCTCTCTCTCTCGGCCCGTAGAGAGAAGGGAAATGCTTCTTCTTGGAAGGCTATAAAATGACGCATCACACTTTTGTCCTTCTTTATTTAACACAAAGAATATTAGAAATGAATGAAAACCTTTTCACTACACTTGTTTAGAGAGTTTCAACAACTGATTACATTTAAATAAGCTGAGGGGTCCAGCCAAACTGGGCTGGCACACAGGCGGAACACTCTACTCCCTCTGTCGGAAGCTGAGGCGAGCGTTAGACTGCCAAGGCATGTTACCTTCCTCAAGGGGCTGCCTTTTGTCCTGGAGAAACACCCATTGGTGCCACGTGTTACAGAAGACTATTAAACTTGCAAAATCTTACTCTAATAATGATATTAACAAGAGAATTGGTATAATTGGATATTAGCAAAAGAATTTATACAATTGTAGTTTTACACTTAACTCTTTTATGTGATTTATAATAATTGAAAAGAACATTTACAATTTAGGATTCTCTGTTAAGATTCTAGATGTGGCAAAACTGTTTTCGTTAGGGTTAAGAAAAAGGGCGCCAAGCTTTCCACTGGCAATGAGACACTTTATACAAAATTAAGAATGTAACGGAATCATATTTTAATTTAGATGAACAGAATAATATCTTTTAAAGGATTAATATGTTAATTTATACAAACAGAAGGAAAATCTTTAAATTTTAACATAAATTTATTTTCTCGTGGAAACACTTTTCCACACACACACACACACACATATATATATATATATATATATATATATCGAAACCTATGGTAAAATTATTGAATGCCCGGTTAGGTCAACTGTACGCCCTTGACGATTGGTTAGGTTAATCATGATATTTTCGTTAAAATGCGGCATATTTTTGCTACCCGCAAGAAGGGTAGCAAAAATAACTGAATACCCGGTTAGGTTAATTGAATGCCCAGTTAGGTCAACTGAATACCCGGTTAGGTTCAGTGAATGCCGGTTAGGTCAACTGTACGCCCTTGACGATTGGTTAGGTTTAGCCGTGATATTTTCGTTAAAACTAACGAAAATATCACGACTAACTAATCGTCAAGGGTGTGCAGTTGACCTAACTGGGCATTCAAATTTTATCCTATGTAAATAATGGTTCTCTACAAACCGGAAATATGATAGAATATGATAGAATTTTCAAGATATGTATCTTATATACATATCCTAAAAATTCTATTATGTAAATAAGATAAGTAAAACCGGTTAAATTCTCTCCCCTCTCTGAAGCTGGGGGGTGGGGGGAATAGTTTAAAAGATCCTAAAATTCTTATAAACCTTTTTTTGATTTGTTTCATCATTCCAACACTTCTCTGTATAATGTTGTTAACTAAATAGTTGTATGTATAAAATCCTTAAAGACTTTTCTCCCACCCTGTGTATATATATATATATATAATTATATATATATATATATATATCTGTTTGTAATTTAGTATAGTGGCCATCGACGTGAATCCCTTCCTAAGTTGCTCGTAATGGATTAGGAGCACGTAAGTAAAGTAATTTATAGTGATCTCTGGGTTGGGGGTTTCTCTAAACAATTTGTTAAAGGAGAACAAAGCGGTAATCAGAACGAGTTTCAACATGAATAAACATGAGCTAAAAAGGAAATCTTACTGCGTGAAGATCTGCTTCCAAAGTATCTCCAATTTGCATACATAGTCTATGGTATTTAGAATTTACCTTATCTTTTTTATTTGTTTCGCCCCTTTGTGTAGTTACATGGGTATGTTTTTGTGTAGTTACATGGGTATGTTTTGCTTATCATTGCGTTAGCTGTTATGTTTCTATACAATTGACGGTTAACATTTTACGTACCTTCATGTTATGTCTTAAGTTAAATTTAATTCGGTATGAATTTTGGTTATAAATACATTTAATGAAACATATTTTGATAATTTGCTGTGTTAAGAATAAAATCGGCTGACGTTAGCCAGAGCAAAATCAATAAAGTGGACGCTATGGCTGGGAAAAGGTTTAACCAATAGGTACATAATTTTTTTTTCCACATATGCCACAAATTGCCTAAAATGCTAAACTAATAAGGTCTTCTAAATTCACATCATATAAACTCGATTGCAAAAGTCCTGTCTTTATTTCGTGAATGAAAGACGGGTTCCTTAATTTAATAGAATTAAGTTCTCCAATGCTGTCATGTTACCATGGAAACCAGTATGTGCCTTTTTTGTAGGAAACCATTTATTTAGAAGCGTATTTTAAGAAACAATACATATTATTATTATTATTATTATTATTATTATTATTATTATAACCAGCAAATCTTTTAAACTTAAAAATAATAGTCATGGTTTATATATTGTTCCTTAAAATAAGCTTCCATATAAATGGCTTCCTTCAATTATTATATATATATATATTCTCACTAGTAATAATCTAAAGGATCGAATTGTTAGAGTTCATATTCTGCATGATTTCCTTCTTTCTGATCATAGACCATTAGAAATATTAATTAACTTTACCAATTTATACGCAACACGACTTAACAAGAACTCAATAGGTAAGAATAATCACGCCGATTGGTCCATTGTTACGATGCAGCAGAGAATAGAGAATAGGAAGCCTCCTGATTAAATCTTACAACTATCATACTAAGATTAGTCCTGGATGAATGATTTTATTGCCCCCTGAAGAGCGAATCGAACGACGCCTATGATTTGTGGTGTTTTCTTGGTAGACCATATTAGGATCAGTATACTTGAATATGTGTAGAAGTCGGGGTCAGTATAAGGCGGCCATAAGGCGATGTAAGCAGGAAGAAGAGTCTATTCGAGCATCAAAAGCCTGTGAAGCTCGCATAAATAACGATAATAAAATTTTTTGAAATTTGTTAAGAATCAAACGGGTGTCAAAAATGTTCTCCCTCCGACAATCGATGGGGTGTCGGGGAGGATGAAATTGGAAAGCTGTGGAAAAACCACTACTCTAACATTCTTAACAGTGTGAGTAGGGATAATCTTAAGATAGATTGCAGCGAAACGATTGTAGGAGGGACAAGGGAAAATATTTTGATATCATTTTCTGAAGTAAAGAGGTTAATTAAAGAGTTAAAGACTGGTTCTGCGTCAGGGTAGATGACTTATCGAATGAGCACTTAAATATGCAAATGACGTAGTATGTCTGCATATATCATTGCTCCTATCAGCCATGCTTGCTCATAGCTATATCCCTGCAGAGTTCATGAGGGTATATATCTTGCCCTGGTCAAAAATAAGTACGGAGACATTCTGTCCAGCAATAATTACAGGCCTATTGCTGTCGCTTCCCTTCTCGAAACTACTAGAAAAACTCTTGTTACTCCGATTAAATGATTTCCTATGGACATCTAATCAGTTTGGCTTCAAAAGGTCCCACTCAACTGACCTGTGTATCTATGTACTTAAAGAAACAATATCTAAATACATTGACAGTAATTCAACTATTTATAGCTGTTTCCTAGATATAAGTAATGCATATGATAGGGTGAACCACAATATTTTATTTGCAAAACTAGAAGACAGGAAGGTTCCCATGTACATATTAAATTTATTGAAATTTTGGTATTCCCACCAATCTTTCACTGTTAGGTTGGGCGAGTGTTTTGGCTCCTCTTGCGGGGTGAGACAAGGCTCCTTGCTCTCCCCTATGCTGTTTAACGTGTATATCGACAGATTAGTTGCTTCACTTAATGAGGCAATAGTGGGATGTTGTATAGCTAACACAAGGGTAAATAACTTAGTTTATGCCGACGATATGGTGTTAATAAGTCCCTCTGTTAAAAGTCTGGATTGGCTACTAAAAGTCTGCGAAGTGTATTCGCAGAAACATGATATTCTTTTTAATGTTACAAACACTAAGGTTATGCAATTTCATCCTAAAAGCTGTAATCAGCCACTGATATAAGGTTTAAAATGAATGGTGAAGTAATTGAGGAAGTACAAGAGTTTAAGTATTTGGGTTAAACTATTACCAGCTCCTTGAGTGATGACTCGGATATAAGAAAACAATCTCGAAGCCTGTGTGCTAAAGTGAATATGACCATAAGGAACTTTCGATTCTGTACAAGTGAAGCTAAAGACACTCTCTTTCGTACTTTCTGCAGTAATATATCCGGACAGCAACTGTGGGTGAATTATAAAAAAGGTTCTGGCAGAACTCTAAATTTGCTGTACAACAGGTCTTTTAGACTCTTACATAAATTACCCCCGAGATGCTCAGCTTCGCAAATGTTTGCTACCAGCAATGTCCCGAGCTTCCCAGAGGTAACAAGACGTGCTCAATACAGTTTAATGCAAAGAATTAAAAAATCAACCAACCCGATCATCCAAGCTATCCATGAGTCCTGCCATTTATCCTCTATTATCCTCTAAGGCGCAGGGCCGGCCAAGTTGTTTTGTCAGCGGGCCACTTTATAAAAAATCAAAAGTCAAGCGGGCCACCTTATTATTTTATGATTATCATTAAAATATCACAATTAATAACTACAAATAACCGTTTATCAAAGTAAATTTATACTAAACTTTGGCCAAATACAAAATCTTAAAAATTACAAATAAAACTTACTTCTGAATACAATGTTCCGTGTGGTAAAGCGATCGACAAGAAACAACGTCGAGGTGGTAGCAAAGTCACTAAGATTCTGAAGGTAGGGAAATATTGGCGTCTAAAACAAACTATATATCCTGATTGAGCATCTAATAATTATTTTTTATCTATTTTTTATTTAATTTTTTATTTTTTAATTCTTTTATAGAATGATATATTTTTTTATTTATTATTTCTGAGACGGGCAACCTCCAAAAGTCAAACGGGCAACTTTTGGCCCGCGGGCATGGAGTTGGCCGGCCCTGGAGTCTAAGCTATGGACTTCTTGGTACGAAAACGTCTGTCTGTAGCTCCACTTAACTTCGACATTACAGTATTATTTCTAATCAATTGTATATATTTCTATCCTTAGTATATGAACTGTCATTGTATTAATAATATTTGTCATATGGACTATAGTCTGCCAATAAACCTTTTCATTTTCATTTCATTTTCATATATACATATATAATTGGTTTCCATGGTAACTGGGCAACGTTGACGAACTTAAATCTATAAAATTGCTGCGTCTCTGTCTTTAATTTAAGAAGTAAGTACAGGGCTTTTGCAATCGAGTGTATGTTCTGTACAGTTAGAAATTCTTAAACGCGACCAATAGGGTGTTTAAAGTACATATTAAAATCCATACAAACTTATGTGTTATATATAATACAGGGTGTGTGTATAAAGTAACGCAAGTGAAGAGACAAATCTGATTGAACTGATTGATTTGAATGTGATACGCCATGCAAGAGCCTATATAGAGCTCGATGGTGGACATTTTCAACACCTCTCACAAACCTTACTATCGAATATACAGTTGTTATAAAGTACATGTAATAAATATTACTTGTCCATGTTCACTCGTGTTAATATAATTAAAATCGGATTTGTCTCCTCACTTTGAGTTAATTAAGGTTAATTGAGGTAGTTCATTGTTCCAGAGAAGTATTTTTAAAATAAAAAGAATTAAATAAACTTAATTTATTAGCATTATTAGAAAGTAATATACAGGGTGAGCCACAAAGGTGTTCCCAGAAATAACCGGCTACATAAATATTTTTTGGAACACCTTTCTGGATCACCCTGTATATGATATTAATGGTTTTATGGAACAAATTTTAATTTGTCCATTAACAAAGCTATCGAGCAAAGACGAAAATATATAAAACAGTCTTGCCAACGTCTGCAACTCAGTGGATAACAACACCGTTTCCCTATAAGCGAAGTGAAATTAATGAGGTCAGAGGTTCGATTACCAATGGTGCTGGGTAATAATAAACCTGGAGTTAAAGCAATGGGCCTCATTGGTCTGGCCTACGATTTTAACTATCTTTAATATCACCCCATCAAGTCCAGAGATGCAACGAGCATATATACTCATACATTCATAGACTACTAAACAAGCGATTAATATAATTCGTAATTCTTTTAAAACATGTAATTTGAAATGGTTTCCTTTCAAACATCCAAGCGATGCATGACGCATATCCAGAGATGACGCGACCATATGTCGCAATCAATTTCCTATACGGTATTTTTCGCTACATAAATTTAAAAACGCGTGGAACAGGGATTCAAAACCTATTAAATTGTAATAGTAAATGTCAGATTTATAATTTTTGCCCTTTTCCAGTTCATCATCGGATTGCGTACACGACGCGCGCAAGCTAGAAGTCCTTAATGAATATAATTGTATTAAATTATTTGCTGACAACAAAATCGTTACTTCACTTACTTTGGTCCTTTGAGACCAAATGAGGAAATATTTATATAGAATCTTAATAAATTATTGTTTATTGTAACTCTACTCTCTAAAAGGCTTCACCAACATGTTTCACGTTCATTCTGTAGATGTGTGTGTGTGTGTGTGTGTGTGTGTGTGTATGCGTGTGTGTGAACATCATACAAGTGATCTGCAGACTGGAAAGATAAAAACCTTTAAATCCAGCCAATAATAATAATAATACCCATTTGTATCTTCATTTAACGTTTGGCATGTCGAGTGACGTTTCTCAACATCATCTCCCCTAAGAAATGTATTCATAAATTAGAATAGATTCACTCGTTACATTTGCTTAACGTTAAATGGTATCGCCGGGCAATATTTTACTTATTCAGTGAATAGAAAGCCTTTTCTGCCACCAAAGAGTAAATTTACAACTCAGGATGTCAGTTTCCGATTTAGTTGGTTGCGTAACTTTCGTTATCGTTGTTGGTAAGGCAAAATCCGCGGTATATGTAATTTATGTATATATACACTGTTATATATATATATATATATATATTATATAATAGTTTAAAACTATTTACTTGTGTTTACTTAATTTATTGAGAATTTCAGCGTTAGGTGACGTCGCTTTTCACTCTAACCTTTAACTAAATAAAACCAACTATACTGGATTTACAGTTGCCATGTAATATATATATATAATATATATATATATATATATATATATATATAGGACGAATAAAACTACGAAGGAAAGGAAACACAGAATGGTGCTCAAGCGCTTTCGTCTAATGACCTATATATAGGCTGTAACTCTTATATGTACTTCAGTGTTCCTGAGGATGTCATTAGACGAAAGCGCTTGAGCACCATTCTGTGTTTCCTTTCCTTCGTGGTTTTATTCATCATAAATATTTTTCACGTGTTACTTTCGTGAAATAATTTTCATATATATATTTATATATTATCCTTGTTTCAATTCATTTCAGTTCACTTTATTTACAAATGATATACAAAGTTTACAGAGATGAGTATATTTTCATTATTACAACACATTATTACTGTGTACACAACTGTAAACTGCCTTTAGCAAGCGTACACGTTTTACAGGCTGGTTTTAAAATCACTTAACGATAAAAATAGGCTTATCTCCACTGCAGCAAATCAATAAAACATTGAAAGGAGATTACAGTTAAATTAAGATGAAAATTTGTATAAGAAGTATGATAGTTCAAATGACAATAATGATGATGATGGTGATATTGCGGGTTATTTACCGTTCTTCATAACTGTAAAGGTCATGTGACGGAGGGAACCTACAGCTTTGCTTGGGATCCGAATTTTATCTATGGATCGATACATCATTGAATGCGGAGGAGGGACACCCATCCATCTATTCAACAAACCTAATGTCGCTTAAACTCGTTTATCTAAAGTAAAGCGGTGTTGCGACGTAATAGTTTAAATATCCAAATCATCGTATACCCAGAGAGAGGTAAAAATATAATGACCAGTAGCTTTTTAAATATTTACATAGTCAACAGTAATGTGTGTGTGTGTGTATGCGTGTGTGTGTGTGCGTGCGTGTGTGTGTGTGTGTGTGTGTGTGTGTGTGTGTGTTAATAACTAATTTTTTTTTATGCAAATAAAACATACAATTTGGAAATTGCTTTTAATGAAAGACATTTTTAAGATGATCACAACTGACCTCAATAATTTGATTTAAACTTGCTCAGAAATTCTAAACAGTTCTTGCTGAAATATCTTCTGCCATTCCATTTGTTACATCTGTGATTTCATTTTGTGGCTGATCAATTGTCCTTGGATTATTCCTGTAGACTTTGTCCTTTAAATAACCCCACAAAAAATAAAATTGCAAGAATTAAGGTCGGGGGAGTACGGAGCCCAAGACCAGCGGTAACGAAATCTTTCTGGGTGATGGTTAGAAATTACGCTATCTTCAGAATTCTCGTTGAATAGTCCGGCACATTATTGGTTGTATATTGACGAGCACCATCCATCTTGCTGGATAAAAATGACACTGAAGTTAATATCTATTCCTTGAAGAAATTGTAGAAAATTTTATGTTAGAATTTGTAAATATGTCTATTTCATTCATTAAAGGAATTTCAAGTGTATATTTTATTTCTACAGGGTGTCCCATAAGTCCGGCATCATAGGAGAAATTCATATTTTTCTATTTTTACAAACCATAATTCATATTTTACTTATTCTCGGATGCCAATTTCCCGTCCACTATTCTGTTCAGTGACGAGGCTGTTTTTTATGGAAATGGTGAGGTAAATTGACAGAACACCCGCTAATGGTCTCAAAACAACCCTCACTGGTATACCTCTTCAAAGAAACAAGGTGCATCTCGGGTGATGGTATGGTGTGGCATTTGGAAGGATCGCATCATAGGGCCCCTCTTTTTCGATGAACATGTCACTGGAGGCACCTACCTACGTATGCTCAAGGAAGAAGTATTTCCCAGTGTCTTGAGCGAAGAAGGAAATTTCCCAACATGGTTCCAGCAAGACGGCGCTCCTGCACATTACAGCACCCAAGTAAGGGAATACCTGTACCAACAATTCCCTGGTCATTGGATAGGACGTCGAGGGCCTGTGGAATGGCCAGCTAGAAGCCCGGATCTTACGCCACTAGATTTTTATCTCTGGAGCCACTTGAAAGCGCTGGGATACGCAGAGAAAATTAGGAGTGGTAAACATTTGCGGCAGCGCATTATTGGGGCATGTAACACCATTACACCTGACATCATTCACCGTGTGCTTGCTGACTGGGTATCACGTCTGAATTTGTGTATTGAAAACAATGGTGGACATATTGAGCACGTTCTCTAAATAAAAGCTTTTATTTTGCCTTTTTTTATTATTTTTCCTATGATGCCGGACTTATGGGACACCCTGTATATAAAATAATTATTATAGAATAAAAGCAGTTAGGCCTTTCTTGAACGCCTTGTATGACTTACATCATACTAAGATTCTATACAAGTAAAAGACGAGATGTAGAAAAAGAATATGTAAAGATATATTTACTTGATCTCTTCTGTAATAGATACGTTATTTAAACTACCCCGAAATGTTTGGCTTCCCAAATGTTTGTCTCACGCAGCATTTTTATTTTGTTTAAATCCAACAATCGAACACCATAGACAAACTGACTCCAATTTATTTTATATACGATAGTAAAGACTTGTTTGTTTTATCATTTATGTTGCATGGAATGTGGTGACAAATGTTGGAACAGATGTACGCAATTCATAACAACAACAAAAATAACATTTTATATCGTTATATTTTGTTTGCAATGTTTGAGATGAATTTTAAGCCTAAGTTTATTATTATTATTATTATTATTATTATTATTATTATTATAGCATGGCTCGACCGAAGAACATTGCTACATATGATAATTACATCAACAATATCATGTACTTTTAACAGAGAGAACAGACGAATGTAACCCTCCGCATATTTACATGATCAAAACTGAATGTAATTTCAGAAATAGACAGATTATTTGTTAATTTTACATCATTGACACGAACGAAATTACCTTTCTGGGCGAAGTGTATAACGTCAGAGTGCCTCATTTACAAGCTTCGGAAAGGTTACATCCACTATTACATAATACCCGCATTTGCATAGAAATGAACTCGTTGTGGCATTTGTCTAAATAAATTTATGTCCTTTACCCGTTCCGACACAGTGCCAACTTCTCCTGTATCCTCGGTTGATATTAACACATAAATGAGTCCTCGAATTTAAAGGCCTATGTCGGCTTATATATACGTATATATAATATATATATATATATATATATATATATATATATATATTACGACTCTTTTTAAAACGAATCCAGTCAAAGGCGTTAAATAAATTATTTACTAATATTTAGGCTACTCATATGTACTGATACTTATTGATATTTTTTTAATTATATTTTATGATGTGGCACTGCTATTAAACTAACTGGAAAATGTTTGTATAAAATGATTTGAAATTGAAAACTTGTTTACATCCAATAGAAGATAGAAAGATGATTTGTATATAATTATTGTAAAAAAAATAATTTTAAATTATTTTTATTACTGAAAAATTGTATTCTATAGAAAAATAAAATTTTATTCGCTAACTATTTCAAAATAAATGTACGTACGCATTCATTCCAAAACAAATTGAGGAAGGATGGTGTTTATAGGTTACACACAGAACGTGTCGTAAGTTGGGAGAGTTTGTAGATAGTTAGATGCCTCGTACAGTTGATGCTCTCTCTCTCTCTCTCTCTCTATATATATATATATATATATATATATATATATATATATATATATCACTACCTATCCGTGTGATTTAAGTGAGAGGAAATGAACATTGGGCTTGCAGATGGGACACTTCGTATCACGTGCAGGTTTTCCTCATGCCAAAAAACGAGAGCATATCCTTTGACCAATGTGGCCATCATTAATTACGAAAGAACCACGAAGAACCCTTGTTCCCAAAAGACTTATACATCGCTGATAATGTAAATTTGTCACAGAAAATTGTTCAACGTTAACTGCATAAACTGAGATACAGTGTAAATATTGGTCGGGAAAACCATGCTTATAGCCGCCAAGTTAAAGTAAATATTAATTTGGTCCAATTAGACGATACACAAATCTTCTATTCTGCCTCTGAAGATTCATTTTGTTCCCGCCTGGGAACTCTATATAGTGGTTAAGACGCTAGGCTGCTAATCTAGGTATCGTGGGTTCGAGTTCCAGTTCGGGCTTTGTGATTTCAGGCTTCCGTGGCGGGTTGTAGTTCAATTTCCATGTTAAGCTGTAGGTACAAGTGGGGGCGACAAGCCTAACTTCCCCCTCAGTGAATGAACAATTCGGACGGAAGCGCAACCAAGAGTTAACCGAAGTTAGGCCGCAAGACAATTCTGTCACATGTTGCGACTCCATAACTATAATTTAATGGAGGAGGCGAAAAGAGTTACAATTTTTTTCCCATCGGCGTTTAGAAGCCCTAAAATGAATCTTTCCAAACACATTTGGAGTCCCCCTTAATCGTCAACCGTGCAAACGAAGATTTTCTTCCACATTCGGGGCAGCTGTAAACGAAACTTTGGCTGAACTTTAGTAAACTCTAAATCATCCATGATACCAAAATTCACTTGCCTCCCTGCCAAGCAAAATGTGTCTTAACCCTTTATGAGGTCTGCGTGGAAAAAGTATTCGATAGTAACTGACTTTTTTCTTTTTCTTTCTGCGTTTTATGCGCCAAAGTGAAGTTAATTTATATTCTATTCTTACCTGGTCCCGTGTTTATATATTTATTTTTAGTGTTGAAACAAACCCAAAATCCATCGTAGATGGAAGGAAAATGACAAAGACCTGTAGATCAGGTCGAAAGTTTGAAAAACTCTTTATAGGTTGTGTTGTAATACTGAATCAGTTTTCCGTATTAACTTTGAGTAAAGGAAGATTTACACACACACACACACACACACATATATATATATATATATATACACACACAATACACGATTACGAACACAGTTAGGTAGACCAGCCATTACTGGATCCTAGGGTCTTTGTGTGTGTGTGTTTTAGTCAATGTGTGAAATCGGTCATTTCAACAAGTAACGTTTGTAACTCTTAATCACAGGCATATAAACGCGAAGTGTCGAAAACCTCAAAGGCATTACACGAAATAACTCTTTTTCACGCATTGACTGTAATGTATAAATTGCTACATGAACTGGCATGAAAATAATGGAATAAAAATTTAATTAAAACGACACTTCTTTCAAGAGCTCTGTCTGTCCTCTCAGGGAGTCAAAGTGATAAATTTAATGGAAAAAGAGCAGCTCCGGTATAAGGGTGTGAAAAGTAATAGAGACACACGATAACTCAATGCTGTCATTATATACGAAAGAAATGTGAACGTTAACAAAAGGTATTGAACCTTTTGTGTATATATATATATATATATATATATATATATACACATTTTAACTGCAAACAACACAGTATAATTAATGTAAAGAACGACGCTTATGTAGAAGAGCGTTCCATACAAGATGATTTGTTCGTTCTCCCTCCTCATCTTGTGCGGAACGCTCTTCTACACAAGCGTCGTTCTTTACATATATATATATATATATATATATATATATATATATATATATATATATATATATATATATATATATTAGTTTTAAGGTGTTATTTAGAATTCTTTATAATTCTTCTTATATTTTTTATGCGCTTTTCGTTTCATTTCTTTTTTTTTTTCCCTGAGTTGGAATAATACACAAGAGTATTATTTGGTCTTGCCATTCTGTTCTCTTGGGAAAACTTGCAGTTGTAAAGCTCATATGTTGTATTATATATGGTATATTCTATATTCTGTTCTATATATCTATTTTGAAACTATGTTTATTTCGGTGCAAAATTTGTATTATATATATATATATATATATATATATATATATATATATATATATATATATATATATATATATATATATATATATATATATATATATATATATATATATATATATAGGGTGGCCCAAGATAAAGTAGCCTCACTGAGTTTTGTTAAAATAAATAATGGGTTACTTTAGCTTCAGCCACCCTGTATATATATATATATATATATATATATATATATATATATTATATATTAATATATATATACGCATAAATATCCAAGTAGCGCCAATGGTAAACCACATTTTTCACCAATTAGGTTGAACTTTCTAAATAAGTCGGATTTTTTGTACAACTTACTTTTTTGAGGTTAAGTTACGCTAAGTTAGGTTAGGTTAACTCAGATTAATCTAACCTAAAACAAATCGGAGGGTGTAAAGTCTAAGGAAGCATAAAGAACGACTTATTTGACGTCGACTTTTTATTAATTAAAATTCTAACGCGGGTGAAATTCAAAAAAGCAATCATTGCATACAGTAAAAAAGACCCTCTCTCTCAAAACTTTCTTATAGAACTCCCCTCCCCCTACTTTAACAGGAACGTAAGTGATTAAAAATTTGAAAATATAAAATATATAACCTGTTCGACCTACTGAGTAAAATATGGTCACGGCCGAAAATTTACACAATTGTCAGACTAACTTGGCCATTTATGACAATATACAGTGGCGTTCAAAAGCCTGCGTCCACCTCAATTTTAGACAATTTCTAGATAGAAATACAACTCTGAGAAGATATGTCCGCTATATTAAGGTATTTTCATTTACAAGAAATGGTATTTCATATATTCTACTACTTGTGCAAGTAATGTAGCTTTATTTCATAAGAAAGGACACATTAATGAAAATGGGGAGCAAGTGTAGTTTACGTCCCCCTGTGGTGCCTAGAGTAGTTTACATTCCTCTACATTATCCTAGTGTAGTTTACGTTCCCTTCATTATCCTAGTGTAGTTTACGTTCCCCTACATTATCCTAGTGTAGTTTACGTTCCCCTACATTATCCTAGTGTAGCTTACGTTCCCCTACATTATCCTAGTGTAGTTTGCGTTCCCTAACTTTGTCCGCGTATAACTAATCAAATAAAACGTTCTGAGCCAGGAGTCTAATCTTCTTTTGAAGATATCCACTGTAACCCCACTCGTGTTCTTTAGGTCTTTGGGTAGCTGATTAAACAGTTTTGGTCCTCTCACAACAAAACTATTTTCTTTCAGGGTTAAGGATGTTCCCTGCCTCGCCTTTAATTTGGGAACACGACACTGTCTTCCTTTTCTACTTTCCACTGTTGTTTGGGGAGTTACAGGGTTCAGAGTAAGATTAGGGACTAGTTTCTCCATTATTTTCAAAGTGTAAATAATGGTGTTTCTCTCTCTCCTCCTTTCCAGTGAATATAGGTTTAATTCGCGTAACCTTTCCCAGTAATTTAGTTCTTTGCACCCCTTGATCTTGGCTGTGAAGCTTCTCTGAATCCCTTCTAGTTGTCTAATGTCTTCTTTTTTTATATGGGCATGTTAGGACCGACCAGTATACCAATTTGGGTATGATCAGTGTTTTCAGTAGAGGAATCATTATATTCCTATCCCTTCGTTTAAAGCTTCTCAGTATCTGACCAATTACTCTCTTTGCTCTGTTTTAGGGGTTAAAACCGGTATTGAAATACCGGTATTAATACCGGTATTGAAGAAGTACAAATAATACCGATACCGATATTATAGGTTTTCGGTATTGACAAAAATTGCTATTGTAAAATTTAGGCAATTTAGTCCTCCGATGGGCAAATAAACTGTTTTTGGAGGATTCGGAGAAAAAAAAAGTTTCGGGGTATTTTGCAGTTAACCTCTTTTTTTCGTTTTCTATTCCTTTCTATCAAAGAAAACTATTTATTGCACTAGCTTTAAGAGTGATTCATTCAACTGTAGCCATTTCTTCAACAGAGTGGGAAATTATTGAAAACCTTTATGACACCTTACGTCCTGTTGAAATAATTCTTAAAGGGTTATGCTCGAAAGATGCATCACTCCTGACAGCTGAATCATCAATGAAATTTATTTCAAAGAAACTAGGAGAGAAAATAATCCAATAGCAAAAGAGTTAAAAGATTGTCTTAGAAATCGTTACATTTCAAGAAGACAGCAAGACATTGTAGGTTTTAATCAAATATCTTCATAATCCCGAAGTTTTAAAAGTTCAAGAAGAGGAAAGTTTTTCTGTTCCATCAAAATTAGTTCTCAAAAGAACTGCAGAAAGGCTCCATAAAAGACTTTTCCCTAAGAATGTGGTTGATTTGGAGATAGAAATGGAAGAACAGGAATTTCCATGTAACCCTGAAAATGTAGCTGCAAATAAGACTGAAGTGGAAGCAGATTCATTACTGAGTGAATACATGCAAGAAATGGACAAACTAGAAAAAGTGCCATCTAAAAAAATTCCATTGATTTTGATGTTACTAATGAATTTAAAAGCTTGGAAGTTACTTTACAGAGAAGTGAGAATTTAGAGAAGCTGTACAAGGCACTGCTTTCAATTAAACCTACAAGTGCAGAATCAGAAAGAGCCTTTTCTGCTGCAGGCCTATTTCTGACGAAACTGAGATCAAGTCTATCTGAACAATCCCTAGATGCTCTTTGTTTCCTCAAAGCATACTTTCAAAATCAAACTAAGAAATAATATTTAGATACTAATAATTTCTATCTACCCCAGTAGTTGTATAATAATATGCTAAAAAAAATTCAAATAATATTTTTATTACAATTTAGTAATTTACTGTATAAACTTTTTCGAATAGAATGCCATCTATTTGGAGTTGGGTCATTAATTTATAGTAAATATGGTGAGTACTGCAAGTCCCTCAGACTTGTGGGAGGGTTGGTAGGGTGGCACCATAATAAATCAAAATAAATTATTTTTTTCATAATACCGGTATCAATACCGGGATTAGCATAATTGCCTCCAAATACCGGTATTGAAAATTTTCGGTATTATGCAAGCACTAGCTCTGTTTACTGCTATCTTATTTTGTTTCAAATTTCGCATCATCAGTCATTACAACCCCTAAGGCTTTTGCTTTAGAATTTCTCTGAATTCTGAATATATATATATATATATATATATATATATATATATATATATATATATATATATATATATATATATATATATATATATATATATACCGGGTGTCCGAGAATTATCTGTACAATGTTTGGCTGTTATTAAAAGTCAACCATGAAGTGTAGAAATTCCAGTGTTGTCCCATTTTACAGAGAATCTCATTAAGTTTTTTCTGATACCACGTTTTGACAAGTTTTTTAGAAATGTACGCGGGTGACAGACATTGATGATTTAAAAGCAAGAATCACAGCTGCTATTAAGCGAATTGATGTGGATATGCTGCATCGTACATGGCAACATTTGGAGTATCGATTGGATGTTTTGCGAATCACTAATGGTGCACATATCGAATGTTTGTAACAACGTTACTTTAATAAAAGAAACTTTGAAAATACAGATTCTAAATAATCTTGTTTAAGAATTTTACGTGTGTTATCAAGAATTTTATTAAAAGATGAATTTGTACAGATAATGTTCGGACACACTGGAATTTCTAAAAAACTTGTCAAAACTTGGTATCAGAAAAAACTTAATGAGATTCTCTGTAAAATGGGATAACACTGGAATTTCTACACTTCATGGTTGACTTTTAATAACAGCCAAAAATTGTACAGATAATTCTCGGACACCCTGTATATAAGTTATATATATATATATATATATATTGACGATTGGTTAGATTAAGTTTACGTTCCCCAACTTTGACCTAGTGTAGTTTGTGTCTCCTTTTGCGTCAGGGGGACGTAAACTACACTTGCTCCGAAAATGGTCCTTTTTGGTCCCATTACGTTTTTTTCTTTGCAGTATAATAACCGATTTTAACCCAGGTATTGGTGAGAGACCATAGCCAAATGTTATTAATCCTCAAAATAGTGTATTCATAGAGTAATTTTAACAACTCGTCTATTATAACTGATAAAACCAATTAGTCAGTGACATTGTAGCAATTTGATTCCAAAAATAATTAATCATTTTCTCTATTTTCTCTTTACTATTCTCTCTTTACTATTCTCTCTTTACTATTCTCTCTTTACTATTCTCTCTTTACAGGCCGTAATTGAAATGTCTAAAGAACTAAGTTTATCCCAGAGAGGACAAACAATTGCCCTTTCAAGAGAGGGAATGTCCCAACGCTAAATCTCGGCAAAAATTAACGTTTCAAAAGGGGCCATCCAAAGAACTATAAGCAGATATAAAGAATCTGGATCGTGCTCTTCAAAGACAAGATCTGGCAGACCTAAAGTGACTACTGATTCTGAGGATCATTACATCAAGGTTACATCACTGCGTGACAGAAAAGCCACAGTTACACACCTTCAGGCACAGATGAATGAACAACGGGACTCTCCAATAAGTACAAGTACTATAAAAAGAAGACTCATAAAAACTGGTCTCCATAGCAGAGTTGCTGTGTCCAAACCATACTGAGGAACCAAAATAAGGCTAAAAGATTGGAGTGGGCAAAAGAATATCGAAATTTTACTGTAGACGACTGGAAAGAAGTTCTTTTTACTGAAGAATCAAAAGTGGAACTTTTTGAGTCTCATAGAAAGAGTTTATGTTAGACATAGAACCAACGAAAAACTGATAAATCCCTGCATAAAACATTCAGTAAAACATGATGGAGGCAACATTCAAGTTTGGGGTTGTTTCATTTATTCTGGAGTTGGAGATCTTCACAGAATCACCTACACTCTCACAAAAGAGACGTACCACTCCATACTAGTGAGACACGCAATACCATCAGGATTGAGGCTTTGTGGTCAAGGATTCATTTTCCAGCACGATAACGACCCAAAGCACACTTCTAACCTTTGCATGAACTATCTCAACAAGAAAAAAGATGAAGGTGTTTTACAAATTATGAAGTTTCCTCCACAAAGTCCTGATCTCAATCCAATAGAGCATCTTTGGGACCATTTGAAGAGTCTGAAGGCTAAAAAGAATATAACTTCTCTTGATTCTCGCTGGGAGAGAATCAAGAGAGTTATCCAGAAACTCTGGGAGTTATCCGGAAACTTGTCGAATCTATGCCTCACAGAGTGGAAGCTGTCATTCAAGCAAAAGGAGGTCATATCGATTATTAATAAGATTATGCCATTAAATTCTTAATTTCTTTACTAATTGATAATAACTACATTTAGAAGCAAATAATGTAACAATAAAAAATGAAATTTTGTTGTAATTATCATATATATTTGTACAATTTACAATAAAGTGGGTGATTATAAGGTGAACGCAGACTTTTGAACGCCACTGTGTGCATGTATAAATTGTATATATATATATATATATATATGTGTGTGTGTGTGTGTGTGTGTCCGGAACCATAAATCCAGTCACTCCGGGATCACCATATTACAGTAACTTGAACAAGGAAGCTGTTTTGAGTAATTAATTTGTTACAAAATATTATAACCCTAAATTTGCTGTACAACAGGTCTTTTAGACTCCTACATAAATTACCCAAGATGCTCAGCTTCGCAAATGTTTGCTACCCGCAATGTTCCGAGCTTCCCAGAGGTAACAAGACGTGCTCAATACAGTCTAATGCAAAGAATAAAAAATCAACTAACCCGATTATCCGAGCTATCCATGAGTCCTGCCGTTTATCCTCTAAGCTATGGAATTCATGGTGGCAAAACGTCTGTCTGTAGCTCCACTTAACTTCGACATTACTGAATTAGTTCTCATTAATTGTGTATATATATATATATTTCTATCCTTAGTATGTGAATTGTCATTGTATTATTAATATTTGTCATATGGACTATGGTCTGCTAATAAATCTTTTCATTTTCATTTTCATTTTCCATATATAAGTTTCTCTGACACCATTATTTACACGGAACTTTGGATTTTTTTTTAATGTAATTTAGGCTAGGCTATAATCGGATTTCCAGTATAAGATGGCGTATTCTATAGATTGACGTGTGTTTATTGTGAAACATTGTTTCCATACAGAGAGTATTGTGCAAATGCAGCTTGATATTGAAACATAATTTGAAGTAAGGGAAGTCTCCTTGCAGATCTGCACTAAAGAAACTAATGAAGAAATTCGAAGATATGGAAGATGTTGAAAAACAACTTGAAAAGTCGAGTTTACGGAAAGAAAACTGCAAAATACGCCATCTTCACTGTAAAATCGATGATAGCCTAGCCTAGTTTGCGTAACCTAAACTACGATACATAAAAAAATTCCTCGTAAGTTCCGAAAAAATAATGACGTGCAGTAAAAATTTAAGTCAAATACTTTGTAACATACGAATTAAACGAAACTAGGACGTCCCACTGAAAAATATATTGAAATTCGTAACTCGATGAGAACACATTTATATCTGTAACCATCTCATAAAGGTTACAAGTGTTCCCATTTCAGGTCAAAACACTTCAATGTAATGTAATTAATTAATTAAGTATTGTATTTCCCTTTGGGTGTGTATTATACATACATATATATATATATATATATATATTATAATATATATATATATATATATATTATATATATATATATATATATACCAGTTGTCCCATTCGAAATGAAACAACTTTGAAACTCTGTAATTTTTAAAGTATTAATGTGAGAATGTTGAAACTTTGCCAGTTACTACACCATAAGCATAAGTTTTTGTCATAATGTTTTTTGTTTGTTTCAGATTGAATTATGTTTACCCCACAAGAAAAAGCGAAATGTGTGTTATGGATGGCTGAGTTGAAGTCCCCTACTCTGGTGCAACGGCGATTCCGTACAACTTTCAAAGGAACTACCCACCAGAAGAGACCTATAGGCATGGACCAAGAAATTTAAGGAGACTGGCAGTGTTCTAAAGGAACACTCTGGAGGGCGAACAAGATCGGAAGAAGATGTTGAACGAATACGCGGCGCCTTTGGTAGTAGCCCGAGAAAGTCCATCCGTCGTGCCAGTGTCGAACTGCAGATTCCTCGTTCAACTGTGGATAGAGTCGTGCGCAAGCGGCTGCAGTTCTATCCATATAAGCTTCAAATTGTTCTGCATATAACATGTGAAGATCTTAACAAAAGGAAATATTATGCTATGCACAATGTATCTAATGTATCTAATGTATCTAAGTGTTATAATTCACATATATCGTATGAAACTTTATGACATTGACTATTTATTGTGTGAATATTACATTATTTGCCTCATTCAATAAAAAATGATAAGGTTTCAAAGTTGTTTCATTTCGAATGGGACACCCTGTATATTGAAAATGGACTTATTCATGGGGAATCTCAGTCTCAAGATGAAGAGAAGAACCACCACATAGCGATAAACGTTTCGGAAACCGTAGTTTCCATCTTCTGTAGCTAAAAAGGTAAAAGTTACAGTTAAAAGGTGGAATGACAAGCTTGACCTTCGTGAGAATGAACAATTCGGGCGGAAGCAAAACCAAGGTTAACCAAGGGTAAAAATTAGAATTAAAATCACATTTAAAAGTAAAAAAAGTATTTAAAATACAAAGTTGCCATTGTGAGGTTGGACAATGGCAACTTTGTATTTGTAAATACTTGTTAATTTTTAACTGTAATTTTTATTTCTAATTTTAATTGTAATTTTTACCATTTTAGCTACAGAAGATGGAAACTACAGTTTCTGAAATGTATATTTATGCGGTGGTTTTTCTCTCCATATATATATATATAATATATATATATATATATTAGTGATGTAGGTCACATCCGCATCCGCATCCGCATCCGCGGAACATCCGCACATTTTCTCGCATCCGCGTCCGCGTCCGCATCCGCACTTTGGACTGCGGATGTCGTGCGGATGTGGACCGTTGAGATAAAACGTCATTAATAAGCGGAAATTATCAAATTCTACTATATTAATAGAACTAGTTCATTGTGCGCAAAAGTGATGCAAGCGACAAGACGAGAGGCTGTTCTTGTATGAAGTTACTCTCTTGCAACCTACTTAGATCCACGTTACAAAGCTAAGTTATTTTCACCTAGTACATTAGAACGAGTTAAATCATCACTTGGCAAAGCAGTTGAAGAGCTTCAATCTCTTGAATCTGTCGCTTCGCCACCCACCAAAAGAATAAAAGTTTCAGTGACAGAACCAACACCTTCAACAAGCAAATCTATCACAGAATCTGTCTCTCAGTTTCTTGAGTCAAGCAGCAATGACGAGACCTACGCGATGTCAAAAGATGTAGTAAAAATGATCGAGAGCTATCACCAAGAAAAACGCCCTGGCTGCATGTGACAATCCTATTAGTTGGTGGAAAAATACGCAGAATATCTATCCATACTTGAGTAAACTTGCAAGGAAACATTTAGCCTGTCCTCCAACAAACGTACCAAGCGAGAGATTATTTAGCAGTGCTGGATTAATATATGATGAAAAGAGAAACAGACTGGCAGCAGAAAAGGCAGAAAAATTAATGTTCCTTAAGCATAACCTTCCTATAATTAAGTTTTAACATTAAACGATGAACATCTTAGTTTACTTTATTTAAATTACTCATTTATAAATATGCCTAATAAAACTTTAAACTTAATATAAATAGTTATCAAGCTAATTAAAGATCTCTTTCTATAAAGGTGGAGGTTGGGGAAAGAGGTCGGTGGGGTGCATTTGAGTTGGGTTCACGTCCCGCATCCTGGTAACACAATTATGGTTTCTAATTGTGGCTGAAACTCAACAAAATATAACGAATTTATTTACAGACGAATTCACTAATTGATTTCTATATTAGTTAGATGCTTGATATTATTTTATATGTTCAGAGAAAAGTACAGCAATTATTGTACAATTAATCAATTATACTACATTATAGCTACAGCTCTCTATATATAATAACTTATTATATACGTTAAACACAACAAATCTCGAATATATCCTAAAAAATAACGAAAATGTAGACATCCGCATCCGCATCCGCGGGTGTTGAAATCAAACATCCTCATCCGCATCCGCGGGTGTTGAAATCAAACATCCTCATCCGCATCCGCATCCGCGGATGTGAAAAAATGACATCCGCTACATCACTAATATATATATATATATATATATGATATATATATATATATATATATATATATATAAAGAAAGACGCTTGTGTAGAAGAACGTCCGCACAAGATGGGGAGAGAGAACGAGCAAATGAAAAATGAGGCACCTCCAAGAATCGAACCCGGGATCATTCCCGTTCGTTCTCTCTCCCCATCTTGTGCGGACGTTCTTCTACACAAGCGTCGTTCTTTACATTAATTATACTGTGATGTTTGCAGTTAAAAAAAAAATATACATATATATATATATATATATATATATATCTATATATATATAATATATATATATATATCACGACATCAATTTATTTTAAATATTGAAAAAAAAAAAACAGTTAAAATATATCTTAATATTATTAGGAACGTTTTATATCCTCCTTTCAATTTTGAACTCTATAAATACTTGCTTTAATGGAAATTTTAATGGGAATTCCATTATTCTGGGCTACTTAATGGAACGGAAAAGGGTCTGCTGTTATTGCTCATTAAAACAAAGGCTTCATATTGAAAAGATGATAAACAGATTGCGAAGAATCCAAACAAAGATGAATGACTCTTCCCATTGAGAAATGACAAGGCGTGTTTATTAAAATAGAACGCTTTATAATACTGTAAACAAACTGATATGGTTTATTGTTTAAAATACCGTTAATGCGTGTAACTATTTAATAATGGTTATCTATTTTATAATAATAAATAACTTTATATATATATATATATATATTAGTGATGGATCGAATAACCGCAACCGCAACCGCAACCGCACTAACAACCGCCCACAAAAAAATTCACAACCGCAACCGTAACCGCAACCGCCGTTCATAAGTGCGGTTGCGGTTGTAAAAGCTTAGTTAATTTTAATTTTAGCTGGGGAAAGTGGTAGGTGGGATGAACAGTGCGATGGGTCCTCGTCCCTCATCCTGGTAACACACTTAGTGCAAAATATGGTTTAATTAATTTGACCTATTCTTTCATAATAGCTATATAAGTTTAGAATATACTTCATTTAAATAGTATTTATTTAGTAAATACCTTATGTTGAACACAAGTTTTGCAACACACAAATAGCGGTAGCGGTGTATTGCAAAACTTGTGTTCAACATAAGGTATTTACTAAATAAATACTATTTAGTATATATTATGGACCAAGTGTGGCTAAATCGCACTATAGTGGCTAAATCCAATTAATAATTACACATTTTTCCTAGTATATGATAACCGCAACCGCGGTTGGAAAAAATTCGACAACCGCAAACACAACCGCGGTTGCGGTTGTGAAAAACCGACCACTCGATCCATCACTAATATATATATATATATATTAAACAAACCAGCGCCCGTAACTAAGTGGGAAACACCGTCGTTTGGGTAGAAGTGAAATGAAGGCACTGAGGTCGGGGGTTCATCTCCCGATGGTGCTGCTGACAATAATAATAATAATAATAATAATAATAATAATAATTTATAGTTCACTGCTATGTATATAAGACATACAGTTGGTTTACAGAGAGTAACCTATAATAATCCAGGAGTTGACGCAACGCACCTCGTTCGTCTGGTCTGAGCGCTGTGCCAGTTTCTGGCCCTCCTGACTCACTGTTATTATAATTATTATTATTATTATTAAACAAACAATATGCTTAATTATTGTAATTATTGCGATCTATACATTATTATCGTATATGCGTAGTTTGATAATGGTATAATTATTGGAAATTGTTTAGCTGTTTTTAGCATTAGAAATTTACTTTATTTCTCCATAGAGTATATGACTCTTTAATCATTATACTAACTGTACATCACCATTATTCGTCAGACCGTCATAATAATTTCAATGGATTTCTCAAAGTCGATTTCCATTTTTACTTCAAATGACAAAGTCGTGATTTCGCCCTTTGAAAGGTTAGCTGAGCAATCTCTTTATATTTTCACTGTTTTTATATTCTTTATATTTTTTTTATATTTTGGTAATTTTTTTACGTAATGATATATATATATATATATATGAAGAAGGAAACCCGTCTTCAGGAAGACGTAAATTTTCATTTCTTAACACCAATACAGTTTCGGCTCCTCGCGAGCCCTTCTCAATTGGTAATGACCGTATAAACAGAGAACAGAGTTTATATACACCTGGAAGTTAATTATCAGGGATTAGCTGACTGAACCTTCCCATCCTTCCCATCAGCTATTCCCTGATAATTAACTTTCAGGTATATATAAACTCTGTTCTCTATTTATGTGGTCATTACCAATTGACAAGAGCTCGCGAGGAGCCGAAACTGTATTGGTAAAAAATAAAAATTTACTTCTTCCCGAAGAATGGTTTCATTCTGCATACTTCGTCGCGACAGTGCGTTATTTTACATTTTATATATAAATATATATATAATATATATATATCAACAATCTTAAATCTAATACAAAAGGTTTAAGACCGACTGCTCTCCAGAGGTGCTCCAAATTTGCTTTTTGATATATATTTTTGAAGGATTTAGCTATCTTTTTAGCAGAAAACATTTGATTATCTTTTTCAACTCGGAAACACTCAAACTATCGTTCCATATTCAACAACACTTCATTTATGTGAAAAATTCTTTAAAATGTAGTTACGGAAAAAAGTTCGCAAAAAAATTTGAATTTTTAAAATTTTTTAAAAATATTCTAATTTCTAATTATAAATTATATATTAATTACTACTTATCAATTTCGGGGCTATTTTGAAATTTTGTTCGGCGAACATTTTTCCGCAAATATACACGAATGAAAAGCAGTCAAATATCCTGAACATAACATATATATTAAATTTTCTGACAGAATCCAACATTCACTTTGCTAAGTTATGTAATAAAAAAGTACTATAACCAACCTACAGAAGTTAAATAACCATGATATATGCATAGAGGTGTTGACAGTGTTTGATATCCTTCTGTGAAATCTATAGACTTCCTCCAGAACGGCTACCTTCAGCTTCAATTTCCTGGTTTCCCCCTTCTGTGTCAGGTCAGGTTCTAAGATATGATTAGTTATGAGATGGTCTAGTCGTTTCTCCCGAAGGACGGTTTGAATTTCAAGACCTTCAAAATAAGCCGCCCAGCTGATAAACCTCGGTTGAGTTCAGAGCAGTATCAGGTATTTTCTACAAAATCATGATATCGTACTAAAAGTACTGAAAACTTTCCTCAGGATCACGTTTACAACTTTTGTAATCATATGGAATGGATCCCGAAACTTAGTCGCTGATGAGCAAGCCGAGCTACTTGACTCAAAAGAGATTCAAAGAAAGGCTATAATGGCGAGATATAAAAGAAATTCACTCCAGCGTATAAGAGTTTCAGGTATCATACAATAGTATAGGCAGGTGGACTAAAATAACATAAAAGTTAATTAAGGATAACGTTTTTAACAAGGGAATATAATGGTATTCCCCTTTTTATTCTTATTTATATATCTTATTCATTTATTTTATTTATATATTTCGTTCTAAAAGATGATATTTTTCGCAACCAAAGTTTTATTCAATTCCCTTCTCTCTAAAGAGGAACCAATAACTTTTTCTTTACATATATTCATAGTTCCTCAATTTGCTCGTTGTATGCAAACTCCATTTTAAAGTATATATAATTTTATTTATTCATTAGATGGGATAAGCGGCAGGAACTAAAAGAAAAAAAATTGTATATAAAGATAACTAAATTTGAGTTAAAAAACGACTAATTCCTTCGTAAACCATAAACATCTAAATTGTAATTCCTTTATACTCAATCGTAGACTATGATAAGTGCTTTATATTTTCACGTGAACCATCTTCACTATATATATATATATATATATATGAATTAAGGGTGAAGGTTTCAGAGTGTTTCCATCGAGTGTCAAGTATACAAGATCATTTGAGAACTCTCAATGTTCCTGAAAACCAGATTCAACCCCCAAAATATTTCCAGGTTTACATTCAGGAAACATCACTGTATCAACGACATCCATCTTATAACCTGTGCTAAGTAGCCTTCCCTTTCACATAGAAGGGCGTGCGGAAGTTGCCACTTCCTTAAAGTTCCCATAAAGCTGTTACGTCGACGTAAAAAAATGTCTCATTTCTTCGAAAAAATGGAAAAAGGAAGGAATATGAAAATGGGAGTGTGTGTGTGTGTGTGTGTGTGTGTGTGTGTGTGTGTGTGTGTGTGTGAGTGTGACATACAGACAGACAGACAGGTCGAGACAGATGTGTTTAGTAACAGAAGTCTTTTGAGGAAAGGTAACAAATAAAAAAAGACAAAAACATAACTGCGAAGGGAGAGGGATTGAAAGAAACCTAAACGAAAATGTAATATACATTCATACATAAATACATACATGCATACATATACGTATGTTTGTATGAAAAGAGATAAGATAAGAGACAAAGAAAGAGACAGAGAGACAGACAGAATTAGACTAAGGGCAGAAACGCGATGGGTGCGATAGTAGAGTAATGTCGAGAATTTATCTGCTTTAGAATTAATTGCCGAACACCAGCGAAGGGCAAAGCGCGCCAATAATGGGGGACACAATTAAATGTGCATGAAGAAATTGGAGAAAACAACGTCAAGGGAAAACAGACGAAAACAGACGAAAAACAGACGAGAACAACACCTGAACAGCGAAGAGAAACTGCTTTTAAAAAAATTATTTATAATGGAAAAAACAACACAGATGAGGAATGGACTTACTTTATCCCCAAATTTCATGTATACAAGTTCTCTATTTAATTTTACTATTTTTCTACGTAAAATATTCCAACACTCACCTGAAAATTTAATTTAATCATCTTTGTTCAAAACTAAATATACAGTATACAGGGTGGTCCAGAAGTCCTGCCTCATTTTTAATGGATAATTGACAATGTTTAAGTAAAGTAGATTTTCAATACACCCCCTCCATGAGGCAAAACTTTTGGACCACCTTGTATATAAAGCAGGTTAACAAAAGTAAATAGACACCTTCGGTCTTTTCATATTTTTTGATTTGATAATAAAAGTCAATAAATAAGAGCTGATTTATTGAATCAATATATTTAGAATCGTGTTGCTTTCCCCTTTTCCATTATGCAAAGCTGACACACGTTCTGGCATTCCATTGATGAACTTTGCTATTTGTTCTTGAGGGGAATCATCGTGGTGTCTATTTACTTTTATGAACCCTCTCTCTCACTCTCTCTGTTTTAATATATATACAGGGGGGGGGGCCAAAAATCAGGAAACATAGGAACTATGCTTTTCAATGCAAATATATATATATTTGCATTGAAAAGCCTAGTTCTTAGGTTTCCTGACTTTCCCCCCCCCCCCCCCCCCACAACACACACACTGTATATGCTTACATATCATAATTATATATTTTTTTTTGCGTTGCTGTTCAGACAAATAAAAAGTACAATAAAACTACTCAAATTTGAAAGTTTTTGAGACAGCTTACAACCATATTTTACAAATGCACGTACAACCTAAAAGTACCACGCAGTATGAAAGTCCCCAGTGAATTGTTTATATAAAACAAAACGAAGAGGAATGATTAAAACAAGAACATGAAGTAAAGATTTTTCCTCGCGGGTCACGTAACATACCGTTGTCATCTTCCAAATTTATGAGGTTTCCAAAACTTCTGTAATCAAATTTCTGGAAAAGATTTTCAACTTTCATTTTACATCATAAATTTTTTTTTCCAACTTCTTTGTAAAGTAATTAATAATTGGTATGTAATGTATTTTCTGTATAGCATTGTAATTACATTATTAGTAATGGTTATACATAAAATTAGTTCGGAGAAAGTAACGAAGTGGGAAACTTGGAGCTAGTTGTATTCGAACCCGTGGTTTCGGAATTCGGGTTCGGGCCCCACTAGCTCTGGGTTTCCTACTTTAGTGCCTTTTCCCTTTATATCTTATTTAAGTACGGTTATTGCACTTAAAATGCATTCACATGATTAGTTAAAAGTCGGTTTACAGTAAATGGTTAATACAACCATTTGCTGACTGAATTAACCCTTTCAAGTTCATTACCAGACAAATAAACATTGTTGACGTTGTATGATTGAATTAACCATTTAGATCAATTATTAACTAGTTAACTACGCATTTTAGCAGTTTTAGATCAATTATATTAACTATTGTAGTTAACTACGCATTTTAGCAGTTTTAGATCAATTATTAACTAGTTAACTACGCATTTTAGCAGTTTTAGATCAATTATTAACTAGTTAACTACGCATTTTAGCAGTTTTAACATGTATTAAAATAAATTTTCGAGTGCAAAATAAACAAATCTCTAACAATGAGTGACATGCAGTTTGCAGTAGTCCTGAGGATTAAAGAATCCAACACTGCAAAAAAAATACACTCACTCAAAATAAAACCTTCTAAATTAAGAACTTATATCTTTTTTGAGGGTGCATTCTAAGGAAAGTTTTTCCTTCTTTTGAGTATTAAAATGATATACAACTTCTTTAGATAGAAGAAATGGCCTTCAAAACTTCTTTTTTCGAGTAATATGAGACAATACGGTAGAACAGGGATTCCCAAAGTGGTCTGTACAGACCCCCAGGGGTCTGTAGGAAGCTTCCAGGGGGTCTCTAAGCTTTTGGAAAAATAGTAACATTAACTATATTAAAATAAATTTCCATTTCACACTAGACATTCGGTAAGTGTTTATTAAACTGGTTTAATGAGCGTAGAATGTTTAATTTTACATTAATTTAAAAGCTATGTATGTTTATGAAATATACTATAGTTTGTAACTGAATTCATAATTTTTTTTGTGGGGGGTCTATGTCCGTACGGAATTAATATTTAGGGGTCCTTGGTGGTAAAAGTTTGGGAACCCCTGCTGTAGAAGATAATATTTCTATGTATAGAAGGTTGCGGGAAGTCTTTATTTTCTTTGATGGTGAAGCTACATTTCAATATAAGAAATAACAAATATTGACGAGAAGTCGTTTCATAAAAGAAACAAAACGAAAACTAAAAAGACGAGTGAAGACAAAATACCACCTGGAGGAACATCAAAAAGGATGAAATGACAAAAGGATTAAAAACTACTACAGAGAATAAAGAAAAGGCAAAAACGAAACAGTTGTTTGTGACTGATAAACAAAGAACAAAAGGGGGACGAAGAAGGGAAGAAAAAGAAACTGGAAATGACAGATAAACAATGCGTAAAAAGCGAAACAAAAAGATGGTGCGAGGTTGGTAAATACCGAGGACGAAGGTCATGAATTCTAAAAGAGTAAGGAGGAATAAAAATCACAGGGAGAAAGATAATGAGATAGAAAATGGGTAGACAGACAGACAGACAGACAGAGAGAGAGAGAGAGAGAGAGAGAGAGAGACACACACACACACACACAGACACAGACACACACACATGTGTGTGTGTGTGTGTGTGTGTGTGTGTGTGTACACATCTCCGTATAAGCGAGGTACCGACTTTTTTTAAATCCATATATTTAAAAAACTAATTAACCAAAACTAATTTAATTTAACCGAGTTTTGGTGCCATTAAACCGAGAAGTAGTTGATAAGTGTTTTGGATGCAATTGAGGGATCGAAAGGTGTTTTGTTGTTAAGTCATTAAAAAGTAAGGTACTAGCTAATCTAACTTAACTTAATCTAACCTTCACTAACCTAACCTAACCTTACCTTAACTAACTTAACCTACCTTACCCTAACCTAACTTTACCTTAACTAACCTAACCTAGCGTAACCTAATCTAATCAGGAGTAACATATCTGTACAATTCTGATAGTAAAAAATGTTTCCAGAATTCTTTATATGAATTTTTTAAGATCCCGAGGTATCAAAAGTATTACCTCACAAAACAAAAATACTACCTAACTACATCACACACTCGATCTTACTTATGCCCAGCTGTCTACACACACACACACACACACACACACACACACAAAGAAAGAGAGAGTTGAAGGGGAAAGTGAGAAAGAAAGCAAATTATAAGGAAGGGACCGAACTGAATGGCTTTGCAAATAAACCATAAATTGAGATCTTAAATTCTGGGAGTTTCTTGCAATCAAATAAGGAGACACACACAAAGACGTGCATCTGGAATCCAATTATTTTCTTTAAGTCCAAATAGTCAGAACTAATCAAAATAATAAATGAACTGAGGTATTATCCCAGAGTTCAGCTACCTCACTTCATTTCAAACCTGATATAAAAGTAAATTGAAGATTCTTGGCAAATAGGTTTAAATTAAGAAATTAGGCAAAAGCAATAAACACATACACCATAAAATATTATGATGCATTATTATTATGATACAATATTATGATATTAAGATAATGTATTATCAAGAGAAGTTTGTATTAGTCCTTGATTAAACTAATGAAAAATATAAGTACAGACAGACAGACAGACAGACAGACAGACAGATAGATAGACAGACAGGCAGACAGATAGATAGACAGACAGGCAGACAGACAGACAGACAGACAGACAGATAGATAGACAGACAGGCAGACAGATAGATAGACAGACAGGCAGACAGATAGACAGACAGACAGAGAACAAATATTAATTACAATTCACACGTTAATCAAACAAAGTCAGTGTATACGATAGGTAACCTTACCAAAAAATATTTTTTTTGTAGAACTTAATTCAAATTATTGTGTTTAATTTGGTTCTTAGAATTTAATTTGTTGAAGTGAAACCATCGCCAGGTGAAGTTAATTAACTTTCAAAGAATTTAATTTCAGGCGAGTCTCGAGATTAGAGGAGGATTCTTGCACTTTTGACGTGATTTTATGAGTTCGAGGGGGAACTTCGAGTTATTTTTTAAAGAAAATGAAAGCCAAGTCATTAGGCTTGGATTGTTCTCAATGTTGGATACGAAAGATTTTTCAGGTTTCCAAAAAAATAACGCCTTTAAATTAGGAAACGCTGTATTGTGATTGCTTCCATTATGAGGAGCAACGATATATATATATATATATATATATATATATATATATATATATATATATATATATATATATGAGATGCACGTAACGTGACTTTCATTATTGGGTTCTATCAACATTTACGTGGGGGGTTCATAAGTGCTTTTGTAAATATTTAAGTATAATAAACTTTTGCCTTTGAAAAGTAGGAAAAATTTATGACAAAATTAAAAAATAAAATAAAGGAATAATAAAATAATTGAGTAAATAGGATAAATTAATAAATAAAATGAGCTTAAATGCGTGAAATAAATAAATAAATAAATAAATAAATAAATAAATGGTAGAAGTGCAATTATCTCTATTTATTTTTGTATGCTTTATAAAGACGAGGGATTGGAAGGGAGCATGATCAGACGGATCTTTTGGGGGGACCGGGATTTACGTGGTCGATAAGAACGATGCCTCTCGAAGGAGGACCTGGGTCTGAATTCTCGTCATATATATATATATATATAAGTAAGGGTGACTTAAAACCGGTAAAAATAGCGTATGACAACAATTTTGGTTTTTAGGAGAGAACATAACAAATTTTGACTTTATACCAGACGATATAGCGCGAGCTATAGGACAACTGAAACTACGTACATTCAACAGAAATTTCGGACAAATGGGACGTTACACTAACTAAAAACTGTAAGAATAAAATAGTTAAGCATCTGTATTGGCTTTGTAGATCTCTGAACACAGAAGAAATGCCAGACATCCTGAAGAGATTGAACGTTTTTCTATTTTATAAAGGAGGGGAGAGATCTCAACCAAAGAACTATAGATCGGTGTTACTGACAGGTGTCACCGTAATATTCGAAAAAATCTACGATTTTTTGTAGATACATAAAAGATTCAGTAAGAACCACCATGAATTCCGATCCGAAAGATCGTGTCTACAGTATATGTCTATATTGTGTCTATTTGTCAATATCATTGATGTACTTGCAAGCAGTATATGCCACTTATGATACACAGACTTTGTCAAGGCATTCGACAAGTGTAGTCATGGAATAATATAAAATAATATTATATAAAATAATATATAAAATATAAAATAAAAATATAAAATAGTATAAAATTAAATATATGAACTAGGAAAATGGTTGTATAACTTCCTAAGAAAGTGGCATCAAGTTTTACAATTCAAGAAACATTATCATCAGAATCGGAGATACGTAGCGCAATACCACAAGGTATTAATTAGCTCCGCTATTATTCATAATCATGCTAACCGATATCGATAATGAAATAACCGATAACAGTGCAGTAACAACTTTTGTTCATGATACAAATATCAGCAGACAAATTGAAAATCTAGGCGATATAGAGCATTTACAAATTGGAACAAGTTAAATATCAGGTAGTCAGATCACAACAACATGAAATTTAACACCGAAAATTTTCAGTTACTTAAGACACGGAAATCATGGGAAAATGAAACTAACAGACTACTATGCTCAAAATGAACAGGAAATTCAAAGAAAGTCGAAAGCAAAGGATTTAGGAGTTATAATGGCCGACGATGGAAAATCGGAGATACAAAATAAGATATTAACAAACAAAACAAAAAAGAATGAGTGGAAAGATACTGAGAACCTTTAAAAGAAGGGACAAATACGTGTACACTGAAAAAAAATTTGGGGTCATGAGACTAGCTAGATTAATCAAGTCAACAGACGCATCCAATTTCAAAATTGAGCTCGTTGAGTTATTTGCGATAAAAAAAATATAACTAGTCATTAAACCTAAGTGCTTAATTTGCAGCTATTCTTGGAACGAACCCCTCATTTGGCGATGTAAAATAAATTTAATTTTCTTGAAGCATGTCAAATGACTAATTGCCCATTTTACTTTAACCCTTAACCTATGAGGTGTGGTGTAGGAGGCCACGTGAAATATTGTTACCCGGTCTCCTAGACCAGCGGTTCTCAACAGGGGATCCGCGGACCCCTAAGGGTCCGCGAGTTGTGTTTAAGGGGTCCGTGAGTTGACTAGATTATATTCAATAAAACAATTTTTTCCCCCTTTCTTTGTGGTGGCTAATTTTGACCTCTAACCGATAACATTTTGATTGCTTGAAACTTTGAAAAACAAACTTTTTGAAACGATTTTTTTCGTGTTTTCGCGAGTCTTTTATCGTCTTTTCACGTGTTTTCGTGAGTCTTTTATCGCCTTTTCCACGTGTTTTCGTGAGTCTTTTATCGCCTCTTCCACGTGTTTTCGTGAGTCTTTTATCGCCTTTTCCACGTGTTTTCGTGAGTCTTTTATCGTCTATTCCACGTGTTTTCGTGAGTCTTTTATCGTCTCTTCCACGTGTTTTCGTGAGTCTTTTATAGTCTTTTCCACGTGTTTTCGTGAGTCTTTTATCGCCTTTTCCACGTGTTTTCGTGAGTCTTTTATCGTCTATTCCACGTGTTTTCGTGAGTCTTTTATCGTCTCTTCCACGTGTTTTCGTGAGTCTTTTATAGTCTTTTCCACGTGTTTTCGTGAGTCTTTTATCGTCTTTTCCACGTGTTTTCGTGAATCTTTTATCGTCTTTTCCACGTGTTTTCGTGAGTCTTTTATCGTCTCTTCCACGTGTTTTCGTGAGTCTTTTATAGTCTTTTCCACGTGTTTTCGTGAGTCTTTTATCGTCTTTTCCACGTGTTTTCGTGAATCTTTTATCGTCTTTTCCACGTGTTTTCGTGAGTCTTTTATCGTCTTTTCCACGTGTTTTCGTGTCCTTTATCGCCTTTTCCACGTGTTTCTCGGTCGTTCGATTGAAATTATTTAAATAAGTTCGTGAGATATGTTTTAGAATTTAGGTTGCTTAATGGTTTTGTTTGTTTTGGTAGAATAATATTATAATTTTAGCTTTTGCTGTGGATCACCTGAAGATCAGGGCCCCCAGCCTCAATTACCAAATGATATCTTCGTTAAAACTAACGAAAATATCACGCCTTAACCTAACCAATCGTCAAGGGCGTACAGTTGACCTAACCGGGCATTCAATTTAATTTATTATCATATTTTGTACTGTAAAGCAAAAAAACAAGAATACATGGGGGCCCTGATCTTCGGGTGATCCTTTGCTGTCATTCTCATCGACTTATTTGTGCGAAGCAGGATTTTCAACTATGTTTAGTAAAAACAAAAAAATAGAAATCCACTCGGCCTTGATGCATGTATGCGACTCGCACTTTTAAACTTCATTGAACCCAGGATGGATTTATTAACAAAAAAGTTCACGAACAAAAATCGCATTAGTTTATATATATATATATATATATATATATATATATATATATATATATATATATATATATATATATATATATATATATATATATATATAAATGTACCTACAAGTATATTTTATTTTTCGTTTGTGTTTTCAACTACAATAAAGTGAAGTTTCTGTAAATGTTTTTTTTTTTTACGATCATCTTATGTTTCCAATTTATGAACTGTGAGTTTTTGGCACAAATGAGCCCCTTACCCGTTTTTATGCTGTTTTTTTTTTATGTAAACACAACAGCGGTAAGTTTTAAGTATTTTTATTACATTTTTACTCGGACTTTGGAGTATAAATCAAGACTAAAAACTATACTAATCTGAATACCTCAATTTGAGTATGTGCTACTTAATCATAATACAAAAAATAATTTTTTGGGAGGGGGTCTCGAAAATATCAAGATTTTGATAAGGGGTCCGCAGTACAAAGAAGGTTGAGGAACGCTGGCCTAGACCACACCTCACGGTTAAGGGTTAAAATCAGTTAACTAGTTTAATTTTGCAGTTAATTAGCATGTATGCTAAATTTTGTAAAGCGAAAGGAATCATATGGCTAAGTCGCTCGTTTCATACTGATGATAGAATAACTAATTTCATACGCTGATTAAATAGAAAATAGATCATAATCAGAGTTTAATATGAAGGGAAAATATATCACTTACGCAAAATAAGTACCATAATGGCATTATTACACAAATATTGTACACCAAATTTACGTAATGATACTCACTAATAAATAATTTGGGTCTTTTCCGTTTGGGGGCTAGCGGCGAATTTTAATGAAAATCGGTATATGTAGTTTTGGTCACTGATTTGAAAAACAACTTTCTTTTTTTTGGAGAAATGAAAAACAAACATGTTAGAGCACTTTAAATAATTAATATGTGTTTTAACTAGATTAAACTAGTTACAGAGGATTGTGTTAAATTTAGCCAGAGTCACAAACCGCTACTGTTTATGAAAAAGTGTTCTAATTGTGGGAAAGTGTGTTCCTTTGATAAAAATACTCGGTTCTTTCGCTGCGAAAAGCGTCGGTCAAATGGTAAAAAGTGCAACTTTAAATTATCCCTAACGAAAAGTAGTTGTTTGAAGGATCCCAACAAATCTGTAAAAGTAACAGAAAAAATCAAGAATTATCACCAATTAAATAACTAAGGTTAATTGAATGCCCAGTTAGGTCAATTGAATGCCCGGTTAGGTCAATTGAATGCCAGGTTAGGTCATTTGAATGCTAGGTTAGGTCATTTGAATGCCAGGTTAGGTCACTTGAATGCCCGGTTAGGTCAACTGTACGCTCTTGACGATTGGTTAGGTTAAGTCATGATATTTTCGTTAAAAACACATTAATTATTTAAAGTGTTCTAATATGTTTGTTTTTCATTTCTCAAAAAAAAAAAAAAAAAGTTATTTTTTAAATCAGTGACCAAAACTACATCAGTATACCGATTTTCATTAAAATTCGCTGCTAGCCCCCAAACGGAAATGATCCAATAATTTATCCTTTTAACGAGAACCAGCAAATTATTTTAATATAGTACGTTCGAAAAGTCTCTCCGCAGTCAACCAACACTTTAAAAAAAGTGTTTGACAACAAGTGTAGACGAGTTGCTCTGTGCCTGCAAAATGGTGGAAAACACTTTCAACACATGCTCTAAAATCAAAAGGTTATGTAATAAAATCACTAAATCATGGTTGAATGAAAACATTGTAGTTTTTTAATTTCCTATGCGTTTAACATAGCACTGCGGAGAGACTTTTCGAACGCACTGTACATACACGTTATTGTTGGTGTTGTCGTTATAAAATGTTAAGTTGTTAGAGTTGTGGGAGAGTTGTGGGGAAGACAAAAACCGTCGAAGTTGTAAATTCATTCAAAAACTTCTAGATGAAATGCACGAATTATTATATCAGATATAATAAGCGCCAAATTATCTTAAATTAGCACATTGCGAAGTTAAGCGGCATTGGGTCTGCGTAGTAGTTGGATGGGAGACCGTCCTCCGCGACCAGATTATGTAGCGACCCGTGGTTCGGATCCGACGTAAAGCTGTAGGTCCCCTCCGTCATATGACCGTAGATGTTGCGAAGGAGGTTAAACAACCCCAATTTAAGAAAAAAAAAATTAGCACATTAAATTATTATTATTCAGTTACATTTGTATTTATAGACTTTTTATAATAGAAGGGTAACCAAAATATTTTTACATCTTATCTATACTCATGGTCAGATTACGGAGCTATTGAAGAATAGGGACCCCAGCCTTCTTTAGTTAGGCTTATAAGGCTAACTAACGAAAATATCACGACCTAACCTAACCAATCGTTAAGTTAACTGTACGCCCTTGACGATTGGTTAGGTTAGGTCATGATATTTTCGTTAGTTAGCCTTATAAAGCTAACTAAAGAAGGCTGGGGTCCCTATGCTTCAATAGCTCCCAGATTACTTTTGCGAAATACGTAAGGCGGATCACCTGAAGATCAGGGACCTCAGCCTTCTTTAATTAGCTTTATAAGACTAACTAACGAAAATATCACGACCTAACCTAACCAATCGTCAAGGGCGTACAATTGACCTAACGATTGGTTAGGTTAGGTCGTGATATTTTCGTTAGTTAGCCTTATAAGGCTAACTAAAGAAGGCTGGAGGCCCTGATCTTCAGGTGATCCCGTAAGGCTAGTTAGTCATTGCATTTCTTTAACGAGTGAGGTGGTCAGTTAATATGTTAGTAAATCTTAGTTACTAGTCAATTCAATAGTACTATATTCATACCAATAGTCACATTACTCACATGAAATATATAGGGGTAGTCAGACCGGCTGATTTTCATTACGAAGTAGGGTAGTCAGATGTTATACAAGTAAATTTTAGGTACTAGTCAAATGCACTTGTCAGATATCGTTAACAAGTTGAGATCACCTGAATATCAGGGCCCCCATCCTTCTTTAGTTAGCCTTATAAGGCTAACTAACGAAAATATCACGACCTAACCTAACCAATCGTTAGGTCAACTGTACGCTCTTGACGATTGGTTAGGTTAGCTCGTGATATTTTCGTTAGTTAGCCTTATAAAGCTAACTAAAGAAGGCTGGGGTCCCTAAGCTTCAGGTGATCCAAAAGTTGAATAACTTTCTTCATCGGATTGTGGTTTCGTTCACTTCACTAGTTTCATAATATAACTACATTTAACTAATAAACTAACAAGTTCGCCGCGAAAAGAATTACGGATAATTTTTAATACGAGTAAAGGTAGTCAATTGACTAATGATTTTATAAAATTTTTCTGTAAATTTATGGTAAATGACAAGAGCATGATAATTTAACTAGGAAATTAACTCAAAAAATTTCCTCTATGTAATGGTTCATTTACTAAAAACAATGATTATATCAAAACTAGAATATTGCTCAGTTTTAGTGTTTCCGGATCTTTTCCGTTTGACTGCCGCCATCACCTGAAGATCAGGGCCTCCAGCCTTCTTTAGTTAGCTTTATAAGGCTAACTAACAAAAATATCACGACCTAACCTAACCAATCGTCAAGGTCGTACAGTTGACCTAACGATTGGTTAGGTTAGGTCGTGATATTTTCGTTAGTTAGCCTTATAAGGCTAAGTAAAGAAGGCTTGGGGCACTCACCTCTTATGTTTCAATGGCGGCAGTCAAACGGAAAAGATCCGTGTTTCCATATAAAGAAGAAATAAGTCTATTAGAAGGAATTCAGAAAACCTTAAGAGTCAAAATCAATGGATTCAAACGACTAAAGTACTCGGATATATTATGTAAATAAGTCTTTACTAGTCGGAAGGGCTCAAGTCGAGAGATACACTATAATTTACATGTGGAAATAATTGAAGAACTAGTTTCTAATTTAAATTGATCCCTATATTCATCTAAACAACTTTGCAAACAGAAAAGGTAGAATGTGCGGTGTTCCTAAACTGAAGCGTACACAAGGAACATCCTTAACACAAAAGGAAAATAGCTTCGTCTTTAGAAGCCCAAAACCACTTAGGCCTAACCAGCATAAAAAAATAAGGAACATTGCTGCCATGGTGTCAATCTAGATACTTTCAAAACAAACCTAGACACTTGGTTGCAGGATAATCCCGGGTGACTGGATGTGACTGCCTTTGCGAGATAGGGAACTCGAGAAAGCAACTCTTTTTGGGGGCAGGTACCACCACGAGCCTGTCCTTCCGTGCGATATGGGGTCGTTACACAAAACTCCTACCAACTACTTGGCAGGGATGATAACTTGAGTTAACTCGAGTCGGACTCGAGTCTTTAGTTTTTTAACTTGAGACTTGACCAGGGCCGGATTAACCATTAAGCTAAATAAGCCCGTGCTTAGGGCATCAAGGGAAGGGGGGCACCACAGAAATTTTCCATTGTCGGATTTACCATGGATTTATTATACATTATAATCGCGGCTTATAGCCTATAAGCTGTTGAAAACTGAATATATATATTCATATATAGTATTTATTTTTTTTCATTGTTTGAATTTGTAGTGAACAACAACCCTTTTGAGAGAATAAATATATTTCGTTGTAATCACACACTTTACGCTTTGCGTTATTATTTTGTTTATATCAAATCTTTGAGCGCCATATTAAAAATACATATAGATTAAATATTTTCGTGTGCTATAGGAAGTTATTCTGAACGTGTGATTTGTGCATATAATATTAAATATATATTTTACATAATCATTTGGTATTGTTTTACAGAAAGATTTAGGTTTATAGAATTGTAATATAAATTAATATTAAAATAAAAGAAACTATAAACTCTCTATATTGCTGTTGTATCAAGTGATGTTTATCACGGCCATTATAATAATAATATACTGACCTAAGTTAATTAGCGTTGAAGAAGTTTATCTGTTGCTCTCTCTTCTTCTCTAGGGTAAGTCTATGAAGTGTACTTTATTTGTATATATAACAATATTTTATCATACACGTATCTTTATTTATAATTTATTTATCTATTGTCATAACAGTATAAAAGAATTTAGATTGTAATAACCAGAGTGAATAATTTGTAATGTATGTATAACATCAAACGTAGTTAGGACAATTTAGGCCCTAAGCAAATGTTCATATTTCCTATAATAAATATTGTGTTTTAAATAAAATAAATGTAAATATAAAATGTGGCTCGTTAATAGTGAAATGTTAATACTGATATTTTTATAGATTGCGTATTATTAATTCTAATGTTAAGTATTTTTATTTTATAGGTTTCGGTTCCTTCTTTCGGTTCCTTCTTTTGGTTCCTTCTTTCGATTTGATTTGTATTCAACATTTCGAGTTGATATTTCGGTTGTTATATTTAATTGCCACTTATATTTAAATTGCCACTTTGGTTGTGTACGGTTCCCATTTTGTCTTTCTGAGAATAAAAGAACAAAGCCAAGATTGTGATATGTGTAACTGTGTTGATTGCCACATAATATACAAATAAAATATTCTTTTTATTTCTGTATTTTACAGACCCCAAGAACCAAGATGAAACGTGTTCAGTTAAGTGGTGCACAAAAGCGAAAACTATCAAAAGAGAAACAAGAGAAGACTTTGGATTTAGAGTCCAAGACTGCAAAGCTGACTGATTTCTTCACACAAGTTCCACGACCACAACGTCAACATGATATACCGATTCTGAATCAAAACCAATCTCCGTCATCAGAAGTGGACACAAATACCACTTTGATCATTTCAAAATCAAAATATGATGACGTTGGAATCACCGAGGTGTCACAAGCAGGTTCATCTACCACATGTCTCACTACTGATCTCACTTTGCCTGTAAATTCTCTTGATACCTCTACTGCAAATGTTGATTCAAGTTGCTTTACAAGACATTCTGGGGTTGAAATAATTGCTGAAAATGAAAGTTTAGTGGACCATGGTGATGGTGGTGAAATGAATCAGTCTGCAGAAGATGAAGTAAATATAGCAAAAGATCCAGGGTTGTGGCTTGATTTCTCTGCTGATGATGTGGCTTATTAGATTGCTTGTGGACCCAGTGACTGTCAACACCACAATGGGCCATTTGACAAGTCTTACCGGCATTTCAGACAAGGTGCGGGGTTGGGACAACAGTTGGAAAAACAAATTCAGGAAGAGTGTGATTACTGGGAACATGTCTTGAGGCGTGTCATAGCTGTTATTTGTACGTTAGCTGAACGTGGCTTGTCTTTTCGAGGAACAGAAGAAAGATTTGGATCATTGCAGAATGGGAATTTTTTAGGGCTGCTTGAGCTCATAAGCCGGTTTGATCCATTTTTAGCAGGTCACATTTTGAAATATGGAAATTCTGGCAAAGGAAATCCTTCTTACCTGTCCAAAACCACCTGTGAGGAACTCATTCAACTAATGGCTCAAAAGGTCCAAGCACTCATTGTTGACGAAGTAAAATCTTCTGGTTATTTTAGTTGTCAGTTGATTCAACACCAGATCTATCACATATCGATCAGTTAAGTGTTGTACTTAGGTACTTAAAAGATGGACAGCCTATTGAACGCTTTTTAACCTTTCTGAAAATGAAAAGCCATACTGGTGAGGAAATGGCAAATCAGGTGTTGCAGTACTTACGTGAAGTTTGTAAGCTAAACTTTTCAAAATGTAGGGGTCAATCTTACGACAACGCTGCCAACATGTCTGGGCGTTATAAGGGGATGCAGCAAAAAATTTTAGAAACAAACAAGTTTGCTATATATGTGCCCTGTGCAGCCCATTCACTAAATCTGGTAGGCCGAAGTGCTGTTGACTGCTGTCAAGAGGCGGTTAATTTCTTCTCTACAGTGCAGTTGCTCTATACCTTTTTTTAGCCTCAACCAGCAGGTGGGAAATTCTTAAAGGTTGTATTGGAAATGAAAGTGTCTTAAAATCCCTCTCTGATACCAGATGGGAGGCACATGCTATGGCAACAGCAGCAATTTTGAAATCTTTCCTTAAAATTTTAGAAGCGTTAGAATGTATAGCTGAAGACCAGTCACAAAAGGGAGACACTAGAAGAGAAGCAAATAATATTGCAAATAAGATACAAGAGCTAGAACTCGTTTTTATGTTGAATTTTTGGGATGAGATTTTGCAAAATTTTCATAGAGTAAGCAAAGTTCTACAGAATAAGGATGTGAACTTAAAAACGTGTGCAGATCTGTATGGATCATTAGCTGACCAACTGTGCACTTCACGAGATGAATTGGAAAGATATGAAGCAGCTACAAAGGAAATGCTACCAGATGTTGATTACAAGGCAGCTCAAACTCGCAAACGTATCAGAAAGAAGGTACCCAATGACGGAGATGCACCAGAAGTATATCTGAATGCCAGAGATAAATTTCTTATCACCACCTTTTACACAATTGTTGACAAACTTGAAACTGAGATGAGAAGAGGAGGAGAGATATACAAAGAAATAGCAGAGAGATTTTCTTTTCTAAGTGATGTGCCACATAATGTCACCACTTCATCATCTACTGAAATTGAAAGGTATTCTCAGGGTTGTAAAAAGATGATTGATGCTTACCCAGAGGACTTGAACACTAATTTCTCTGCTGAGCTTCAGCAGTTTCACTCATATGTGTGCCATAAGTTCAGTGCAAAAAAAAATGTAAAAACAAGATTCAGTCATGCTGAACTTTATAAAATAATTGTAGAAGACAATATTGAGTGTGCCTTCCCAAATGTAGAAATTGCCTTTCGTATATTTTTAACATTAATGGTCACAAATTGCTCAACTGAGCGTTCATTTTCTCAGTTGAAGTATATTAAAAATACCAACAGAACAACTATGCAACAAGGCAGGCTGGATGCCTTATCTCTACTAAGTATAGAAGCAGATGTGTTACGTAAGATTAGTTTTGAGGATCTGATCAAAGACTTTGCAATTAAAAAAAGTAGGAGAAAACTTTTCAAATATAAATGAAGTGGAAGCATACAAAAATAAACATTATTTTCCATCTTACTGTAAGTTTTGTTTCATTTCAAAAAATAAAATTTTATTTTATGGTTTATTTTTGTTTATATTTTGAATTACATATATATGGGGCACCAAAATCTTTTAAGTGCTTAGGGCCTCTAAAGGTCTTAATCCGGCCCTGGACTTGACTCGGACTTGAATGTAATTTAACTTGACTTGACTTGAAACTTTGTCACTTCTGACTTGTAACTTGGATGAAATAACTCGAGTATTTTTCCCAATTATATCAAACCCATATAAATGTACAATTTACTTGTTTTAACACAAAATATAAATGACTCCAAGATGGATAGATGCACGCTGTGGAGAATATTTTTTTATTTACACGTAATCATAAAAAATTAACAAATATCAGAACTTTGAATTGCGTAATAAATACAAACGATTTTTAAATAATAATTAAAATTCTTTTTCTGATGTACATTATAAGAATTTATGCCTGGTGACAATTTCGCCATAATTTTTGTTCACTGGCGATATTTGGCGATAAAGTTATATTTTTGTGGCGATAAAACAAAATTAGGACCTGGCAAGCGGCAACCTTGCGTGTGATTGCAAAGGGGTTGGATTCACTCATCCTTCTTTCATTTCAGTTAATTTCTTTACTATTAGCAAATAACAATAATAGCATCTCTGGCACTAATAGTGCCACTTAACGAGATTTAACATTTACACATGTCATCACTATACGCATCTTATATCTATATTTCATTTATTCATATTGACTTCAATCTTGACTCGAGACTCGTCAAAAATGACGTAAGACGACTTGCGACTCACGCTTAAAGATTCTCGACTTGACTCGGACCTGATAAAAATGACTTGAAAATAAGTCTATTACTTGGTATCTATCATATGATGTAATATGAAAACTGAGGTATAATAATGTAGTACAAATATCAACATACGAATACTTTACATGCAAATAAATAGAAATATGAATAAACTGTAATAATATACTGTAATACTGTAATAGAATATACTGTAATAAATTTACATTTAATCAGTATGAATATAAATACATACGAAAATATTCATGAATGTGTTCATAAAAATTTTATTACGATAATGCCCTTATAAGAAAATTCTGTAACGTTATTTTGATTAAAAAGAAAAACGTATCTTGAAAGTAAATACTTATTACGTACGATATTATAGGTAAATAAAAGTTAATGATACTTTCCCAAAAACTTTTATCAGCATTATCACTAACAAAACATCGCAGTTTCGATGTTAATGTTTCCAGGCTTTGGCATTTGTAATTACTTTGTCTCACTGATGCTACAGATCCCATTATTCGGTATTATTCATGAAGAGTTTAAGGAATATGAATATATGGCAAAAATTATCTGAAGTTCAAGAACCTATACCCATTGAAGGACCCGTACCCTACCTATACCCACTGAAGAACCCATACCCTACCTATACCCATTGAAGAACCCTACCCTACCTATACCCATTGAAGACCCTTACCCTACCTATACCCATTGAATAACCCATACCCTACCTATACCCACTGAGCTTTGAAGAACCTATACCCATTCTCTCGACTCTCTAATAAGCTCTATTAATCTAATATAATCTAACCTAATTAAGCCTACCCTAACAATGTAACCCCGAAAACCTTTCCATTATATAACGCGTCGCGCGGCACAATGACGAATCAACCAACGGGCGAAAATTTCGTTTCCTGTAACTTTAAACGATTCTGTTTTATCATTTAATCATTCACTCATTCAATGTTCACAAAAATACTTACAAAATTAAAAAGAAAACCATCGAATTACATCTATTGTAATAAAGTTATGAGTATTTAAATTTTCACAAATTTAAAGCCGTTTTCCTCAAAACTTTGTCTTGGCACATTCGTCATTGTGCCGCGTGACACCTATATATATATACAGGGTGGCGCAAAAGTCGTGCATCATAGGAATTTTCAGTGTTGACTATAATATGTTATTTTTTTCTTTTAGGTACAAATTAAAGTTTGTTTGTAGGGAACCGAAGCTTAAATATAAACAAAAGGATCAAAGTTACGACAAACATTTTTTAACCCAAAACAAGAAAGTCAAATGCATGATAAAAATATGATTACAGAACAAAAGACCAAAGTCAAGACAAACATCACTAACCCAAAATGGGGGGGATTGTAACCACGAGATAAAATATAATCACAGGAATGAAATAAAACACAAAAATAATAAAATAAATAAAAATGTAAAAATGTTTACTCATTCTTTCCCACCGTACTCGCTCGAGTACAGCTTTAAAATTGGCACTCCCGCACACGTTGAATGTTTTGCAACACTTTTAATGGTTTATATTATCTTTTTAGGCCTAGTACTGCTCAGTCTACCCTGATAAATAGGTTAATTCTTATCACTAATATTTAAAGTTTGCTTGGTAGATCCTCCATGGGATCTAATGGGTTAAAATCTAGTGTTTTAGAACATCTAACTAGTTCTATTACCAGATGATGTGTATCGAGAAAATAAGGCTAATCAATGACTGAAGTTTGTATAAATGAAATGCAGTTATGAAATGCCAATCAGTTTGTTGGACACAAGCGAAAACAGAAAGTAAGACGCTATTTCAGAACCCATTACCCGAAAGATCTACTTTATGAAATCTCAATTAGAAACTGGATGATAAAATTTAAATGGATGTTACCCGTGAATGTTAAACATTGAGGAAGATCAACAATTAGTGAATGATAAACATTGAGGAAGATCAACAATTAGTGAACATACAATTAGTGGAGAAAGTATAAAGTAGATGTTCGAAATGCGGTTGAAAGAGCTCAAAAAATTGCTTAACCCTGCTTCAGAGAAAAGCATTCTAGCTAGCAGTGGCGACTGGCGTATAGGAGCGATGGAGCGGTCGCTCCCCCTTGCTTGAAACGATAAATATTAATTTAACAGATAAAAAAATATATTAATTTTAAGATATTAAAATAAATATTCTTGAAATATATTTTAAAAATTCATGTGGCATATCATGATTCATGAGGCATTTTGAGTAAGCCTTCATACAGTACATAATATTCTAAACTTATAGCATAGCTTCAAATAGCGTACCGCTGTTTGAATACAAAATAATATTGCAGCCGAATGGAGCGATAGATTTTTCGCTCAAGTAAATATAAATATTTTACTGTTGTAATGAAAATATAAGTACAATCGCGAATTTTTTTATAATAACTTTATTTTTACTAATAGTTACTTCAGTAATAATGATATAAGCCATTTATATGTATTTTATTAAAATTATTACTTATTTGTAATTAACTAGAATTGTACGTCTGGCATAGCCGCATATGTTAATACAAGTACAGTACTCTTGTGAGCGGCAGTTGGATTCGCACTAGCCTATTGTGAGTCCGTGTTGTCGTACAGTGGTACATTATTATAGTCAAATTTATTATAGTCAAATTTATTCAACAATTATTTTTATATTTTATTAAAATATTTTTTAATACAAATTTATGGCTTCTTTTGACATATAAGTACCGTACGGAAGCACCATGTGATTGTTTATGTACTACAATTCTAAAAATTATAAATTTTATGAAATCGCACCCCCATACATTTATACCACGAGTCGCCACTGCTAGCTAGTATGATTAATGTAAAATCTTTTACTATATATATATATATATTAGTGATGTAGCGGATGTTATTTTTTTCACATCCGCGGATGCGGATGCGGATGCGGATGTTTGATTTCAACATCCGCGGATGCGGATGCGGATGTCTACATTTTCGTTATTTTTTAGGATATATTCGAGATTTGTTGTGTTTAACGTATATAATAAGTTATTATATAGAGAGAGCTGTAGCTATAATGTAGTGTAATTGATTAATTGTACAATAATTGCTGTACTTTTCCCTGTATAAAATAATAGCAAGCATCTAACTAATATAGAAATCAATTAGTGAATTCGTCTGCAAATAAATTCGTTATATTTTGTTGAGTTTCAGCCACAATTAGAAACCATAATTGTGTTACCCGACCTCTTTCCCCAACCTCCACCCTTATAGAAAGAGATCTTTAATTAGCTTGATAACTATTTATATTAAGTTTAAAGTTTTATTAGGCATATTTATAAATGAGTAATTAAAATAAAGTAAACTAAGATCTTCATCGTTTAATATTCAAACTTAATTATAGGAAGGTTATGCTTCAGGAACATTAATTTTTCTGCCTTTTCTGCTGCCAGTCTGTTTCTCTTTTCATCATATATTAATCCAGCACTGCTAAATAATCTCTCGCTTGGTACGCTTGTTGGAGGACGTGCTAAATGTTTCCTTGCAAGTTTACTCAAGTATGGATAGATATTCTGTGTATTTTTCCACAAACTAATAGGATTGTCACATGCAGCCAGGCGTTTTTCTTGGTGATAGCTCTCGATCATTTTACTACATCTTTTGACATCGCGTAGGTCTCGTCATCGCTGCTTGACTCAAGAAACTGAGAGAGAGATTCTGTGATAGATTTGCTTGTTGAAGGTGTTGGTTCTGTCACTGAAGCTTTTATTCTTTTGGTGGGTGGCGAAGCGACAGATTCAAGAGATTGAAGCTCTTCAACTGCTTTGCCAAGTGATGATTTAACTCGTTCTAATGTACTAGGTGAAAATAACTTAGCCTTGTAACGTGGATCTAAGTAGGTTGCAAGAGAGTAACTTCATACAAGAACAGCCTCTCGTCTTGTCGCTTGCATCACTTTTGCGCACAATGAACTAGTTCTATTAATATAGTAGAATTTGATAATTTCCGCTTATTAATGACGTTTTATCTCAACGGTCCACATCCGCACGACATCCGCAGTCCAAAGTGCGGATGCAGATGCGGATGCGGATGCGAGAAAATGTGAGGATGTTCCGCGGATGCGGATGTGACCTACATCACTAATATATATATATATATATATATATATATGGACCTTTTCCAGTTTGTGTACCGTTTTTCATATACTTTATTTTGAGAATATTCCAGAAACAAACAATGTTATAATTAATAATAGATCAACTGTACGCCCTTGATAATTGGTTAGGTTAAGTCGTGATATTTTCGTTAGTTTTAACAAAAATATTCTCAAAAATAATTATATCAAAAACGGTACACAAACTGGAAAAGGTCCATACATATATATATATATATATATATGTGTGTGTGTGTGTGTGTGTGTGTGTGTGTGTGTGTGTGTGTGTGTGTGTAGTGGTTATAAGGCCCTTGAGGTATTTTAAAATATTATAATATTTTTAACTCGGTGTGTGTATATAATATATATATATATATACACACACACTGTGTGTATATATATATATATTACACCAATATGCATTAACACATTAAGTGCATTCGCGTATTCATACACTAAAACATTATACTATCCACAGCGCGTAAATGTGTCTCCCCGACTAGAGTAGTTCTCATTGTGAGGGGATAAATAACTAATTGAATCGTATCTGAGGGGAGGACGAATCAATTAGTAGGGGACGAGAGACCCGTTTTTCAATCACTTTAATCATTTGTAGCAACATTGAATAACCGAAAGAATAATCAACAAAATTAGATTACAATATAAGTGCCACAGAGTGCCACAGACGAGGAAATGTAAATCCAAAATTACAGTTTCATTTTCAATAATTTTTAATTCAATTTAACCTAACAGGGGATATAGTAATCACATATATATATATATATATATATATATATATATATTATATTAGTGATGTAGCGGATGTCATTTTTTTCACATCCGCAGATGCGGATGCGGATGAGGATGTTTGATTTCAACATCCGCGGATGCGGATGCGGATGCGGATGCGGATGTCTACATTTTCGTTATTTTTTAGGATATATTCGAGATTTGTTGTGTTTAACGTATATAATAAGTTATTATATAGAGAGAGCTGTAGCTATAATGTAGTATAATTGATTAATTGTACAATAATTGCTGTACTTTTCTCTGAACATATAAAATAATATCAAGCATCTAACTAATATAGAAATCAATTAGTGAATTCGTCTGCAAATAAATTCGTTATATTTTGTTGAGTTTCAGCCACAATTAGAAACCATAATTGTGTTACCAGGATGCGGGACGTGAACCCAACTCAAATGCACCCCACCGACCTCTTTCCCCAACCTCCACCCTTATAGAAAGAGATCTTTAATTAGCTTGATAACTATTTATATTAAGTTTAAAGTTTTATTAGGCATATTTATAAATGAGTAATTAAAATAAAGTAAACTAAGATGTTCATCGTTTAATGTTCAAACTTAATTATAGGAAGGTTATGCTTAAGGAACATTAATTTTTCTGCCTTTTCTGCTGCCAGTCTGTTTCTCTTTTCATCATATATTAATCCAGCACTGCTAAATAATCTCTCGCTTGGTACATTTGTTGGAGGACAGGCTAAATGTTTCCTTGCAAGTTTACTCAAGTATGGATAGATATTCTGCGTATTTTTCCACCAACTAATAGGATTGTCACATGCAGCCAGGCGTTTTTCTTGGTGATAGCTCTCGATCATTTTTACTACATCTTTTGACATCGCGTAGGTCTCGTCATTGCTGCTTGACTCAAGAAACTGAGAGACAGATTCTGTGATAGATTTGCTTGTTGAAGGTGTTGGTTCTGTCACTGAAACTTTTATTCTTTTGGTGGGTGGCGAAGCGACAGATTCAAGAGATTGAAGCTCTTCAACTGCTTTGCCAAGTGATGATTTAACTCGTTCTAATGTACTAGGTGAAAATAACTTAGCTTTGTAACGTGGATCTAAGTAGGTTGCAAGAGAGTAACTTCATACAAGAACAGCCTCTCGTCTTGTCGCTTGCATCACTTTTGCGCACAATGAACTAGTTCTATTAATATAGTAGAATTTGATAATTTCCGCTTATTAATGACGTTTTATCTCAACGGTCCACATCCGCACGACATCCGCAGTCCAAAGTGCGGATGCGGGTGCGGATGCGGATGCGAGAAAATATGCGGATGTTCCGCGGATGCGGATGCGGATGTGACCTACATCACTAATATATATATATATATATATATATATATATATATAAATCCTATAAATTCTAATTAATCCGTCACAACATGACAGATGATACGGCTTTATCCGATTATAATTTATTAATGTATGCCTTCTGAATAGGATGCGAAATGGCTATGAATATTTCATTGTATTCAAATGCAGTTTTATCTCCCCCCTCTCCCCCCCTGTCTCCTACCCACACTAATACCCAAATGATTGATCAATTTGCAAAACGCACAAACACCCACACACACACACACACACACACATACACAATATACAGTGTGTGTGTGTGGGAATGAAATTGAGAATGAAAAATTTACTGATAGAAGAAGCCAAAATAGTTTCTATAATGGAATTAGCAATAATAAAAATTTAAAAACAAAAATAATATAACTAAAAAAGAAAAAAGAAACAGTACAAGTGATGAAGTAATAATAAAATAAATAATGAATAATAAAAATAATAATAAATAATAAAAACTAAAAAAAAAAAAACTCAAATAAAAGTACAAGTAATGAAAATACCGATAATGATGTTGAGGTGAGCTACAGACAAAGACTTTCATACCAAGAAGTTCATAGTCTAGAACAGTGGTATTCAACCTTTTTTCGTACTGTTACCTTTGAGCTAGCCAACAACAAAACCGTAATTACCCCTCCTCCTTTCCCCTCCCCTCCCCTTTTTAAATAGCAAATATGAGAAAAGGAAAATTAGGAAAGAATAACAACAGTTTAGTGGAACCATAACTCAGCTATTTTTTGGACAGTGGCGCCAACTCGTTACCCCACGACAAAAGGCCGAATTACCCCCCAGATTAAATACCACCGGTCTAGATGACATAAAACAGGACTGATGAATAACTTATACAGTTGGATTGTCTGAGTTTTGAATTCTCCGCATTGGATTGTATCGAGCACCTCAAGGAGACGTTGTGATTAGCGAACATTTGTGAAGCTGAGCAATGAGCATCTTGGAAGTAACTCATGCAGTACAGTAGACTGAAAAATCTGTTATAAAGCAAATTTAGGGTTCTCCAAGAACCTTTTTTATAATTAACCCAGAGTTGCTGCCCATAAATATTAGTGCAGAAAGTACGAAAAAGAGTGTCTTTAGCTTCGCTTGTACAGAATCTGCTTCTACAGAATCTGAAGTTCCTTATAATCATGTTTGCTTTAGTACAGTAACTTCAATATTGTTTTCTTATATCTGAGTCGTCACTCAAGGAGCTGATGAATTATTAGACCCAGATTCTTGTATTTGCTCTGTTGGTTCGCCTTGGAAACCAAAACATTCGGCCAGTACATTGTCCCATTCAACCATAAAAGTTTAGTAAGTGCACCAAAATTTTAATATATTTTAAACATTCAGTGGATCATTTTTGTCATATAGACTTTTAAATAGAATATTATAATTAAATCTATCATATGCTTTGTCTATATCCAAACAACAACTATAAATAATATAGTTGAATTACTGTCAATATATATACAGGGTGTCCCAAAAAAAACTATATACTCTTTATAGCATCATGCTATAAAGAGTATATAGTTTTTTGGGGGGACACCCTGTATATATATATACTTAACCATTTTCCTTTTATTCTTAAACCCATGCTGTCCCTTTCAGTAGCAAAAAAAGGGGGGGAATCTTTATTTATGATAAGATATAAATTCATCTAGAACAATACAAAAAAAAAAATCAGACGTGGATCTCACGGGATCGCGGACAACAACACTATCGGACCGGTTATTGCCACGAGAGAGAGTTATCGAAGGAGAAAAATACATTATAAGGGATCCTTTGGCAAGGGGAATCCATGGCTCCGCAGGGGTTAAAAGAGCATTAAAAAGATAGAGGGTTGAATGAGGGGTGGTTAGAGATCTAATCATGGAAATGACGCTGCATTTATGGCGTAGAATAAGAAATGATTCAGAGAGAGAGAGAGAGAGAGAGAGAGAGAGAGAGAGAGAGAAAATGCAAATTGAATAAGGACAAACGATCCATGGAAATAACATATATATATATATATATTTTAGTGGTGGACCGGATAACCGCATCATTTTTAACATCCGCATCCGCACTTCTGACTGCGGATGTTATGCGGATATTACCTCTAATAAATTACGCAATTTACAATTAAATTAGCTTATAAAGTAGCTTATAAGGCCCAGTCATGCACATTTCATGTAAAGTATTAATTATTAATGAACAAACAAATATATAAACCTGAAAATATAAATACGTGGTAACGCAGAAAATTGAATGAAACTTGTTTCATTGAATTTTCTGTGGCTGAAACTCTTGAGAAAGTTATTATTTTTATCATAATGAAAACATTAATATTAATTTTAATTTTTATGCATTGCCTGCCATAATAGTAATATCACGAAATTTGAAAAATTATGTCATATATTCATAATTCTATATTATATTGATAGATTAACTAAATATCCGTATCCGCGGATATAGTAGGCTAGGTGTAGCTGTAACCCCTAGATCCTGTCCCAAAGCTGGATCCTATCTGCTTTGCAGATAGCTGGTGAGGGAAGCTATATTTTTGGGGTCTCTTTGCGAGTGACCCGTTGCCCACGTGGGGCTAACATCATGAAAAAGAAAAACTATAGTGTTTGTCATTTGCCATTACTTATTCTGATTATAGTGGATTTAATTTTCTCAGAAGAGTTCTTTGTTCCATGCACGGTCTGTGTGTGTCATATATATATATATATATATATATGTGTGTGTGTGTGTGTGTGTGTGTGTGTGTGTGTATGTGTGTGTGTGTGTGTTTCACGAAGGGCCATTCTGAGTTGTATCATATATATATATTGCCACTAAAGCTTATCATTATCATGAGTATTATCATCATCATTATCATCATATATACAGTAATATATAGTTAATTAGTTAGTTAGTTAGTTAATTACATACATACATATACAATTATATATATATATATATATATATATATATATATATATATATATATATATATATATATATATATATATATATATATATATATATATATTCGTATATAGAAATTGATTGCGAATCGGAGCATATAAAATTAAATGTATGGAAATAAATCATTCTCACTTGGAAAACAAACGAAAATGAAAATAAAAACAAGAACAGGAAATTGGAAAAGGGAAAGACAAGAAAAATGAAATTAAAGTGAATATATTTGAAAAGCAAATTAGATTCATGAATTTTATTGAAATATTTGAAATTTTTGTGTGATTTATAACAGATTTTTAGTTTGTTCCATGTGTCATCAAAGATTTCAGCTTTGCATTCAGGACCCCCCCCCCTCCCCACACATATATATATATATGTAAAGAGAGAGAGAGAGAGAGAGAGAGAGAGAGAGAGAGAGAGATTCCTCAGGATTACACTATAATAATCCATACATAAGCAAACATTTCGATTGGATGTGTGCCTATTTGAATAGAAAGTACACACCAATTTTCCTTTATTAAATGGAGGTTTTAAATCTACAGCAATTTTCCTTGGAACTCTTGTTTTTGTTTTTTCTTTCTTTATAATTGGCTAAGAGGGAGGAAAAGTAAAAGTTAAAAAAGATCAACATAAATATCGTAACAACGTAAAATTAGAGTTGAGAACCATTTTAGAATTGAATGTCATTGCAAAGAATAAACAATGCATTAAACGTACACAAATTTAAAAAGGGAAGGGCGATAAATTGGGGTAGTTAGAGAAGAAGGGAAGAAGATCAGGGAAGTGTAGGGAGGAAAGCCATTGGGGAAATTCGGGATTAAAGTCAAATAACATGCAAACGAAGCGGACTCATCCACACATAAAATAGAGATTCTATTCCTATCGACAGTGGGCCTAGTCAAAGCCTTCACGTTTGCCCATAAATTTGGAGCTGCAACGGACAAAGAGCATTTGGATCTGTTATGTACTCTCGCAGTTAGCGGCATGTAAACAGTATTGGTTCTATTTATTAGTTACCGTATTGGTTATATTTATCGTAAATAACGCTAAATATTGGTAAAATATTTATATTCAGTTGTATATAATTTAAAGTTTTTTGGGTTAAGTAATTAGTGTTCAGTGGATTGACTCGGGTAAATTGCACTCTTCGTAAATATTCAGTATTTTTATGAGTATTAAATAATTCTGAATTTCAATTCACGGTAAAAGTACCATAAACAAAACACAACTTGTAATTACTGTGGTTGTGAATCCAAAAATGGTTTTACGAACCATGTAGTATAATACAAATTTTAAATGAAATCGGCAGACAACCTAAATGAAATCTCATCCTTATTCCACTTAAATCAAAATCAACCTATTCACAACTTCTGTATACGTAAGTTAGAAACCTAAAATAAAGTTATTTATTGTGTAGAAAATCTATTTAAATGTAAATATTCATATTATTAGAAAAACTAATTTAATATGTCTGAGCACTGTATATATATATATATATATATATATATATATATATATATATATATGGAAGAGAGAGAGAGAGAGAGAGAGAGAGAGCAAAAGTTCCCGATTTTCCAGTCCTAGAGAGCTAAGATCGGAATGTTTAAGACTTGGAAAATTTCATCAGCTCTGAAACTCTGAACCATAAAGTAGACCAAGTTCAAAGTTTGGGGCGTTTTCCGGACTTTAACCGTTTGACAATCGTACAGTCTCGACGGAAATAATAATAATAATATAAATTGTACAATGATGTAACTTTCTCTAAATGTTTCTACATATTTATATAGGTGTCTTTTAGTCGTCGGAAAAGGAACCCAAAATGGGTGTCATTTCCGTGTATAGTTAACTAAAATATTTAGTTTTGAATAACGATAATACCCATATTATATGGTTTAAAGAAACGTACACAGCCCGTTAAAGGGTTAATTTTTATAAACGCGTATTGTACATTATTTGTAACACTACTGTACATGTACTGTCCTAGTACATAACAAAATAATAATAATAATAATAATAATAATAATAATAATAATAATAAAAATAATAATAAGGTAGATCCTAGTTGAGAAAAAATAGCATTAAAATAGTATTCGAATTTACCCGAAATTTGTCTGAATTTGGGAACATTTAATATATATATATATATATATATATATATATATATATATATATATATATATATATATACACTAATGTATACGGCATTTCAAAATTCACAAAACTGGGGCAACAAAACGTCTAACGAAGAGTCCACTTCTATTTAGAGTGTAAGATACGACAGAATTATATCGTTAGAATGCTTTAAAACCCCTTTTTTCACAATATTGCTATCGTATATGAACATTTATTTCTTTTTAATTTTGCATGAAACGCTTCTCTGGACGTTGTTATGAAATTCTGGAAACGTTGATGAACTACATTTTGTTAACGTGTTAACGTTTCATGCGAGTTCTTTCTGTCCATTGATTTATTTTCTCCTTTTACGTACGTCTTCCGATTTTATCTTTTCTTTTTTTTTTATTAATGGGAATCCCCCACTCCCAATCCTCACCCACACACCCCACCCTACCAATCAGGCCGGGGCTTGGAAGATTACATTTCACTCACTGTCATTCTCATTTCCATTCGTTGTCCGCAAATGAAAATGCAAAGTGAAAAATTCACATTTGAGAAAAATGTTTCGTGTTTTGAGAAACATTGTCACACTCCATTTTCATTCGCGGTAAAGTGTCGAATGCGAATGGCTAATTTCTCCTAACTTAACCTAACCTAACCTAACCTAACCTAACCTAACCAAACTTAACCTGGACCAAAGTGGGAATACCGTGGATGAAAATGAGAATGGCCGATCTATCTGAAAATTCTCCTCCTTTGAAATTTTCACTTTCTGGTTTCCCACTTTTGGGCGCGGAATGAAATGGAAATGACATTGAGTGAGATGACACCGCTCGGAAAATTAGGTTGGTTGGTCATTCTCTTCAAATTCTTTATAACCCCTGGATGGATAATGTGGCGCGCTCACTCGGCGTTGTTGATTTGTTTTCTTTCTGGAAATTGTTGAGGTGAACCATCAGTAACATAAATAAGATGTTGCTTTAAGTGAGTTTTGGGGTTGTTTTACGTGGGATCCGAACCACGCGTTGCTACATCATCTAAACTCAGATAGGATGGTCACCCATGCAACTACTACGCAGACGCAATGTCGCTTAACTTCGGGTATCTACGAGAAATGTTTATTTATACAGGAACGTGGAGTAAAGGCGAGCGCCTGCAGAAATGCCCAGTCCCCCTAGAACAGTGGTTCTTAACCGGGGGGGGCGCGCCCCCCTAGAAACAGGAATTTCTCTAATTGTATTTGTTATTCTCTTAACGAGAGCATGGGCTAATATTGAGAAGTTATTGAGAATGTTATTTTGATTGAAGGGGGGCGTGGAGGGAAGGACCAATTCCTAGAGGGGGCATGGTAGTAAAAAGGTTAAGAACCACTGCCCTAGAAGGAGAAGGGGAAAGCCGAAATCAAAGTCCAGCGTTTTCGAGATGTCTGGACTCTCTGCGTTTAAAAGACTGGCGGTGACAGACAGGGGGAAAGATGGATTGAGGAAGATTATTCCAGGGTTGACCGACTGAGTAGATGAAAGATTGAGAATATCGATTAATCCTTGCGTTAGAGAGTAGACAGAAAAGGGATGCGACATAGCTACGAGGTATCCCATGTTGCTTTAGGACATTGCGCAAGTTTACATCTTAAAAATATCCAAAATAAACTTTACTTTAAAGTACGACGATTATAAGGCGTCAACATAATCTCATCTACTAAAAAATGTATGAATTCATTTTGGTACAGTTAACAACAACGTCAGCATAAGCACCATGCCTTCTCCACTCATTACGAAAAATAAAATGGATAATATAATTTATATCATATAAATCTAAAATTCATGGGGTAAGGTCCCAGGGCATACGTTATAATGCACTGTTACAGAAAATTATATATATATACATTTCAACTGCAAAGAACACGCAATATAAATAACGTAAAGAACGACGCTTGTATAGGAGAACATTCCGCGCAAGATGAGAAGAGAGAACGAACAAATGAAAAAAATGAGGTAACCACCCGGGAATCGAACCCGGGATCTTCCGATTGCCGGTCAGATATGACCTCATTTTTTCATTTGTTCGTTCTCTCTTCTCATCTTGCGCGGAATGTTCTCCTATACAAGCGTCGTTCTTTACGTTATTTATACTGCGTGTTCTTTGCAGTTGAAATGTATATATAGATACGGCATGCGGAAGGTGCCCCCCTTTGGGCATTGGTTTCTGCGCGTATGTAGAGGAATTATGACTTCTGATTGATTGAGGACCATTGTGTAGTGGTTATCATATCTGACCGACAATCGGAAGATCCCGGGTTCGATTCCCGGGTGGTTACCTCATTTTTTCATTTGTTCGTTCTCTCTTCTCATCTTGCGCGGAATGTTCTCCTATACAAGCGTCGTTCTTTACGATATATATATATATATATATATATATATATATATATATATATATATATACTGTATATATATACTGTATATTCTTTTTTTCCTTATAACTTAAATTTTGGGGGGGGGGCTTTTATTGGATATTTTAAGACCATAAAGTTAGTGTAAAAAAAAATTTGCAAGCAATGAGACTCGTCTTCAAAATAGAATAGAAATTTTATTGAACGAAAGTTTACCGCCATGAAAGTTTAAAATCATATTTAAAGATAAATAATGGCAAAGGGAATATTTCAAATAAATTATGAAGTTTGAAGTTGCAAAAAAAAAAAATTTCTTTTCGAAAAAAAAACCGCTGCAAAAATGTCTTTTCTTCTTATAAGAAACACTTTTCATATTAACGAAATGAAATGAAAAAATTCTGAGTTAAAGAAGTAAAAGTTGAGGACGAATGAAAGCCAAGGACCGGCAGCTGTTGGATCAAAGAGTATTAGTGCATTTACGAGCAGTCTCATGTACTCTTTGATTGCGTTCCTTACAGTTCTGTTTCAAGTTTTGTCCGTGTTTACTGCGAGACCAGCTGGAATCCATGATCGCATTAAGGAAGGAGGAAGGAATACGTTCTTGCGGCCAATAAATATTTATACGATGGTAATACTGAAGAAGTTTATAACAGTAGGGGGTATAATACTCTTAAATTTGGGTTATGGTAAAAATGCCATTGTTTATTACAGCAATCATTGCATTTTTCAAAGATTTTTGCGTGGAAAAGAAAGTTATTTATAATGAAGAAATATTTGTTATCAACATGGACAGCCATTTTGTATGCAAAAGTATTTATTGATTATTATACAGGGTGTCCCAAAAGTCTCCATACATAGGGAAAATTAGCACTTTTTAGCAAAATGTAACTTTATTTACAAAACATTCTCTACATGATTGCCATTTCGTTGTAAACACACACGGATGCGTCTCTCCCACTCATGGTGAATTCGTGTTAACACATTTGGTGTTATGGACGTAATTGCACTTCGAATGCGTTCCTTTAGGCGATCCATGTTCTGTATCTTTTCCTGGTACACCATGGCCCGGTGGAGTGGCCTCCGAGGTTCCCAGATCTCAGTCCACTTGATTTGTACCTGTGGGGGCACTTGAAGGCCATGGTGTACCAGGAAAGTTACATTTTGCTAAAAAGTGCTAATGTTCCCTATGTATGGAGACTTTTGGGACACCCTGTACTTATTTCTCTCTTCTATACGCTTATTACTTATGTCCATCATCTTCGGACAGAATGATACTTGAGCTAAAGAAGAATACAACGTCTGAAAGAGAAATGACATACTATCTGTTCAGAAAATATAGGTTTGCGTTTATCACTCTCGACGTATACTGTATATGATGAAGCGTCCTACTGATGGAAAATTTAGGAGATGGATCGAACATTAAGAGTGTATACATAAAGAATGTTTAACCTCTTTCGTAAATAGTTTAGTGAGTTTGAAATATGTTAATAATATGAAAATACATAATAATGACCTTACACGTAATATGTAATTTTATGTGACGCGTCAATTGACTAAATAAATTGGAAGTTGAACTGAAAGACAAATTCTTCGTAATTCTAAAGACGAAAAACCAGAGGATATCTTAAATAAGTAAATGAATGTAAGAAATTTAGGATCAATGAAAGAAAGCGACCCCCAGCCTTCTTTAGTTAGCTTTATAAGGCTAACTAAGAAAAATATAACTACCTAACCTATCATCAAGGGGGTACAGTTACTTAACGATTGTTTAGGTTAGGTCGTGATATTTTCGTTAGTTAGCCTTTTATATAAAGCTAACTAAAGAAGGCTGGGGGTGGCTTTCTTTCATTGATCCGATATTTCTTTTTTCAAAGTGCAATATCCGCGTGAATAAATGATATTAACATAGAATAGTTTAAATAAGAGAGGTGAACTTTGAATTAATAAATTTTAAAGATAAAGTTAGCGGAATATTTATTAACAGTGAATAAAGTAACACAAAGTTTTGATAAATGGATAATAGACGAGAACACGAAAAAAAAATGGTTAAAAAAAAAAATTCTGAATAAACTTGAAAGAAATAAAAACGTGTAATAAAATTTTAAACAAAATACAGAAAAGTAAAAAAAAAAAAATTTAATAAAAAATTATAAGGACAAATGTATCTTAATTCCTTGATAAATCATTACCAAAACTATCACCCTATTTTTTCACTATTTGTTTAATAGATAAGACATATTAGTAGTGTTTTATACTATCTTTTAGTATTTTTTAGTATTTAATGTAACGGTGTTGATAAAAAACATAAAACATTTAATTTGAGTCCCTTGAGAGATTTCCATGTACGGAATATAAAATCAGTGTATTTACAAGTATGATTTCTTAAATGTATGAATTTACTGAAATTTAAGTCAGTTATGGAAGTAAATAACATAATAAAGTACTGTATAGTGTTTTGCAAATGCAGATGAATAACCTCGAAATGCTTTCGACAACATTCATTTCATTTTGTCAACCGCAGCGCGACGTTTTTGACAAAAAATAAATAAAAAATAAAAAATCGTATGAACAGTCCATCGACAAAATGGATATGACAAACACTCAAACTGTTTCGACAATGCAGTAAAAGTGACAGTATGCAGCATTAAACAAACAAAGGAGGATTTTCTTAGATATTATGAAAGAAACTAAATGACAAACTACAATAACACCTACGTCAACCAACCATGTTCTGCAATGTTGACCAATCCAAAGCAAATGCGTGTAATTTGAGTTTTCTTTTTATTAAATATACTCAATTAACCAGATTTTCGAAGGTGAATGAACGAGAACGTCAGAATGGCACCCGTCAGTATAACCATATTTCCATGGAAGACAGACAAAGACTTATTGAATGTTACAACAATGGCGAGGACTTTGACAATGAGACGTATTGAAGGAATGACTTACAAAGGTAAGCAAACTCCCCTCTCTCTCTCTCTCTCTCTCTCTCTCTCTCTCTCTCTCTCACATTAAAAGCTATTAGCAATGGAAATGTTATTGCTTTTATGCCTTTCAGGTGAACACATACATGAAAACTGACGGACATCGCGTGAAATATCGATAGAGGTGTCCATTCCTAAAGTGACTGTCTTTTAATTTTGGCGATATGGTTTGCCTAAGTGTTACATTACATATGGAAAACATGAAGCCACTCGTGCTTCGCTGTCGAGTTTTTTTTTATGCTGGAAGAAGGGACCAAGGGTGGCTACCCCTCCCACAGAGGAAGAAGAGAGCCAAAATCAAGGTCCAAGGTTTTCGAGATGCCTGGACACTCTGCGTTTGAAAGATTGAAGGTCATAGACAGGAGGAAAGATAAATTGAGGAATATTGTTCCACAACTGACCGGTTGAGTAGTTGAAAGATTGAAAATACCGATTAACCTTTGTGTTAGAGAGTTGGACAGAAAAAGAATGAGAATGTGTCGAAAGTCAGGTATTGCTTGCTCTCCTTGAAGGAGGAGGCATGCATTTAGAGGGTTCGGAAGAGCAGTGTCCGTTATAATAGTGATAGTAAAAAGAGAGTGAAACAATATTGTGGCGAAGAGAGAGAGGGATTTAAGACAGTCAGAAAGAGGCGGGGAATTGATGAGACGAAAAGCCTTTGATTCCACCCGGTCAAGTAGAGTTATGTCGGTTGAGCCACCCCACACATGAGAAGCGTACTCCATACAGGGCGGACAATATCCCTGTACAGAGAGAGCCCCAGAGGGGACCCGAACATAGAAGCAGTAATCATGCCATGGGAAATCACAGAAGTACTGCCTAAGGCTTCCCAAACAGCGGCGACAAAATACCAAAGGCGTCTCCTCTTGGAGGAGAGGAACGAATTGGAACGATAGGACAGGAAACAGATATAAGGTTTGACAGAGTAAGAAGAAGGATGAGTAGTGAGAAATAAATCCAGAGTGTTGGGCCTATCTCCAAGGCGATCGGAAATATGAGTAGGGTATACGATAGAGAAATTGTAAACTAGTTCACCAGGGATATTAGTGAAATGGGAGGAAAGTCAAATGTGGTGGTGGTGAACAGTGAAATCACCTAAAATGGAGATTGATTTCAGCAAAAGGAGAGTGGGATAGAATGTAATCCACTTTAGAAGTGAAGTAGTCAAAGAATTTTGGATAGTCAGTAGAATTAAGAGAAAGGTAGACAGTGCAGATATATTTAGTTTGAAATTGGCATGTAAGCCGTAGCCAGAGGGCGTAGAATTCGAAAGATTCAAGTACAGGAATGCGAGAGCAAGTTAGGTTGTTGGGTACGCAACCAACATCCACCTTTGGAATGAAATCGAGTATAGAGTAAGGAGCACAAAAACGGGTTGCTGTCAGTCGTTCCATACACCTGAGTTTCAGTAAGGAAAAGAACACGAGGTTTGGAAGAGAAAGGTGGTGTTCAACAGATTGGAAATTTGAGGAGAGGCCACGAATGTTGCAGAAGTTTATGAAAAGTGAATCAGGAGGAGGCCCAGAACATCTAGAATGGGCAGTAGCAAAAACAGCCCCACTGCCGTGGTATCAGCAGCGGGGAAGCCAGAAGTGGGAATATTCATGGTCCCTTCCCCATTTGATTTGCAAAATTCTGTATTTCATGGTTAAATATGTGACTTTATCATACAGTATATCCAAAGGTGGGCACCCGGGCCTCAAAAAGGACCGACGGTCCCGGTCTAGGTCCTTGCCGCCTCAAACTGGACCGACGGTCCCGGTCACGGTCCTTTCTGAAGATAGGACCTAGGAACGACTCGGTCCTCGGTCCTTATATATAATATAAGTGAAAAATTTGATTAAAATTAAAAATGAAGTTAAAGACACCGGAAATCTTTAATTTTATTAACGTAAATTATAATTAATACAATACATAAATGATGAAAAAAAGTTAAGTTAAATGCTTGAGTTTCCCTTCAAGAAGACTAGCATTTCAAAATGGCTGTCACTGAGCCCTGACCTTTTCGGCTTGAGGACGTAGATTCTTCGTCTCCTCCAGGTTTTGAAACAAGTTTCAGTTCAGTCTCAGTCTCTT